>JAWZYV010009928.1:0-376445 GCA_038373885.1 Cheiracanthium punctorium | reverse complement strand
AAGAAACAAACCACAGGTTAGTTTTGCCATCCAAGAGGAAGTGTGACGTCACGTGGATCAAGTCTATTTTTGTTTCATTATACTTCTGAACATTTCCATGTAGTACTGAGTCGTCGCAACATGACTTCACGTGACAAGATGTGTAAGTCGCAGATGGGTTTGTGGCGACACACAAATAGCTGCCACGGACAAACGTCACATAGTGACCATCGTTTACGACCTACGTAGACGTCTAAGCATTGTCGTGGCTGACGAGGTATACAGGCTGTTGCGCTGACACTATGGTCTGGTAAAGCACCTTTGCACTCGACGAGTCATATGATACAGGGGGTGTGTCCAACTTAGAATGACTATCTCGAACTAAGATAGTCGCACCCCCTTGGCCACATGATTTTTCTGGTGCAAAGGGGTGTGACTAAGATGTCAACACCGTAGTCTGTATGTCTCGACCGCCACGAAGCATTATACTATGACGTCACTCTGCAGCGTCACATGCTTGACGCGAGGGTCGTCCTAGAATGCATGAATTTACATCAAGGAAAAAATATTGCACAGCAAAAGACTCGAACCTGCGAATGTATCAGTTATGAGCGTTACCCCTTACCTCTACACGGCATGCTCAAGCGGAGATTTAGTTAAACTTATGCATAAAGTGCCCAGGAAACTGTAAGCCCGTTTTTATCCTATAATTGAGAATTGCGTTGTATTTTACACATAGGGTATTCACATGACCTCTGCACCATTGAAATTCATTTCTCCAAAGTTGTAGGGTCCCCTTGTAAACCATTGCAGTGGACTTGCGCTACAATGCGATTTATTTTAAACGAATGGGATATTACGCGAGTTTTTCACGAGTAACGTATCTCAGAGTTAACGCGGACTCCTCACTCTATAAACACAAGATTTTTCGACAACAATTTAAGAAGCCAAGAGTGCGGAGTGTGAGGAGTAAATATCGTCTTCGTGATTGGCTACTGAAGAAGAGAGCCAATCAACGAACGGTATGTCGATTTTCGTAGCATCACTGAGGGCGGATGCACCCGAACCGTCCCAACTCAAACCTGGCTTTATCCATTCATTTATTTGGGAAATAGTAATATTAAGTTTTGGGAATGGCTTTAAACATTTTGAGGGGCATTTATAAGTGAAGTAACTGCATGTGTTCCAAAAAGTCGTATTGGTACCTTATTTCACAACGCGAAGTTTTCACTTACGCGAGGGGGTCTTGGAAAGCAAGTCAAGACTATACTGTGTTTTCCTGATCTGAAACGTGGCAGATTCATCTGAACTTGTAAACAAACTTTTCGTGTAAATACCAAAGTCCCGAACACAAATTTGTAGTATAACATTAACTAAAAAATCTGGAGTGACTCCACTCGACTTTCCGAACACTTGCAATTAAGATCATTACCAAGCATTTAAATAAATTTTAATCGATGAATAATTCAAACATATGTACCAAACTGAAGCTCAATTGAATGCGCCGTTTAAACGCTAGCGCACTTTCAAGAATTTCCTCCCATAGGCCATAATGTAAAAGAAATCTTTGTCGTAGCCCTGTAGAAAAACAATAAGTCCTATACACACCAAAATTAATACCGGTCTTACGATAGTGGTTTATAACAAGTATACCCAATTTGAGCTCAATCGGATCTATCATTTAAGCGCTAGCGCACTTTCAAGAATTTCCTCCCATAGGCCATAATGTAAAAGAAATCTTTGTCGTAGCCCTGTAGAAAAACTATAAGCCCTATACACACCAAAATCAATACCGGTCTTGCGACGGTGGTTTATAACATATATTCCAAATTTGAGCTCAATCGAATGCCTTCGTTTAGGAGCTATCGTGTTCACTCACATACACACAAACACATACACTCCCGTAAAATTAGCATAAATGAATTCAGAAGACTTCAAAACGTGTAAATACACCAAAATCTCGAAGTCGAATTTTTTCATGATTACAATACTTTCCTTACATGGTACATGTTCGGAAAGTAATAATGACATTTACAAATATATATATATATATATATATATAATAAAATAAAAACACAATAAAATAAAATAAAATAAATAATGCCTGCACAGACTTTTCACTTCTTTTAATTTAAAAATGAATTTATTTTTCTTTTAACTTAAAACAAGGAAAGACTTTACAGGAATTAACTTGAGAAACTATAAACATTTTTCTAACGACTTGCTTCTAATTTTAGCAGGCTTATAAATACGAAATTTTTATATAATTCGAAAGTAAATGCCACCAAGACATTTTCCTTTGACATTATCTTTAATCCTACAAACGAAAAGAAAAATCTTTTTTAGATCCTTGTTTAAAACTAAATTAAAAAGCTCCCGAAATATTTCATATGCTTCAGAGAGTAGGGAGCTAACACAATTTAAGGCAAAATGCTCTTTTGTCATTTGATTTGATTTTAATCCGTTTACTATAATAAATATTTACTTTTTCGATCCATTCTCCCACGAATTAAGCAGCCATTCTTGAATTTATAATCCCTGTTTCGTTTTCAGCTTATAAATTCATTACCCGCTTTGTCTGTGGTTGATATAATTATTTTAGTGGGAGGAAACTTATAGTTTCCAAAGTGAATAGATGTGCATTATCGGACGAAAATTAAATGGATTTTTATTTTTAAAAAAAATGTAAAGCAACTCTGCGTGTGTACAATTAACAGAATACACATTTTCGGCATTTCTCGAAAAGATGAATTTCCAATGTTTTTTGACATTTGTAATTCTGCGAACGTCTAAAAAACGATAAAAAGTAGGGCGAGAATGCTGGTTCTTCAGTCGGGAGCAGGGTTGCCAACTTGGCCACTTTGTTTCTAGATCTGGCCACTACAAGAACCTAACTAGCCACGAATTTTCGGAGAAGCTATGTAGTAGCTATTTTAGCCATATCCTTTCTGTTTTAAGCAATTTCTGGACGTTTCTAGGCATGTCCTTTCTCAATTGAGCAATTTCTGGACGTTTCTAGCCATATCCTTTTTGTTTCAGGCAATTTCTGGACGTTTCAAGCCATATCCTTTCTGATTTGAGCAATTTCTGAACGTTTCTAGCCATATTCTTTTTGTTTTAAGCAATTTCTGAACGTTTCTAGCCATTTTCAACCAATCACTGTTCGTTCTGCTTGCTCGTCTTTAATTTTTCATTTGCATTATTAAATGTTATTTTAAAATTTATTTTATAATCCGCTTGCGCAAACTTGATAATATAAAAGTTCACCATTGTGGTCTTTTTAAAAACATAGTCGATATACGGCCGAGAAATAAAACGTACCACACACACAAAAGGGCACTTCCACTTGATGTCACAATTCGTAAGGACGCAATGGCAGCGAAAGTTTAGTTGTTTTTCCGTGCGCTCATAACGGTTTTTTACTCTGAATATATGGCGAACGTCGTTGTGTGATGGATGTCTTGCCTCAGTCATGTGCGAAATTCCCCCCTGTGCTCTGATTGTGTTTTTATTGGTCGTTCACAGACCTGTTCTTATGTGCAGCTAACGCGTCCATTTTTTTAAGATGCACGTACCGTTCCCTACGCTCTTTAGAGTTTTAGCATGCGATAATCATTTTGCGACGGAAAAAATAGGTGTTGTCATTGAAAATTTTCGAATTTCTGTACCTACAATTGTAACCGTGAATACCACTTATATACCGTTCACAGAATTTCGATCACATACCTATGAGTAACTGTCTCTGGTAATTTCATCTAGATCGGTAGAACAGACCAGTCCCTACAGGTCCATAAAAGTTTTTTTTATGGCCACCCTGTATAATTGTGCCAATTAGAACACAGACAGACAGACAGATAAAACCGAAGTCATAAACAGTTTTCAATGATGTTTAAAAGTGTCGGAAAAGGAATCTATGCACATTACTTTACATATGTATATTCCATGAAGATTCTAAATATTAAAAAGAATATATTATACATGAAAATGCAATTAAAAATGCAAGCAATTCTTTTGTTATCAATAATAAAAGGAAAATAACATTTATTTTTGCCATTAAATAGGGAAAAATATCATAACAAAACAGAGTGAATACTAAGGGGGGGAGGGGGAAGGATTAATAGTTTATCAAGTGTGCCTGCAAAATAAAATGAAAACCACTTTAGTAATTGATTTTCGCTGTAAGTCTTTTTTTTTTATCGGAATTCATATTTATCATTATGCAAAATTTATATAAAATAAAAATGCATGCAAAAATCTTCGAATTTTTTAATGCAATAAACTGATGCTATTTAAAAATTAATTAAAAGTACGGATGTTTACTTTTACTATTAAAATAAAATAATATTGATCAATAATTCAACGCTAACGAAAATATATGAAATATATATAAAGATACTCTTATGAAAATATTTCATTGTATAAAAATTACCCTTCATTCTACAGAATGAATTTCGAATTGCTTTTCCAATTACACTGGGGAACAACAATTTTGTTGTCTTAGAACTGTGACTTGTTTTTGAATCACTTTTGGCCCCTGAATCCAACAGTAACTGTAGTTTTTGTCTGTCACGTCAACTTTTTAAATACCCCCAAAATGGTATTTAAAAAGTTGGTACCCCCAAAATGTGCAAAAAAAGAAAAATAAAGGGAAAAGTTACCAGATATATAGTTACTACAAGTTAAATTGTTTTAATACACATAGAAAAACTTATTTACCAAGTGGTAAACACACATATTAAGGCAAAAATTTTCGTTTGTAGCTTTTCCTGGAATGTTTAATCTGTGGACATTCTTGCTTTATGCCCCAACAATAGCCATCATATGTACATCCCATCTTATTTGATAGCGTGATTCCATGATCTTCAAATCGTGGTGAAATCGCCCACCCTGCTCATCACTGAGTTCAAAAGATTTTTCGGGAAGTCAGCGAGATGGCTACGTAAAAAATTCAACGATGCTCATGTTGCAACCAAGCATTTTGAAGCTCTCCAAGAGCTGTTGGGCAATTTTGGTGTAATTCTGTGCTCGTGTGTTTCCAAGAAAGTCTTTGACAATGTTTTTGAATGCCAACCAAGCATTCTGTCATTGTACCGATGAAATGCTCATCTTTAAGAAGCTGGCGAATCCGTGGACCATCAAACACTCCAGTTTTTATCTTTCAAATGACAGGTTAGGAAATGCCGAAACAATCTTCTTCAATTGACAAAGTTTTAACAAATTGCTTCATGAGACCCAGTTTTATATGCAGAGGTGGAAATATGTTCTTTCTGTTGACAAGTGGCTGGTGAAGAATGTTTGGATCACCAGGTTTCAGGTCATATCTTGGCGGCCATTTCGACTGCACCCAATGCTTCTCACGAGCTCTACTGTCCCACATGCACAAAAAACAGGGATACTTGGTATGTCCACGTTGCTGGCCAAGGAGGAAACAGACCATTTTAAGATCAACACAGATGATCCATCGGTGCATGTGATATTGCAACAAATCAACGGCTCTATATCTTCATATTCCTCACACAAACATACTGAATGACCTATTGATTGGGACTGCACCAAATAAATTTCCATTGTGGAGGAGTGCACACTCTAAGCTCCGCTGTGAGCTATCGATGAGCTGAAATTCCCAACTCTACCATTAAACCATGTATGTTATGGCAATATACAAACCCATCATCACTTCGAAAGTATTGCAGAAATGCACTTTCTTGTATCGGAAGTAGGATACTTTAGCTCCTTTTTCGAGCAAATTTTTTTCGTGCAGTCTTGATGCTAACAATTCTCTAGCTTTTTTTGATAGCCCCAAATCAAGGACGTACCCAGGGGGGGTGGTCCAGGGGGTCCGGATGCCCCCCCCGAAATTTCAGTTTTTGTGAACAAAATAAGAATGATGACGTCTTTTTGTGAAAAATTCTGCCTTTTTCAGTATTTGGACCCCCTCCGTAATTTTTTTCTGGGTACGTCCCTGCCCCAAATCATTTAACTCATGTTGCTCAATTCCCTTACGAACGGGATCATCTTCAATTTCAAAATCTTCGTCATTGGGGTCACAGCAACAGTGTTTCCGGTGAACGAAGTTCACTCTTGCGGATAGTGAAGAGTAAGTAGGTGTAGAGAAAACACTTGACGTGGTCGAAGAAAACTAACAGCAGTTTTGTAATCAGTGTGCCCATTGGACTCTAAAACAGCTTAAAAATCGAACTCAACAGAAATTATGTTAAAAATTGTTCCCCAGTGTTACTTTTATAACATTTTGATGCGACACATTTCATTTTACTGTTAGTGTATTTTCTTATCGTCCGAACTATATTGATTCGGTATAATAGGGTGCTGTTGCCAAATAGGTGGCTGCTGAAGAAGACAAGCTTCTGTCTCTCGAAACGTACGTCCAGTTTTATTTTACTTTACTATGTATTTTACACAAGAAGCCCCAAATGTAAATTTCGAAGAACTTTTTATTTTGTCCTTTTGACAGAAAATCTAGTCACAAAAATGATGAGCGACAATTTCTTACCACGTGGATGGATTTGAATGATTCTTTTTTTTATTCGAAAAGGGATAGATCACCACCTCCTAGATATAGAAGGCCTGAGAACAGAAACTTTTACGTGATCACTAGGTCCAGTAAAATGACGTCATCGCACATTTAGGGCGAGATTCAAGTGAAACGCGAGCGATCGAATTCGAATGGAACGCTTTTCAGTCCACAGTTGGAACGTTTTGGCAGAATGCTTCCAATGAACAAACCTATCGCGCTGTCGCGTTATCAAAACACGACTGGTTTGTTTCAGTTGAATAAGAAACATTCATATATTTCGAAACTTCCCCTGTTCGACACGGAAAACGTTCGAATTGTGTTTCACTTGAATCTGGCCCTTATTTTCACAAAGTAAAACGATTCAAAGTTCGTGGTCAACTGACTCCCGCATAAAACATTTTAATGATTTAAGATAGAAAACTTAATTTTACGACAAATAGGAAATCTTAACTATCACTAATTATATAATATGATATAGAAATAGATCATAATAAATAATTTTTTATCTGAAAGGTATTTTAATTTTTATCCTAAGATATTTTCTAAAATTTGTGTCATTCACCAGAAATTTTAAATAGTTTTACTTTGTGGAAGGAAAACTGTGATGACGTCATCTTAGAAGACCTAGTGATGACGTAAAAGCTTCTGTTCTCAGGACTTCTATATCTAGGAAGAGGTGGATAGATTAGGGGTGGTCTCGTATTAATTTGGTCACGTTCTGATCATATTATCATTCTGAAAAGCACAAAAACAAAAACAAAAAACCTTCTTTAAAGCTATTGAAAAAGTAGGGGAGAAGATGGTATTATGGAATTGTCGGGAAATATGGAATACCGAGTGTTCGGCTCTTTTAGGCGCTGTTGTCGCGTGGGAACACCATAAACTACTCAACAAAGATTCCCTTGTTACAGTGTAAAGAGAGATGACCGCTTATTTATGCAGGGTGCGAATTGAAGATTTTCTCCAGAGGGGGACATTTGAAAGAAAACATTTTTCTGGAGGGGACATTTGAAAAGGATAAAAAAGGGGGGAAGGCGTAAAATGCTCCACTCACATAATATATTAAGTATTACATGACAAATGCAGTCTCCAACATGTCTGGAAAGGGACTTGAATTCAAACAAAAGTCGACCCCCGATTTTCTGTGCACATATATTCCTGCCTATGTCGATTCTACGTCCACCCTCAAATTCAGCTCGCGGCGGAACAGCTCTTGTTCGTTCATTTCGCAGTCTTAATTTGTTGCAGAATGAGAAGTGGCATCAGGCATGTATATATCGATTTCAAAGGGATGTTTCTAACTTGCTCCTTTGTCAAGTAAATAAAAGAATTTCTATTTTCAATACTTAAAATCGTTAGGTACTGTTGAATTTGTAAGGAAAGAGACTAATTTTAACATTTCTCCAGCAGAGGATAAATAGCATCCCTGGCAGGGATCAATTACTATTTCTCTAGGCAGGGATATTGCATTCTTCAGTCAGGGACAATCCTCGGCATCCCCCCCCCCCGTCAATTCGCACCCTGTATTTTTGTCGCACCACTCACTCGCTACACAACAAACTGCGTTTTGTGATTTTCAAGAGTTTTTCCAGATAAGTTTTCAAATATTTTAACCTGCTAGTATGCATGTGACTTCGAACATTGTTCTTGAGCATAATGTGTCATAAAAGAATGGTAGTTTTGTTGTACTGTGGCTGTTTTCGAGCTGGTAGTGTTTTTCCCATAAAATTTAATTTTCCTGGATGACGTGTCGGGTATTATGGAATACCAGGTAATATTCTGTACCTCAGAACCAGACTAACGTAAGTCACACAAGACCAACTTTTCAGGAGGGCACCAAAAACTGTAAGAAATGAACTCTAGGTCTGGTTGCAGAGGTAATAATTGAATCAGTCAGCAAAAAATTATTGACATTATTAAATTTGTATATATTTAACCCATTCATAGGTATTTCGTTTATAGTCAACGTCTTAACCTGAAAATTGTAATATAAGGACTTATGTTCGTCCGGTTCTGGGGTACAGTATTGAAATGGATTTCATACCATCAATCAAAGGACGGGAAAACAAAGACGCTGAATGTATCTTCTGTAACGGAAAATTCTCCGAAAATGAACCAGGAGAAATTTGGATTTTTTTCAATGCTTCTGTTGTTCTCTGTGGGCTCGTGTTGTCTGTACCGGAGCAGAGAAAGAAGATATATATCTGAGACTTGTAAATAGACTGGACTCAGATAAATGACTTGAACGCAATCTTAAAAATATAGTTTTGTAGTTAAAAATAGCTATTTTTATATAGTTAGTTTTTCAATTGTTTTAAACCACCCATTCCATATTGCCCGACTATTTCATATTAACCTCCACTTGTAACTTAAAAAAAAATAATTGTTTCTATAACGACACAATAAGTAGTGTATTTCTTTACAAGTGACATTTTAGAACAATTATTTATAGTACGTACACATGATGATTTTGTGGATTTTATTGAAAAATCTCTTAAGTTATACTTAGAAACGTAAATGGTATTCCATAATACCCTCCTCTCCTCTGCATTAAACTCCCAATGATTTCTTTTCTTTTTTTTTCTCTTTTTTTTACAACGGTTATTTACATGTAGCGAAATAAATACAATCCTTTTCTGATCAACAAATACAAAATGTATTTTTAAAGTAAAATTCGGATCCAATTTCTTTCTCTCCCCACTCCCTGCACAATTGCGATCGCGTTAGGAAATGCTTATGTAATCGATGAGCGGGACATGACTTATTTTTCTTATTATATATATATGCTTTGACATTTCATAGGTTGAATTTGAAACTATTAAGCGAAGTTCTATTTAGAAATCTCCAGAAAACGTAGATCATTTCATTACTGTAAAATATAGTACAGTAGGAAGAGAGGGAAGATGATACGTTTAATCGTTACTTTTATGAACATATACACGTAAAATATAGCATAATAAAATTAATAGTATAAGTGCACTCTAAAAAAATCGTATGAATATAAGGGAAATGTACTGGCAATTAGAATGTCAGCACTATTTCCGTAAGTTCTCCATAAAATTTTACGGAAACTATCCAGTAAATTTGCATTTACATTTTAGAGTGTACTGTAATAAAGGATGCACTGTTCATAAAAAGTAGTAAACGTTTTACCATAAAATGGTGCTGAATTAGCTAAAACCTTTCTATGGAGAAACGTCGAACCATGATTTGGTGCTTACAGTGATCAATGGAACCAAATCGTGGTTCAACGTTTCTCCATAGAAAAGTTGCAGGTATTTTTTGCTCTATTTTTATGGTGAAACATTGAACTACACTACTGGCCAAAAATATTGCAAGTTTCAGATATCTAACTCTTTTCAAGATTAAGCCCCCTCTCCCCCGTCAAAATTAAAAATCAATATAATTGATACTTTTTAGTGTCAGCATGTTAAATTAATTACTTCAAAGACAAGATAGCATTACGTTAAAGAACAAAAATAATTATTTAATTTATTGAAAAAATAGCATAAAAAATATATAGGTTACTATAGAAGTCATAATCCATTTTGGTTCGCCGGAATAAAATTAAATAAAGAATTAATTTTAAGTTATTCTGCAAAAAGAGGATAATAAATAAATGCAATTGAACTAAAAATAATTTATTATGTTGCTGAGCAGCCTTGAATTTCATCACAACAGCTACTCTTTTAGATAGGGAATCCACAGTGTTTTACACTTCCTTCGGTGTTCCATGCTGCCAACTTAAATTATTGGCTCCCGAAGCTCTCATTTTGTCTTTTGGGGATTTTCAGATGTATTCTTTCCAATTTTACTACATAAATTCTCAAAAATATTTAAATCTGGCAAATTTCCTGTCTATTTATTCTGGGCTTATTCTTGAAACGATGGTTAGATTTCTCAAACTTGCAATACTTTTGGCCAGTAGTGTACTTCTATTAACGGTTAAATTATTTAAACAATACATATTGTTGCGGAATTACTCTGCTACTCCTGGGGTTCGTCGTTCTAAAGTCCAGTTGGTGTAAAAAGTTCAAGTAAAAAGTCACTTGTCAGGATGGAACACAAACTTTATTTCTTCTAGAACTTCGTAGAACAATCAGCTGTACACAATACACAAGCACAATCTAGCAGTAACGTGCTTTTAACAGTCCGCTTAGATCAGAAGCTCTCACAAATGCTGTATTCCTCACACAAAATAAGTCACTTTCACAGGCAAAAATTCAGTGAAAATATACGAGAAATAACACTAACAGTCTCTCAAGACTCAGCGATGAAAAAAGTACACACAGCACTTTAACAACAACTTCACAAAGCAAGCTAAAACACAGCTTCTATAGCACTATCAGTTCACACAAAACAAGCGTACTGAGAGCTCTTCACACATTGAATGTTCAACTCGCACTGAAAAACTTTCGGGGCGACGCGCGCTTCTATAAATAGCCGACGCAGGAGGTACAAGAGGTTTCCAGAAAAGTCAATTTCTCGAGGGTTCTACATAAAGCGTGAATTTTGATTACGTCATAGAAGAGAAATGTTAGGTTATTATGCGTTTTTAATGCAGGAAAAACAACTTCCAGGCATCATTGGGAAAATCGCGCCAAATGACCAAAAAGTCGCCAAGCTTGGCGACTTTTGGCGAAATATCGCCAAATTTGGCGCCAAAAATAAGTCCTCAAAAGTGAAGAGATCTAAGCTCTAGGACTAATATTTCTCGAGATTTCTAGAAGCCCATAGAAAAACATATGGGTAAGCGAAACCTCCGTATCTCCGGTTCTAATTGGCCGATTTTGATGCAACAAAAAGCAAAATTTATCTATTTGAAGCGTAGAATACGAATTTTAAACCATTTTAAGCCCCAGAGCAGCGGGTTGCCCCGAAAATTCGTAACAATATGGAAGTTTAATTTGCCTTTTTAAATTTATGTAGAAATGCACACTTCATATCCTGCTGAAGAAACTGTCCAAAGTCATTTCCTTTGAATCGTTGCGATCAGTGAATGGAAATTAGCGAAGTGAATTGCAGCTCATTTGTGTGATTATAACTGTATTTTATAAATGTGCATTTTCTAAGCTTTCTCAAGTTAAGTAACTAAGCAAAAGAGTACTGAAAAAAAGGGAGAATTTGAAAAAGTGCGATATATTCGAACATGCGATTTACTGAGACGCGGTATAACGAGGGGATACTGCTAAAAATATCATGAATGTACAGAACATGGAAGGGAAGTGCGTTCTGAAAAAATAAAAAATTTAAAAAAACATGCAACGAATAATTAATTTTTCTTTTAAGGCTTAAAGAAGAAAAAAAATGGAGAGAAGACGACAAGTATCTAAAGGTTCTGATAAATCTTCTCAAGTAACATGCAGGGATGGATTAAAGCTTTCTATTTATGATGACTTTTCATATTCCGTTTTGCTTTTCCATTTTCCCAAATTTATTCCAGTATTAATTTTCAAGATGTTTTTTTTCAGATCTAGAGTCTTTTCAAAAATCAAGAGAGAACTTCCGCCCTAGCCTCTTTCATCTCCGTAAAAGTAACACTGTGAAGAGCGTGAAATTTGCAGAATATTTTTCTTCTTCCTTTTTTTTTTTTTTTTAATCTTCCACAAAAGTGCCATACTCAGACTGTGGTGTGTATACCCGTGTTCGGGGAATTCAATTTTTATGTTTTTAAAATAAAGAAACGGCGGTGCCTCCAGTCGCTAGTTTCAGCAGTTTCTTGGCCGATGTCGTTAATCAAAATGTTTCTACCAAGAATAACTCACTCAAGTACCTTTAATCGTCATAAAGTACAAATAATTCCAGCCAAATTTTACATATTATATTTATTACAAACACACATTTTTACAAATTTAAATGTATATGTAGCGGGGAGGGGGGGACTCGCTTTGAGCTGGAGAGATAGTCCCGAACGGCCACGCTCGTTTATATTGTAGTCTGGCCGAGACTTCACGGTAATCCTCGGCGGGGCATTGGAGCTACCCCGGTATCCTCGTGGCTGTGGCTGTCGACGTATTAAATAAATGCTTCTCGTTTAAGCACGCGTAATTTATTTTAGCTGGACGTAGTACAAGTTACTTTTTGCAAGAGATGTCACGAAAAATTCGCTCTCTCGACGATGTTTACCCTTTTATTACCTAGGGTCACATGATTTATACGCTAATCACGTCATCCAAAAAAGCTGCATTTACTGACTATTAAAATACCCACGTTTCAGTCCCTCGAAATTCCTGGAAGCTGAGGCGATTATGAGACAGGTAAGGCATGTCAATTGGTTTTTTAATAAATTCAGAACTTAAAAATGAAAACTGTTACGTTCCTATAAAATTTTAAAGGGAGCTAATAGAAAATTTGAATTTTGAGAGGATATTTAGCTTAATATGCTATACAGGAAGAAAATTTGAATTTTGAGAGGATATTTAGCTTAATATGCTATACAGGAAGAAAATTTGAATTTTGAGAGGATATTTAGCTTAATATGTTATACAGAAAAATATTAAAACATACCTGCATATGGTAGTAAATTCTTCTTTCACATCACTTTTGTTTAATAATTTAAAATGTCCCACTTTCACTTATCAGTAGATAAAATGCACAAAGAACCGTAAACCGGACACAACAGGAAGGTTAGAACTGATGATTGGCTCTGACCTTTCTGCCTGGAGGATGGTGGCAACTATGAGATTAGATCAACCGGTTCAAACTTTAATTTTGGAGCTCCATCTTTACATTTTGATGCCCCCCCCCGGAAGCACGGCGCCCGGAACAAACGGGGAACGAGCCCCTTTGCCCCTACTTGCAGCCCTGAATAGTCAAAAAATGGTTAGTTCCTATTGTTACAGTAACGCAGTAGTGGAGATGACACTTTTGTGCTCAGAATTGTTTCTCAGTCTATTAACCCTTTGAGGCGCAACCCTTTCCCGATGCTGAAAAAAGCATTGGGAAATCTATCCAGCTGTTCTCGCATTCTTCCATTTTTCAGCAGATGTCAGTGCTGTTGAAAATAATCCTGACAATTTTTTTTTACGGGAAATGACATGCTAAAAAGTAAAGGATTCTCGTGGAGCCATGTCATCCGCAACTATTTTCATAGAAATCAAATCTATTCTTCGTGACGGGCAAGAGTCAAAGCGTCAGAGTTTGGTGTTCCCAGAGCGGGAACGCTGCGCGTTAAAGGATTAAATGCACCACTGGGATCCAGTGTTGCACTTTGTATAAAGCGGCATTTCTATACAGGGTGTGCTACAATTCCCTCCCAGGTTTGAAAGACATAAAAAATATATATTACCAATATCGCAACAAGTATCGCGCAAGTCGGTTTTACTCGAAACCTGTTTCACAAATAACGAGCTTCCTCGCCGTCGGATTGGACGAGGTTCTGACGACGACAATCGCCTTCTTCCGTGGCCACCTCGCTCTCCGGACCTAACTCCTTTCGATTTTTTTTAATGGGGTTACATAAAAAATAGTGTGTTCGTATCCCCTATGCCAAGTAATTTACAAGATTTACGCCAAAGGATCACAACCGCATTCCTTATCATTGATCGTGACATGTTAAAGCGAGTGTGAGAAGAATTTGACTTTAGACTTGATATCTGCTGCATCACGAAAGGTTCACATATTGAACATTTGTGAAACAAAACTAGTAACGTTTCTTTCTCTAGTAAAGTCAGCTTTGTTGCCGTGTTGGTAATATATATAAGCCTTCCAAACCCGGGAGAGAATTCTGACACACCCTATATATTTTTGTTTCAAAATACTTTCAAACTTAACAATAAGTGACGGAACTTCGCTAAACAACAAATACATAATCAAGAAACGTTTTAAAAACAGTTAAATTAAATAGCTTTATTTATTTTACTCTTACGTATGCTTTACGCAAATTTACACAACTTAATTCATTGTTTACGAGATTTCTATTCAGTGGCAGTCAGTTCAATACTGAAGATTTATATTGCAAGTTCTAAATAGAATTTTAAAAATGATGCCATGAAAATCTCTTTTAAAAATCTTTAAGAATGCCTTCGAAAATTGTGCTGATTTTCTCTTTTTAAAAGCAAATCTATTAAATAATGTCAAAAGAACCTTGCCTAACAAAAAAACTCAACATTAACGGTAAAATAAACTTTGTGTTTATTCTTTCTTTTTAATTTCGTCTTGCTTTTTTAAAAAAATGCCAACCTTTTATACTAAAAGAAAACACAAAATATATATTTCTTAAATTAATACATCAGCTTTTATTTATTTTTTCATTCTTTTTAAAAAAGCTTAAATCTAAGGCTGCCCAGTAGAGAGGTATTTTTAGAAATCTTTAGAATCGCAACCAATGGAAAAATTGTGACTCTGTTTTTCTGAGGAAAAAAGAAAGTTTCAAAATAAAATAATTACAGTAAAAGAAGTGCTACACTTGAGGACAAATATAGATCGAATAAAAATACTTGCTGTTTTCCAGTTGAAATTCAATGCTCTTATGCTTAATGAAAATACTCAATAAAATCCGGAATGAGTTTCCAAAGAGTGCGCGCGGATTAAAATATCCCATTTCTGATGACTTTTTCCTGTTTTTGTGCAATTTCTTTAAAAATAAAGCAGCATAAAAATTGTTCAGATTTTCTTTGTTGTAGGAGGAGAAATTATGGTACATTCGTCAATAACTAGCATTTGACGTATAAAAAAAGCAAGTTATTCTGACCTTAAATCGAACAACTCTCTCCTTAGGTTAAAAGTAAATGTTAAGCGCTGTAGAAGTATAGAAAAAGATATTATTCTTTTTGTTTTGCTACAAACAAAACGTTTTAACTCAACGAAGTAAATCTTAACTCAACTTTCCAAAGTAAGATCTCCCCGTTTCTAAGACAACTCTATTTTTTAAGAAGATACATTTCTACTAAATCAACTTACTATTGCAATGGCGCACGATAAACTAGTTGCTGGTCGACGATGCTTGATTTGTAAATATGATGCCATTTTTAAAGTATCTCTGAGAATATTAAAGTCATACCATGAGACTCGTAAAACGTAAAATTTATATTTGGAAATTAAAAGATAAAAATAATAATAATGACTAATAGTTGGGGGGAAATTTTAATGAGTTTTTATTCAGCTTTATGAAGTGTGGAAGCATCCAGACTAAGGGCATAGTTCGGTTTTGAATGTTAGTAAAATATTGGTCATTTTTGTTTGCTTAACGCGTGAGACTAATAAAAGAACACTTTAACTGCCACAAAGTTTCATAAGTCTCGTCTCTTAACTAATGACTATAACTATGATAATAACTATGATAACCAACCTTAACAAACCATCTATACCTAATTGTGCTTAAGCAGCTTTGAAAAAAATTTCCTTGTTGCTGTTGGCAGCGACAATAGACATAAGCAGGAAAAAACATCTGGGAATTGTGTATGATATGATGATGTGTATTTCCGTCATTGCAGCTAAGACATACCAAATTCCAGTACTATTTATTAATTGTATTGTATATTACTCGTTACAATCGTTATCCGAATGATTTACTTTTTTGTTGATTCCAGAGTACTCATAGAGTATCATAACATCCCCTTTAGTATAATAATTTAACCCTTTGAAGCGCTACCATTTCCCAATGTCGAAAAAGAGCAGCCGTTGCCATCGCAGGGTTTAACTGCCAGCAAGATGGCGGTCGATCGAATCGCAACGTTTTTGACACAGTCGGCTGTGGGACGCCGCGCAGCCGGCTGTGTCAAAAATGGCACCGGCGTTATTAAACTAGCTGTTAGTCAGGAAGAATCTAGTGTTCTTCCCCTTGAAATGGTGGGGGGGATTGCCCCTTTACAACAGTGCATCACACCATTTGGGATGGGTGGGGGGTAAGGTAAACTTTTATCGAGAATGATCTACAGATCAATACAGTGATCGAAATGATCTACGGATCGGTACGAAAGTGTGTGTGAGGATGCAGAAGTAAGGTAGCAAACCTAAAAAGTGTATGAGTTACAGTTGTGTCCATTATTGGCTCTAAGCTGCACATTTTGGGGAAAAAATTGTTGTACAGAATAATGGACGGATCAACATAAAAGTTTTAAAAAATATATTTACTAATTATTATGCGATTAATTATATAAAACAGACATAATGTGGATGCAATGCAGCGTTTTCTGATTCATTATTCTTAATTGTTACTCTCATGCATCATCTGAGTTCTATGAAATGGGATTTCCTAGGTGCACGCGATGACTAAACTCACAGTCAGAAATTACAGTTTTTTGTGTGCAAAACAAAAATCGGCATATTAAAAAATGCTCAATCCGTTCATTCTAAGTAAATTGCACTTCTTAGAAATATCAACAGAAACTGAAATTCTTACCCAAAATAAGTAAGAATTTGCAAGACAAAATTTCTTCGGGGTAAAAAATGGAAAGAAGCTTTTCTCTTAATATTTATTTATTTATTTTTTACGGAAAATAAAATGTTTATCTAGAAAATATTGGATTACTGAATTAATGGTAAAAATTTATTTTCCTAACTTTGACATTTTGAAGCTTGAATATAAAAGTACCTAATATTCTAAATATATTTAGAAACCTATTTGAAAATTTTCTTTTGTTTTACTAAATTATATTTTTTCTCCCGAAACAAAAGCTGCAAAAATGCATCTATGAGATAAATATAGACGGAATAAACAGTTACATCCACCGGCAGAATGCGGTTTTTGTCGAAATTAAATACAGTTTTAAGCAGAGACAATTTTTTTTGTTGTATTCCGGAATGTCTACTTAAATGTCATGTTTGGATTAAGGCATTCTGTTACGGTGCCTTTTCAATTTTTCTTTGAGTTATATTTAAAAGTCTTTCAAAAGTTAATTTAAAAATGCAAATGATAAAATTGAAAATAAAAATACTATAATCTTGCAACTTTAATTAGCTTAAATATAAAGAAAGAAAAGAGTTGAGCCATTCCCGTAGGGGCAAATTTGTGTCACCTGTTATTAACAATTAAGCTGTGCAAGAATGTCGAAATGGTTTATTAAAGAATGCACGCTAAAGAAGAACTTAACTCATATATCCAATTAGTCGAGCTAACATGAAAGTGGTTTTAAGATATTTTTAACGCTTACTTTATTTTTAAACCTTAAATAATTTTATTCAAACATATGATCTACTTTACTTACATGAACGAGAAGCTATATTGCGGGTGAAAAAATATTTAAAATGTATTTTTGGTAATCCATTAATTTTGCTAAATTTTCGTAAATGTTAAAAATTTGCGAGACCCTCTAAAAGAACTTGCTGTGCTGCACAGCCAGCTGTCGTCAAAAAGGGGGTCTCTAGATCTGTGGCACGCGATGAACGTTTCGATCGTCCGCCATCTTGCTGGTAGTTAAGTCGAGCGATGGCAACGGCTGCCCCTTTTTCAGCATTGGGAAAGGGTTGCGCCTCAAAGGGTTAAAAAAGAATGAACCGCCGTCATACTTATCGTCCCTCTCTAGATTTTAAGTCCCTTTAGTCTAGGAAAGTATGTGCATTCCTATTACACACACCAACTATTCCTTCAAAGTTTTTAAATGGGGTGTTCCTTTTTCCCCTTTTTCAGCTGAAAGTAGGTCAACTTATAATAACACCAGCATTGAATAGGGCCTTTAAGTGACGTTGAGATACGAATCGCAATCAGATCGGCAGATCACTTTCCAAACAGTCAATCCGTTAGTTAAGAAAAGTCACGCCAAGGTCGATAAGTTTTAGGCATTTGTTACGATTGAATTTTTTGACGTCGTTTCCTCTAATTGCAAATTCTTGTCGTGACTCCGGCGAAGTGTTCGAAAACACCCATTGAATTCCCGGGCTATTTATGTCAGAATTTTATGGGGCGTTAAGATCTGCATTTGTGGTGATTTGTAGATGAAATTTATTCAAAGGTTGATGTGATGAATTATTGGTGGGTGTTTACCACTGGATCTAAATAAGTATGCACTTTTAAAGCTGTCCGTTTAACCCTTTGAGGCGCAACCCTTTCCCAATGCTGAAAAATGGCAGCCGTTGCCATCGCTCGACTTAACAACTAGCAAGATGGCGGACGATCGAACCGTTCATCGCGTGCCACAGATCTAGAGACCCTTTTTTGACGACAGCTGGCTGTGCTTGCTGGTAGTTAAGTCGAGCGATGGCAACGGCTGCCCTTTTTTCAGCATTGGTCAATCTATCCAGCTGTTCTCGCATTCTTCCATTTTCCAGCAGATGCCAGTGCTGGTAAAAATAATCGTGATAATTTTTTTACGGGAAATGACGTGCTAAAAAGTAAAGGATTCTCCTGGAGCTATGTCACTCGCAACTATTTTTATAGAAATCAAATCTATTCTTCGTGACTGGCAACAGTCAAAACGTCAGAGTTGGGTGTTCCCAGAGCGAAAACACTGCGCGTTAAAGAGTTAACTATCAGATGTGTAGGTTACAAATTTTTGACATCTTTACACAATATAGGTTACCCATTTCGGACATCAAAACGTCAAAAACAGTCAAAACGTCAGTCAAAACAGTCAAAACAGTCAAAACGTCAGACACTGCGCGTTAAAGGGTTAACGGTTATAACGTACTGCTGAATTCCATGGCACCCCTCACAACATTTACAAACCATATAAGTAACAAATACTGCGCAACTCCAATGGAATTCTATATGGAATAAAGTCTTGACTTTTCCTTTTCATTCAGAAGAGATGCATTTTTTTTTCAACAATATTGAGGAGAAAAGCGATTTTACTAAGGCCCGAAATACCTTCTGTTGCATTTTCACACGAAATGTTCCCAAGTGTTTGTTCCTATTTTACCCGAAAGCGACAGGCAAACGCAGAGTGCGAGGGACAGAGAAAAAGAGAGAGAGAGAGGGGTTTGCTTTTCTTCTTTACATACAATAAAAGTCGAAAAGTCAATACCAACAGACAGTTTGTATTCCGGAGATGTGGCTGGGATTTTATGTACTTTCGAAAAATTCATTTTGTGTTCGAATTGGAAATGATTGCTCGTAAAATTCACACGTTCTAGATAACGTAGTATGGCATTTTTTTTTTTGATTAAGGAATTTCTCTGACTTTGAGATGTTTTATTTTTGGAAATCATCAGTTCAGAACACACTGTTCAGTGGATTAACCCTTTAACGCGCAGTGTTCCCGCTCTGGGAACACCAAACTCTCACGTTTTGACTGTTGCCAGTCACGAAGAACAGATTTCATTTCCATAAAAATAGTTGCGGGTGACATAGCTCCACGATAATCCTTTACCTTTTAGCACCTCATTTCCCGTAAAAAAAGTTGTCACGTTTATTTTTAACAGCACTGACATCTTCTGAAAAATGGAAGAGCGCGAGAACAGCCGGATAGATTGCCCAATGTTGAAAAAAGGGCAGCCGTTGCCATCGCTTGACTTAACACAGCCAGCATCCGTCAAAAAAGGGTCTCTAGATCTGTGGCACGCGATGAACGTTTTGATCGTCCGCCATCTTGCTGGTAGTTAAGTCGAGCGATGGCAACGACGGCCCTTTTTTTAGCATTGAGAAAGGGTTGCGTCTCAAAGGGTTAAACAAGAGGGAAGAGCAAGGTCCCGGATACAGTGTTACTCCAAAATTACTACACAAAGGTGTAAAGAAAATGGTTTTAATTTTTAAGAGGAGGAGCGGATTCCTTAAATTCGGTCGTTTAGCGCGGCCTTGAGAAGAGGTTTGGGGAGTTAACCTCCCTCCACTCCAGTTCGAGTAGAAAAAAAAAAGGGGTTCAGGTAGGTTCTTTCGTGGAAAGAAACTACCGCGGGTTTATTTAAAGTAAGTTTAATTACTTATCTTTGCTTACTCCTCTTATTACTTTTCAACTTCTACAATCTACTTCCTCAAAATTGCTAAACTTGGCAAACCAACCACTTCATTGTTTAGCAAAATTTCTAAATTTAGCTATATTTTGTTTGTAAAAAATCGTTATCTTTATTTACCTAAAACAATGAATTCCCACTCTGTTTACGCATTCAAATGATATTTTGGTTAAAAATTACTATTAAAAATTATTCAATTATAAGTGGCGTTTCACGGGGGACCCCTAATTTTGAAAATAAATAACTCATAAAGGGTGATGAATGATAAAAGCATGAAACCTGCGATGTTTTTATTTTTAAAAAACCTGTTATAAATTTAACCGACAGATGGCGCTGCAAGCGCCATCTGTCGGTTATGTAATAAAGATCGGTATGTAATAAAGATCTAAGAGAATCCTAACTTGCCCTACACAGGACCGCTTCATTCTCCAAATCTTACTATATGGGCTGCAAATCTCTCCTTTCCTTGGAGGCATCCTTGGACCTTTTTTCTTTCGAGAAACGGTGACGACTGATTGTATATCGCATGTTGAAACACCTGTCACCAATCAACAGTTGGATGTTCGACCGGGTAAGCATGGTTTATGCAAGATGGCGCTCGCCTACACCGTACAGGAAACGTTTTGTCTTTCTGGACGAATCATTCGATGATAGAGTTGTTGTATTAAATTATTTGACAGTTATGAGAAAAGACAGGCATTGACTTTTGTATTCTCTCGACCTCACCCCCTTCCCTAAACCCTGAAATTTTTTCTTGGCTACGATCCTGTCATGTAGCGTGGTAGATGAGTGTATTTAAATAGTTTTTGATGTGATTTTCTCGGTGTCTGACAGATGCAGAAACAGTGGTATACATTTTAGACTACAAAATGAAAAAAGACTGTCACATGGAGTAAGATCTGGATTTTACGGATGAAATCAGCCCAAGTCCAAAGATTTGAGACTCAGCGCGTTGGTCTATAAAAAGAATGAAATAAGTTTGAAATTTCGACTTAAATATGATTCTATATTACACTACCTGCGTTTATTATACTACTACTTTAAAAAAACATTGAATTCGGTACGGATCTGATCTTTCAAAGAATAACGCTGGGAAGCAACCCTGTAAAGGTATCCTTGCCGTTGTATTTTTTCAAACACAGAAAGAAGTAAATAGGTGAAATCTGAACTCAATGGCGGTTTAAATCCAAAACATTTATCCCTTCTCTCTACACAGTTGACTGAACTAGTTCTAAACTAAAAATAATTTGTCGGATTTTTATTTTTGCCTTTTTAAAATACGCATAAAAATCTAAAAACCAAGGCAATTTATGACAGAAAAATTACTATTATTTCAAAGGAACCTAGATTTCATCGGGAAAAGAAATTAAGATTATAAGTTACTTGTTTTCTCTTTCAAAAAGACTAATGGAAACCAGTTTGCGAAAGCTCAATTTCTTCCAGCTGCTAATGTCAAAATGTATGTCAGTCGTGTAATATCTGTTTTTACTGCCATCGGATGAACGAACTTTCCACGTATGTAAACATAAAAAAAAGAACATAAAATGTTATTCTGAACGTTGAAATAGTCATAAATTCCCGATACATTTGTTACTTATAAATTGTATTAGTCATAAATTACCCTTTATACACCATACAATTATGCAAATATTTAGGATACATTTGTATAAGATGTATTGATCGAAAATTCTTTTTTAGAAAGTTTTGTGTACTTAACCCGCTCTGGGAACACCAAACTCTGACGTTTTGACTGTTGTCAGTCACGAACAATAGATTTGATTTCTATAAAAATAGTTGCGGGTGACATAGCTCCACGAGAATCCTTTATTTTTTAGCACGTCATTTCCCGTAAGAAAATGGCCACGATTATTTTTAACAGCACTGACATCCGCTGAAAAATGGAAGAATGCGAGAAGAGCTGGATACAATGTCCAATGCTGAAAAAAGGGCATCCGTTGCCATCGCTCGACTTAACTACCAGCAAGATGGCGGACGAACGAAACGTTCATCGCGTGCCACAGATCTAAAGACCCTTTTTTTGACGCAGCTGGCTGTGTCCTTTTTCAGCATTGGGAAAGGGTTGCGCCTTAAAGGGTTAAACAAAACAAAATAAGGATAATATATTGACATACGATAATTTCCTGGAATCATCGGTTAATGTCTGATTATTTTTCCAGGGAAGTCATTTCGATTGCTTTAAGCCCTTAAGCCTCGCTCCCGTCAAAATCACTAACCAAGCTTTTTCCCTCTGTTTCTCGGGCCAGTGATATTTCCGGGCAATAGTGTTCAAATGATATGCGCTGTAGAGATAAGAGCATTTCAATTCTTACGCACGGATTTTTTTATATCTCATTTTACACAACAGATGACAGTACCAGACTATCTTTAACTTAAGTCGGAGACAGTTTATTTTTAAATAGAGGGTAGCAGTTAGAGATGAGTTCGGGCTCATTTTTTGATGCCCGAGCCCGAAATTTCAGCTAAAGATAAATAGATACATTACGATAAATTTTGCCGTTTGTGCAAATTAAAGACAAATATAGTTGCAAACTCTTTATGCATTTTCTAATTCTTTATATCCACGTTTATCAAATAATAACAATAATGCTTCAATTTTTATTAAAATTCCATTGAGTACTCACATCAGCGTTAAACATTCGTATGTACTTCGATATATTAGATACAGAAAAATACAAGTTATAAATCTTGTATAGTGACATTAAAAAATGTTATATTTAAAACACGTCCAGAAAAGAGATTTTGCATAATAAATTTAAGAAATTTGCATAGAATTGCATAAGAATATATTATTTCATAAGAATTTAGTTGATAGGAACAAAATTACTTTTAAAAAATCTGGAGTGACTCCACTCGACTTTCCGAACACTTACGATTAAGATCATTACCAAGCATTTAAATAAATTTTAATCGATGAATAATTCAAATATATATACCAAAATGAAGCTCAATCGAATGTATCGTTTAAACGCTAGCGCACTTTCAAGAATTTCTCCCCATACGCTATAATGTAAAAGGAATTTTTGGCGTAGCCCTGTAGAAAAACTATAAGTCCTATACACATCAAAATCGATACCGGTCTTACGATGGTGGTTTATAACATGTACACCCAATTTGAGCTCAATCGAATGTACCGTTTAAACGCTAGCGCACTTTCAAGAATTTTCCCCCATAGGCCATAATGGAAAAGAAATTTTTGTCGTAGCCCTGTAGAAAAACTATAAGTCCTATACACACCAAAATCAATACCGGTCTTGCGACGGTGGTTTATAACCAATATACCCAATTTGTTCTCAATCGCATGCCCCGTTCAGGAGCTATCGTGTTCACTCACATACACAGAAACACACATACACACAAACACACACACACACACACACACACACATACATACATACATCTCCTAAAAATAGCATAAATGAATTCAGAAGCCCTCTAAACGTGTAAATGCACCAAAATCTCGAATTCGAATTTTTTCATGATTACAATACTTTCCTTACATGGTACATGTTCGGAAAGTAAAAATATTTTATGATACGATGTGAATATATACATTTAACTAAGATAGACCAGTAAATAATGAGGCCAGAATTTTGCATACCAATTAACAGCATTTGAATTAACAGCATTTTAACATGCATGCGCAAATGAAATAGCACAACACACCATTTAGTAAATTATGCGAAAAAGCTAGCTTTTTACCAACCAATTATTTTGTTGCAAGTCCTAGCATCCCATCAGTACGTTTATTTTTCCGATGAATCGCTTTTTAAAACCCGTTTCAAGGAGTTTTCTCAATAAAGGAGACATTTTTCACGAGCCCGAATCCGAACGCAACGAAGGGCCCGAGCCCGGTTCGGGCACGGGCTGAGCCCGACTCATCTCTAGTAGCAGTACTCCAATACGTGCATTTGTGAAATTCATTGCGCCATCTTAGCTCACTTTTTTTACTTATGTTCCAAGGAAGCTTGACAAATATTTATTTATTTTACGAAGTAAGTTTAATAAAATTCTTCCTTTAGCGTTTAAAATGTATATTTTTAATGAATCCTTGCTTACTACAAAATACACATTCTGTCACAATAATCCTGAACGCTAGCGTTTCTGAGAAATTTAACTGTGTTATTTTCTTTCCCGCTAAAACAATGTCCAAAACCTTGTGGACACTATACCCTTTATAAAACCTTGTGTACACTATATGCATTCAAAAAATGCATATTGTGTACATGCACTTATTTTAATACAATTTTCTGAAGCAAAAAAAAAAAAGAATAGGTACTTTTATGATCGCTTTCTTGAAAATAATGCGACCGTTAATGGGTTATTAAACTTCTCGCAAATATACTGTGCTTAGAGCTGTGTTCTTCAGCCTTCTTAGATCTGCGCACCGACAGAAATAGGAGAAATGTTTCTCGGACCAGCGTCAGTAAAAAAAAAAAATATTATATCAACCTGTATTTTATTAGGTGCACTGTAGAGCGATGTCATTTTTTTCGTAGGTCAATATTTTGCTTAGCGAAAACTACCGAAGCTAATAATACGAAATTTGGTACGAGATTTTTAGAGTAGGCTCTAGATTGGAAAAGCATTTCCCAAAAATTCGTAACTTATAAGGGATAGAGGGGAGCAAAACGTTCTTTTCACATAGCCAGCGTGATCTCAGAAGAAGAAAAGAGATATCCGTAAATTTCTTACAGTAAAATACAGCAATCACAAATACCTAAAAACTGATTTTCGAACATTTCAAATAGAATCCTCCGAGTAGAGTAGACGGTAGAAAAAAAGGGGGGATGTGGTGTTTTTCTTGAAAATGAAAAGATATCTATAAAATTCTGGCTTTGATATTTAATAAATAGGAGTCCTAAGCCTAGGCACAGCTTGTCTGTAATTCAATACTTGTTGAAAATTTGTTTCAATTTTATGAAAAAAATACATTACTTTCCGCTACACCCATTTATTATATCAAGCGTTATACAAAAATAATTGTTATTTAAAACTACTTTTGCGGCTAGTTATTTTTAATAAATTTGATATGCGTTTACCAGCATTAAAGTCTTGGACGGACACAGGTCTGTGGATCAGTGGTTGTGAAACATTGATTTAGAGGGTATATTGTGTTTAAGGCAAATCTACAAAACAGGTATCTGGCCTGAGGGGACCTTGGCCGGTTGACTGTGTAAGGGATTCTAACGCGTATTCACTTTACATTTGGAGAAAACAGCCCAAAACTCCAGATCATTAGATCGACAGCCACGCGGTGGGCCAGAAGATTGGACCTTCACACTTCAGCTATCTACCAAACTTCTCGTAGATGCTGTTTTTTTTTTGCCACAAAGTTTGGTTTTTTCAATGCAATAAAAAATAAATAAATAAATAAGTTTGTTGTTCGGGACTCTTTCTGCTGCCCACTTATTTTTGTAGAGGAATGACTTATCTGTTAGATGGGAAAAAAAAAATAATAAAATAAAACCACTTTCATTCACCCCATTCGCGCGTAACGCCATCTATAGGAGAAATTCGGAAATTATCCGTTACGACTTCTATGTAGGGGGCAACATTTTGTTGGAAGTCGAGCAGTTTGGCGACTATTGGCGAGATGTGAAGCAAGACCCAATCAATAAGTGACCGATTAATGTATTGAAAGACTTCTAGATGGCCTCTAAATAAACCACTCAGTTGAATGAAATCCAAAAAGGGAAGGAATGTGAACTAGATGTTACTGAAGTCACAAATACAAAATTTCAGCTTTGTACGGCTAATAGTTTTTGAGTTATGTGACATATGTAGATACGTAAGTGCAGTCATCACGCTAAAACTATTCAAAAAGGATCGAAAAGCAATAATTATATACATTCATACATTTGTCACAAAACTGTCATGTTGTTTTTCCCGCATTAATGTGTGCTGCTGGAAAGATATTCGTACAGGCATTCCTGCAAGTGAAATGAGTATGCGAACCGTTGACCTTGGCGACAAACTTGGCTACCAAAAGAGAGTTATCGAAAGTAGTTAAATTTAGGCTGCATCTCAATTAAGAAAGAAGTTACGAGAAAGATCGAGAAATATGACGTCACGACCTACACGGTGTCACGAACTGCTTGAAAATTTAAAAACATCAGACTCTAATTGATGAGTTCAGTGTGACAGACTGCGGATTTAGAGAGCAGAGATTTACGACTGACATTGCGATGTGAAAGGCGTTGTTGCTGCGATAGTTAATGACTTGCTGTTGCATGCACTACTAAATTCCGTATTTGTTTGAGATATTAGAGTGTTATATTCACTTTTTCAGCTTGTTGGAATATTTTGACGTGCATCCACTGTGTAGTTTTTGTAGCAATATATACATGCATGCATATGTACAGACACGCGCAACTGCGTGTACAGACGACAAGCAGAAACTTGTCGTATTAAAATTTTCCTCTGAAATTTGAATGCCGAAATTTTTTGCGGTTACAATACATCTTGTGTTTCGTACAAGTAAAAATAATATAGAGCAATTCCATATGAACATGGACATGACCATAAAAAAATATTTATTTTTTTATTTTTTAATAAATTGTGTGAGAGATTTTTCCGAATTGTTGCTGTAGCTTTATTGGCTACAGTTTATTTTGTGTAACATTTTTTTTTTTCTGTCAGATTGGCAACACTTCAAAGTCCATCTACGATGTAGCATGAGTTACCCAATTGTGTAGCATGAGTTACCAGACACTTAGTATACTTTGATTCAATAACCAATTTTATGTACAAAACTAAATGATGTTCTGTGATAAGAAAGGTACAAAGAAACTCTTATAAAGATTATAGCACTTAAGAAGTAGAATTTTAGCAGAAATACAATTTTGAAGTATGGACAAAAATGTCCTTGTTTTAGTAGAATAACTTACCAAGCAATTTTAATTAATATTTCAAAAAAGTAATTATTCATAAGATTTTTAATGATTTATTGAAGAAAAAATACTATTTGTAATCAACATGAATTTTGTTGAACGAAAATAAATGCATTTTTTATTGTTACGCCAGTTTAAGAATGATTTAACATGCCGATTTCATATTTTTACTTCCTTGTACGTAGTATAAGGAAGTAATATGATCCCGAAAAATTTTGGGGGCCAAATTTCGACAAAAAAACCGATTTTGACTACCTCTAAATTGAATTAAAAAAATTTTTTCGATGCATCTCATCGTAGGCTATCATGCACGATCATATTAATGCGTCTGCAACTCATTTTGACCAGCGGCGAGTCTATTGTGGCCAGTTTTTCCATGCCGTCTGTACGTACGTACGTACGTACGTATGTATGTAACTCGCATATCTCAAAAACTATTGGTCGTAGAATGTTGAGATTTGATATTTAGGATTGCTCTATGATCTAGTTGTGCACCTCCCCTTTTGGTGACAATCGAATGGATAGTTTATGTACAGGACCGCCCAAAAGATTCGAAATACATTACGCTCTATGGGCCGAAATTCATTAAACTCGCCTAACTCAAAAGCTATTAAGCGTAGAATGTCGAAACTTCATATTTTGGATATTTGTAACATCTAATTGTGCACCTCCCTTTTGGTTCCATTCGACTGGATAGTTTATCTACAGGACTGCCCAAAACATTCGAAATACATTACGCTCAATGGGACGAAATTCATTAAACTCGCATATCTCAAAAACTATTAGGCGTAGAATGTTGAAACTTTATATTTAGGATTGCTGTAACATCTAGTTGTGCACCTCCCCTTTCGGTTCCATTCGACTGGATAGTTTATCTACAGAACCGCCCAAAAGATTCGAAATACATTACGCTCTATGGGCCGAAATTCATTAAACTCGCCTAACTCAAAAGCTATTAAGCGTAGAATGTCGAAACTTCATATTTTGGATATTTGTAACATCTAATTGTGCACCTCCCCTTTTGGTTCCATTCGACTGGATAGTTTATCTACAGGACTGCCCAAAACATTCGAAATACATTACGCTCAATGGGCCGAAATTCATTAAACTCGCATATCTCAAAAACTATTAGGCGTAGAATGTTGAAACTTTATATTTAGGAACATTGTAACATCTAGTTGTGCACCTCCCCTTTCGGTTCCATTCGACTGGATAGTTTATCTACAGAACCGCCCAAAAGATTCGAAATACATTACGCTCTATGGGCCGAAATTCATCAAAGCGTTTTTTAGAGGTATTGGGCTATTTCAAACGACACAGAAGTGATATATGCTGTAAAGAGTTAGAAAATGAATTTCTCCATTAAAAAAAGTGTCTTTATCATTTATAGTTCAGCTACAGGAACACTCAAAAGATTTCCAATACATTACGGTCAATGGCAATTTTAGGGGCATTCATCCATTTCAAGCACAATGCCGTCCTACCACATAAGTTAGGTAATGGTCCGACCACGGTCACGTGACTCCCTCAAGAACTATCCAAAAGTCGCCAAGCTTGGCGACTTTTGGTGTACGTGTGTGCATATTTAACTCTCAAATCTCAAAAACTATTATGAAATTTCATATATAAGATTGTTGTAACATCTAGTTGTGCATCTCGATTTTTGGTTCCAATCTACTGGAGAGTTTATTTACTGAACCACCGAAAAGAATTTCAGTACTTTAATGTCTATGGACATCTTCAATATAATACAACTGTAGACGGTCATTGTTTGGTACATGCCCAAAATCTCGCCGTCTGTCCTCGGCCTTGGCGAGTTTTGGCGAAATATCGCCAAATTTGGCGATATTCAGTTATTTGGTCCATGCCCAAAGTATCGCCATTTGTTATCGTTCTTGGCGAGTTTTGGCGAAATATCGCCATATTTGGCGATAATCTGGCATTGTTTGGTTCATGCTTAAAATCTCGCCAAATGTCGTAGAAATTGACGAGTTTCTCCGAAATATCGCCAAATTAGGCGCCAAAAATTATTTCGTATTTTGTATAACTGTAAAACTTTAACCCGTAGAATTTTGAACTTTTGTATTTAGAACTATTGTAATATCTAACTGTTTTCAATATCTTTTTTGACAGCAATCGACTGAGAATTTATTTACAGGGTTTGCCAAATGACTTTAAATACATTGAGGTGTATGAATGCATTCAATTCATTGAAAGCCTGTGGTCAATGACTACTTTGGCTATCCCCAAAATCTCGCAGACTATCTCGAGTTTGTCGGCTTTTGGTGAAATATCGCCAAATAAAGTGTCAGAAGGAAATCTTTTAAATTGAACTCAGCTTGGCGATATCGAAATATTTGGCTAGAACTCGCTAAATCTTACTATTATTGATATTTTATCTCTTTCAAACAAATAAGTTTAGAGGAAGTGCGTCGAAAATATTTTTGTTCTAATAGACGTGCAAGGAAGTCATGTGTTGGACACATCAGATTT
Source organism: Cheiracanthium punctorium (assembly GCA_038373885.1). NCBI lineage: Eukaryota > Metazoa > Arthropoda > Arachnida > Araneae > Cheiracanthiidae > Cheiracanthium > Cheiracanthium punctorium. Next base: position 346,700 of record JAWZYV010009928.1, on the reverse strand, counting down.
TTAGATTTTAACATGCCAAACGATTTAACATGCTTGTATACATGCCGATTTTTAAAAAAATGTCGCATGAGTTACCGTGGAATCACCCTATATATATAAATAAATAGTTATATGTATATGTATACAGGATGTCCGAAATTAAATGACCCTATTCTAAAGTTGCTACAGACGAAACTGTTGTTGAGAAAGCTGTGAAACTTCGTGTAGGTCATGATCGGAATTTGTTTGAGAGAATAGTAATAATAATAATAATAATAAAATAGTTCAAATGTTCGCCACCAGAGGGCGTTTTTAATGTATTACATACTTAGCATACATTTATGATATCTTAAGAATTATTATTACAACAAAACATGTTCAACATGACCGCCATCACTGTCACAAACCATCTGGAATCGTAATTCCACAGCTGACCGCAGTGTGTTCGGGGAAATGTTCGAGCATCTTATGAAATGCTGCTTTTTAAGATCAGGCAAAGTTCTCGGATTATCACGACTTACCAAATGTTTCAAACTCCCCCAAAGCCAACAGTCGCATGGTTTGAGGCCGTGGACCACCTCCTGGTGGTGAATATTTGAATTAACTTTTTTTATTCGCTCAAACAAATTTTCCACGCCTTCATTATGTCCTACACAAAATTTCAGTTCACGAAATTTTCAATTCACGAAACTTTATCAACAATAGTTTTCACTGCAGATAACTTTAAAATAGGGACATTTAATTTCGGACAAGCGCTATATATAATTTATTAAATCAAAAGTTATTATTTGAATTTTACGCAAATCGACAGCTAATCGACATTCTTTAGACCTGCAGATTGCTGGTCTAAAGAATGTCGTATAATGTTCAAAGTAGCTAAGAGGTGAGGGAAAAAAAAAAGAAGTTTTATCTCGGAATATTTCATTATCCCCATTTTCGTATTCGATGACTTAGACAATAAAGACATAAGAGTATTACTCCTGTGATAGTGTTATACCATTTCTAGAAAATAACACAAAGATAACTGTCTACGTAGCTACAATATCATTTATTATTTTCACCGTGGCATGTGTGAAATCTGTATTTTCTCTCACATACCAGAATAATCATCGAGACATAATTCCGTTTCTTTTTTCCGTGCATCATAAAAGGAAAAAGAGCTCCGAACTGATGAAATGCAATGTTGCAAAACAGCAAATGGAATTTTCCCACCCCTAAATATTTATCCTAATGTTATAGAATGAATGCTGTGCATTTATATAATGTTCTTTAATATTATATAATGTTTCGCGTAGTCTTCAAATCTTCTTTTAACCCTTTGAGGAGCAACCCTTTCCCAATGCTGAAAAAAGGGCAGCCGTTGCCATTGCTCGACTTAACTACCAGCAAGACGGCGGACGATCGAAACGTTCATCGCGTGCCACAGATCTAGAGACCCTTTTTTTTGACGCAGCTGGCACAGCCATCTGTCGTCACACTGTATAATGGTACACTGTATAATGGTAATACACTGTATAAGGTACACTGTCACACTGTCACCGTCACACTGTATAATGGTAATACACTGTATAAGGTAGACGCTCTTTAAATCGAAACTCCATTGATTCTAATTAATACGGAAGTCTTCAAACGCAATAATCTATACAACTGGTGATCAAAAAGTTCCTGGAATGGTAACACGAAGAATAAATTTCAATCGCAGAAATAAGGAAAGGTCACTCTGTGTCCTATCAGGCGAATACGGAGCTTGTGGAGTCTTATTATTTGTTGAATGCTTTCTTAAAAAATCACGAATAATGATGGCTCAATAGCATTCACCGGTTTGGAAAATTAAAAGAAATTTACATTAAACTTTCTATAAAGCAATGACGCTGATTATACGTTCATGTATAGAATTCGTCCAAAACAAAAGTCGGCGGCGGCATGGCGCTGAACAGCAGACGAAAATGTTCAGTTAATCCTAGGGATGGATGCGTGACGACTTTTTGAGAGACGAAGCAGAGATTGACAGCTTTTCTGCGAGACGAGACAAACTTTTTAAAAGTACGATTTAGGGATTTTGAGAGACGAGACAAACCTTTTGACGACAGCTGGCTGTGCCGGCACAGCCAGCTGTCGTCAAAAAAGGGGTCTCTATATTTGCGGCACGCGATGAATGTTTCGATCGTCCGCCATCTTGCTGGTCGTTAAGTCGAGTGATGGCAACGGCTGCCCTTTTTCCAGCATTGGGCAATCTATCCAGCTGTTCTCGCATGCTTTCATTTTTCAGCAGATATCAGTGCTGTTAAAAATAATCGTGAGCATTTTTTTACGGGAAATGACGTGCTAAAAAGTAAAGGATTCTCGTAGAGCTATTTCACCCGCAACTATTTTTATAGAAATCAAATCTATTCTTCGGGACTAGCTACAGTCAAAACGTCAGAGTTGGGTGTTCCCAGAGCGGGAACACTGCGCATTAAAGGGTTAAATACTCTGCACGGGTGTGACGGAATATACGATGTGTTTCGGATGATTCCTCTCTATTGTTTAACAATTTTCCCGTTTATTTTTACTCATTATATTAAAAGATAACGTTCTTTCACATATTTGCTTCAAAAGGGAAAATGGAAATTGTTTTCTCTCTATACGCAATATAAATATATATACTATATATACTATTTTCCTTTAGTTTATGTTTGCTATTTACGAATCGTTTTTTGTGGGATTAGATTTTTTGTGGGAGTTTTCAAACGTCGGCAAAAACTTTCTCGAGGAAAGAACTGAACAAAGCTTTTAACAAGATTAACGCAGTGAAACTGTTCGACGCAGTTATGGCTATATTTGAAAAATGGAAAAGCGGTGATTTTGCTATGTTTATGCGATTGATAATTCCTTTGAACATAAAAAGGAAATCAAAATGTAAGGTTGGAAACGATTGCTCAATAGAAATCTGTAAAATGACGTGTAATAAAAAGGATAGTTAAATCCTTTTACCCAATATTTTGGTATAATTGCGGGTCTTAATATTTGGTAATTTTTATCATTATGTTTGTTTCATATTAATAATATTTTTTATTCCATTTAACAGCGTATATTCTGGCAAAAAGAACACAAGACAACTCAACTCCATCGGGAAAAAAAAATAAAAAGCAGACGAGAATGAGTTTCTGAAACTCTGGTTTGAAAACTGTGGACATGTTATGTGAAAAAAAACAATGATTGGATGTGTTTTTAAGTCTCTCGGAATTATCTGTAAATAGTTTTGTAGATAGGTGTGCTTATTAAAGATTATTTGTTTGTTTTTTTACTGTCACCGTATTTCTTGAAGACATCCGTTTTTACTTTCATCCTGAGAAAATACTTCGGCCTTAATTTTTTAGCATTCTTCTACGTGACTTGGGGAGGTCAGTTCTAACGACGGACAAGAGACACGACAGTAAGTGAGTATTAAAATATATTCATTTATCTAAATACTTATTTGTTAACCCATTTATGCCTAGTGTCCCTTTTTTGGGACGGCATTTTTGCTATTAGTCGAAAACGTTATTTATTTTTCCTAGCCTTTATTCACGAGTATTGAGCCTCAACTCTACAAAATATTTTAACATGACCAAGTAGGATGTTGATATTTCGATTTTTATGCATAATGATCTTAAAAGAAATCATCCCTTGTTCAAGAAGTTGACATCGGAAATTTATCTATTATTTCTGTTGTCAGTAGAAATCGAAGAAAGTCGCAAAAATATCCAGGCACAAATGGGTTAAATAAGGACTGATCGTGAAATATAAATAGATAAGTCTTTTAAAATCGTATATTATTACTATCATTACTCTATGACAGACTGGGTAGGGGAAGACGGGGCAAAAAAAAAACAAAAAAAAAACACTATGCATATATTGTATTTGAATTTTTGGGGTAACTCGCTGTTCTGAGTGTTAACTAGTTTAAAATTTGTATTCTATGCGTCAAATAATTAAATTTTGCGGTTTGTTGCATCAAAATCGATTAACTAGAACACGAGATATGAAATTTCGGGTTTCCCCATTGGTTAATATAAGGTTTTCTAGAAATCTCGAGCAGTGGCGGCTCGTGGGTGATTTAAAAGGAGGTTCACAAAACAAATTTCGAAAATTAAATATGCAGATACGACGCACCTTACAAATTAAAATAGATTTGCGTTTCCAGCCGTTAGAGGAAAACAATGCACGCAACTGAAAGAAAACAAGTCATCTTGGGTCTTACATTTCGTCACCAAGATAAGTTTTAGCAAAGGTGCTGTCTTGACTCATTTTATTTCAATTTTTTTTCAAAGGGTAATATTGAAATATGCCATTGCTTTAGCTCCGAAACACGTATCTTAATTTTTTACACTAGTTTGTAAAAAAAATAATGTAGTGAAAAATTGTAGAAATTAAAAAATATTAAGAAAATGATATAAAAATGAATTAACTAACCGAACGTAACAAACCAAGGCAAAATCCGGAAGCGATACCGCAAAAAAGTGGCCATGGGTGCACAATGAAATTGTGCAAACCGACAGATTTCATGGACAGATTTCATGAGTTTCCCAGCGTCGGGGCTTCTTATCCCAAAGAGCGGTTCAGAGAGAAAAATTTCCGTTCGCACGTGCGACTGATTAGACTGTGTTGTAGTAACCTACACTACAATGCGTTAGCTATAATAAGCGTATATTTAATAATAGTGGGAGGAGGGGGGAGAGAGAGTAAAACTTACGTTTTAAATTCACGTAAATCTAGAAGTGTGCTTAATATTTGCTTTAAATTTAATTTGTTAACCCTTTCAGGCGCAACCCTTTCCCAATGCTGGAAAAAGGGCAGCCGTTGCCATCGCTCGACTTAACTACCAGCAAGATGGCGGATGATCGAAACGTTCATCGCGTGCCACAGATCGAGAGACCCTTTTTTTGACGCAGCTGGCTGTGCTCGGCAACGGCTGCCCTTTTTCCAGCATTGGGCAATCCAGGCGCGTAGCCAGGAAAATTTATCGGGGGGGGGGATATGCGCCTGGAAAATATTTCAGGGGGGGATATGAACTTATATGTGTATAAATAGACGGAATTTCATCACTAATCCAAACATTTCGGGGGGGGATATATCCCGATATCCCCCCCCCCCTGGCTACGCCCCTGGGGCAATCTATCTATCTTTTTTCGCATTCTTCCATTTTTCAGCAGATGTCAGTGCTGTTAAAAGTAATCGTGACCATTTTTTGTACGGGAAAGGACGTGCTAAAAAGTAGAGGATTCTCGTGGAGCTATGTCACCCGCAACTATTTTTATAGAAATCCAATCTATTCTTCGTGACTGGGAACAGACAAAAAGTCAGAATTTGGTGTTCCCAGAGCGGAATCACTGCGCGTTAAAAGGTTAATGTGTTTATTCTTCAGTTTTTCCTTTGGGGGGTTCACGTGCTCATGTGCTCAAATGGAGGAGCCACCACTGATCTCGAGACATATTGATGTTACGTGAGAGAATGTTACAGAGTCTGAGAAACGTGGCTGTCAGATGCTTAACCCCTTCCTTCTCGCCCCCTACATAATCACGGGCTAAGCTTTCTCCCGCTATCTCTCGTGCCCGTGATATTTCCGGGCGATAGTGTTATGCGCCAGAAAGATAAGAGCATTTCAATTCTTACGCGCGGATTTTTTTTTTAATCTCATTTTACACGGCAGATGGCAATACTAGTCTATTTTTAACTTTATTTGGAGATAGCTTATTTTTAAATAGAGAGTAGCAGTACTCCCAAATACGTGTATTTGTGATAAGCATTGTGCCATCTTAGCTCACTTTTTTAAATTTATGTTCAAAGAAAACTTTACGAATATTTATTTATTTTACGAAGTAATAGAGCAAGAGCCAGCGACCGCCAGACCTTCGTCATAGTATAAAAGCTGAAACTTTCTCTGCGCATATTCCCCAATAGAGGTAGGAACAATCGGCCACTATAAAGTTTGGATGATCGTGGCTTTGGCAGGTAACAGGTGGCAAAGGTGTATAAAATTGCAGAAAATTTTCGTCATTTTATAAAGCTTAATTTTTTTATGTTCTTCTACACAGTACTAGAAATCAATTTATCCCTTGCCAGACACTTTTCCATCGTGGCAAACCCCCGCCAGACAATCTCAAAGTCATGGAAAACGTGATTTAATTTTCGTCATTTCATAAAGCGTGATTTTTTTATATGTTCTTCTTCGCAGTACTAGAAATCAATTTATCCCTTACCAGACACTTTTCCATCGTGGCAAACCCCCGCCAGACAATCTCAAAGTCATGGAAAACGTGATTTAATTTTCGTCATTTCATAAAGCGTGATTTTTTTATATGTTCTTCGGCCCAGTACTGGAAGTCACTTTATCCCTTGCCAGACACTTTTTCATCGTGGCAAACCCCCGCCAGACAATCTCAAAGTCATGGAAAACATGATTCTATTTTCGTAATTTTATAAAGCGTGATTTTTTTATATGTTCTTCTGCCTAGTACTAGAAATCATTTTATCCCTTGCCAGACACTTTTCCATCGTGGCAAACCCCCGCCAGACAATCTCAAAGTCATGGAAAACGTGATTCTATTTTCGTCATTTCATAAAGCGTGATTTTTTTATGTTTTTCGGCCCAGTACTAGAAGTCACTTTATCCCTTGCCAGACACTTTTGCATCGTGGCAAACCCCCGCCAGACAATCTCAAAGTCATGGAAAACGTGATTCTATTTTCGTCATTTCATAAAGCGTGATTTTTTTATGTCCTTCTTTGCAGTACTAGAAGTCACTTTATTCCTTGCCAGACACTTTTCCATCGTGACAAACCCCCGCCAGACAATCTCAAAGTCATGGAGTTGGATTTATCGGATAATTTCTTTAAATAGAAATATTTATGAGTTAAAAGAAATCAAAAATTATTCACTAATTTCCATCTTAATACATTAATCAGAAATCTGATGTGGACACCACATGACTTTCTTGTACGTCTGTTATATCATAAATATTTTCGGTGCATTTCATCTAAACTTATTTTGTTTCTAACGAGATAAAATACTGCAGTAATAATAAGGTTTATCGATTTCTAGCCAAATACTTCCGATATCTCCATCCTGGATTCAATTTGAAAGATTTGTTTTTGACACTTCATTGGTTCATACTACCACCAAAAGCCGAAGTCTTGAGATAGTTAGCTACATTTTGGTCATAGCCGAAATGGTGATTCATCACGATGAATTACTATTTCGGCTATGACTAGTGTCGTCAGTCTCATTATAATGAACTTGAAGTGTCCATAGACCTTAATGTATTTAATGTCTTGGGTAACCCTGTAATGAAATTAATCGGTTGATTGAAATCAAAAAAGAGATAAGCAGTTAGCTGTTATAATAGTTCTAAATACAAAATTTCAACATTCTACGGTAAACAGTTTTAGAGTTCTGCGAAATACGTAGCTGTTTTTGGCGTTAAATTTTGCAATATTTCTGCAAAACACGTCAAGGTCGATGACAAATGATAAGATTTTGGGCATAGACCAAACAGTGACTCACTACAGACATTATACTGTAAAACCTCGCTATAACGATACTCGATACCACAATAAATCTCTCTACAATGATAAAATTTTGTGGTCCCACGGAATTACAATGCAATATGTTCTCCCCTCGGTATAACGATACATCCCTCTAGAACGATAATTTTATTGGGTATATTAAGTATCTTTGTATCGAGGTTTTACTGTATATTGAAGATGTCCATAGACATTAATGTATTGAAATTCTTTTGAGTTGTTCAGTAAAAAAACTTTGAAGTACATTAGAACAAAAAATCCAGGTGCACAACTAGATGTTACAACAATCTTAGATATGAAATTTCAACAGTCTACATCTAATTGTTTATGAGATATGCAAGTTACATACATACAAAGTCGACAAACTTCGCGACTTTTGGTGCAGTTTTTGAGAGGGCAAACGACCGAAGTCCCCAAAAGTGAAGAGATCGAAACCCTAGGACCAATATTTCTCGAGATTTCAAGAAACCCGTAGAAAAATAATCGGGAAACCGAAACCTCCGTATCCCCGGTTCTAGCTGACCGATTTTGATGCAACAAAAAGCAAAATTTAACTATTTGAAGCGTAGAATACGAATTTTAAACCATTTTAAGCCCCAGAACAGCGGGTTGCCCTGATAATTCGTAACAGTATTGTGCTTGAAATGGATGAATGTCCCTAAAACTTCCATTTAGCGTATTGTGTTGAAATTCTTTGGAGTGTTCCTGTAGCAGAACTATAAATTATATAGACACTATTTTCGATGGATAAATTCATTTTGTAACCCTTAATAACGTATATCACTTTTGATTCGTTTGAAATAACCTAATACCTCTAAGTTATACTTTTATGAATTTCTAGAACTGAATAATTGATTTCTAGTACTACGAAGAAGAACATATAAAAAAATCACGCTTTATGAAATGACGAAAAAAAATTACGTTTTCCATGACTTTGAGGATGTCTGGAGGGGGTTTGCCACGATGGAAAAGTGTCTGGTGAGGGATAAATTGATTTCTAGTACTGCGAAGAAGAACATATAAAAAAATCACGCTTTATGAAATGACGAAAATAGAATCACGTTTTCCATGACTTTGAGATTGGCTGGCGGGGGTTTGCCACGATGGAAAAGTGTCTGGCAAGGGATAAAGTGACTTCTAGTACTGGGCCGAAGAACATATAAAAAAATCACGCTTTATGAAATGACGAAAATAGAATCACGTTTTCCATGACTTTGAGGTTGTCTGGCGGGGGTTTGCCACGATGGAAAAGTGCCTGGCAAGGGATAAAATGATTTCTAGTACTGCGTAGAAGAACATATAAAAAAATTGAGCTTTATAAAATGACGAAACTTTTCTGCAATTTTATACACCTTTGCCACCTGTTACCTGCCAAAGCCACGATCATCCAAACTTTATAGTGGCCGATTGTTCCCACCTGTATTGGGGAATATGCGCAGAGAAAGTTTCAGCTTTTATACTATGACGAAGGTCTGGCGGTCGCTGGCTCTTAGACTGTAAGTTTAGTATCGTAACACAGTACTTTAGTATCGTAACACGTAAGTTTTAATAATACATATTTCAGCCACAATAACCCTAAAAGTTGGCTCTTCCTAGAAATGTAACTTTGTTTTTTCTTTCGTTCTAAAATATGTCCAAAACCTTAAAATGAATACATATATTGTACGCACACTTATTTTTATACAGTTTTCTGGAATAAAAAATTGGCACTTTTTATGACCGTTATCTGGAAAATAGTACGACCCGTAAGGGGTTAAACTTAATATTAGCTTCTGAAGGTAATATGAAATACAGTTGATAATTAAACAAACGAATTAAAATAAATGAATAAATTCCACTGCATATACAAAGTTAGGATGCGGAACTAATAAACATTTCTGAAATTACAAAGCATTAATTACACCGGCCAACAATTTTTTTTTTTTTTTTTTTTTTTTTTTTTTTGGGGGGGGGGAGGTTGGGGGGGGGGGGGTTCTGTTCTCATGCTTAAATTTTTATTCTAGATTGAAAAACACTCAAATTTTCATTTTCAGTTCTTAAAGTTTGCTTTTGTCTGATTTACGTCGATAAGTGTATTTTAATTTATTTCATAAACGAAAGATGACAGCACTTTGATTAACCCGAAAGTAAACTGCATTATTATTTGTAACTCTGTGTAGTATTGCTTGTAGTATTATTTGTACTATTATTATTTGTTTGTATTATTATTTGCTCATACGAACATAAAAGAAATACGAAAAATATTCAGTTTTAGACATTAATTTCTGATTATTTTACATTTATATGTTATTGTTTATCAGAAATCTTGAATAAAAAAGGCATTTATATCCAGCCAAATATTTCTGTTCATAATGCAGAGAGGAATTATAAAAAAATATAAAAATCAGTGACTTTTGCCAACTGAAAAAATTGAAAAATTGAAAAATTGCTTTAATTTCTACAAAAGCAAACTTTCATTTAAAAAAAATTATTTTCCTTAGTTTTGGCGTAGGAGAAACTAAAATTTAACATGTAGAAGTCAGACCCAAAATCGTGTTGACCTGTGTTATCTTATCAGATTTCGGACATTGAATTTGGCAGAATAATTGTCACGTGTTAAGAAAATGGATTACAGTTAAAAATGCGACAGTTAACAGGTTCACTTCTGGATGAATGAGCTTCAGGGTATTTGATTTTTTTGGACTAGCCATGCCTATACTTCCTTACATTTTTTCATGACGATATTTTTCCAGCATTTCCTTTTTTTTTTTCAATTGAAGACGAATCAGTTTACTGGTGTGGTCACAACAGGTGTGGAGGTTAATATATTAACCCTTTAACGCTCAGTGTTCCCGCTCTGGGAACACCAAACTCTGACGTTTTGACTGTTGCCAGTCACGAAGAATAGATTTGATTTCTATAAAAATAGTTGCGGGCGACATAGCTCCACGAGAATCCTTTACTTTTTAACACGTCATTTCCCGTAAAAAAATGGTCACGATTCTTTTTAACAGCACTGACATCTGCCGAAAAATGGAAGAATGCGAGAACAGCTGGATAGATTGCCCAATGTTGAAACGAGGGCAGCCATTGCCATCGATCGACTTAACTACCAGCAAGACGGCGGACGATCGAAACGTTCATCGCGTGCCGCCGATCTAGAGACCCTTTTTTGACGACAGCTGGCTGTGCCGCACAGCCAGCTGTCAGAAAAGGGTCTCTAGATCAGAAAAGGGTCTCTAGCTCGTCAGAAAAGGGTCTCTAGATCTGTGGCACGCGATGAACGTTTCGATCGTCCACCATCTTGCTGGTAGTCGAGCGATGGCAACGCTGCCCTTTTTTCAGTATTGGGAAAGGGTTGCGCCTCAAAGGGGTTAAAGGGACTGGATCTCGCTTTATTTTGTCAACCACTTCAGGAGGAATATCGTTATCTTTATTGTCATAACAGCGGGTGATTTAAATTTTTATATCATCTATTAAGACGGATAAAAGGCGAATACACCTTGGGGTGGGGATGAGGGGGGCGTCGAACATCAGTCCACATTTTAGAACAGCAAGAAAACGTGACTGTGTGTTGTTGTTGATGATAACCAGCCACATTGTTAATCAAAGCTCTCGCATCGATCCCTCCGCACTGTGCATTATCATTCATAAATCAATAACAATATCTTCGGCGGACCGAAACTCCCAGCAATGGGATATTTTTAGACGCCATCGTAGTACACTGCCAAAAATACATATCAACCTTATTAGTTAGGTAGAGGAGAGAGAAGACGTAAACGCAATCTGTTCTTCTCGCATACAACACAACTCGCTTTTGCGTCATCGGAGATGGTTTCTATCGAATTTATATTTTCTGTGTACTGGCACCACGAAATTGGAACTGGGCGTCACAGGAGGGGTAACGCGCGCCCTGGAAATGAGAGAGGAGGGGGGAGGGGGGGGGGGAGTGCTGAAAATAAATACGTCTGCGGGCTTAGTCAAACAGGGCTTTGTCGTCGCGTAGAACTTTGGTACAGAGAGGTGCTGCTTCAGGAGTAGAATTAAATCTTAAGTGTCTGATCCGATATCGTACTGGATATTGGAAGAGGAACGTCATTAGGGAACTGCTAAATGGCTATCACTTTTGTGAAAATATACTAAAATTTCCGAAACAAATAATTAGTATAATATTTTTTAATAGTTATTATTGTCTGAGTCAATTTACTGGGGTATCGTCTCCTATACGCCGGATGTAGGATTTCATTGTTATGGTGAAATGGCATTAAGTTAATCAAAAACTGATATATCTTTCAGGGATAATTAGCAATTGTCCATGCTTTAACAGAGGCGGCTCTTGGGTTACTTCTATGGAGGTTCACAAAACAGTACTGCATCATACTTTACAATAAGCATTATTATTACAGTACAGTAATAAAATGCTGCATTTTATCATTATGACTGCACACTGTACATACAGTACTTTACTTTGTCTCTCTTTCCTACTGATTATAAACTTTGTATATTCACAATGATTATTATTACAGTACTGTATCATACTTTACAGTAATCATTATTTTTGCGGTACAGTAATAAAGTGCTGCACTTCATTATTATGACTGCATACTGTACATACAGTACTCCACTCTATGTCTCTCTTTCTTAGTGATCATATATTTTGTACATTTGCAATATTGTGCAGTACTACATAGCATTATGTTTAATAACAGTGGTTTTTTAAAAGTACATTGTCTATTCGTTACTTTGTGTGGGAAATGGTAATAGTATAGCTAGGGAACGGCTTAAAGCAGTTTGATCGGTGCTTATAAATGTTTAAAATAACTGTGTATGAGTTTCAAAAATAGTAGGTATATATTAGAGACGAGCTCAGCCCGAGCCCGGGTTCGACTCGGGCTCGGGACCTGTAATTCACGATTGTGTTCGGGCTCGGAAGAAATTTCTCCTTTATTGAGCATACTTATGGCCCTACAAAAATACGCGGAAAATTTTTCGGAACTATGCGGCTGTGCATATGGTAGTTGATTGAGAATATGCGGCATTTATAGAAATTTATTGAAATCGTGCGGATGAGTAGGGGAATAACTACGTTAAAAAGAAAAACAATATTTTAACTTACAATTGAAAACAAATAACTGCGTCTTACTTTTGTGCAATAAAATAATGTTAGCCACGATTCCTTCAAACTCTACCTCTGTATTGTAAATATTTGGCCCTATCATGAAATCGCTGTTTAAGGGGTTAGGGGTAGTCAGAATTTTCAAAAAATTGATTTATTTTTTTTATTTTTATTTTTTTTTGCATTTTCTTAAAGTATAGTATCTTAAAAATATTCTCTGAAAATTTGAAGTGAATCCGACCAATATCTTTCGAGTTATTTAGCGACGAATAAAAGGCTCTCGAGCGGTCTAATATTTCCGAGAACAATTAGCTAGCGGCATAATTCTCCCTTACCTCCTGAAGTTTTAAAAGCAATCAAGCCTATTTATGAAGATCTTAGTAATGAAAATTTACTTTCAAGATGTGTAGGTGGATTTAATCAAAATAATAATGAGAGCTTCAACCAACTAGTGTGGAAAATATGCCCAAAAACTATCAATACTAGTTTTACCATTGTTCAAATTGCTGCATACGTAGCTATGAGTATATTTAATGAAGGGACAAAGTCATTATTAGTAATAATGAACACACTGGGACTTAGTTGTGGGCCTAATTCGCATCGGTATACTGAAAAAACCGATAGTGCACGTGTAAAAGTAGCTGATCAGCGCGCTAACGACAACACTCGCGAAGGTAGAATGCGACGTAGACAACAACAAATTGATGTTTTAGAAAGTTCTACAACGGCTGAAGAACTCTTATATGGTCCAGGAATAGATGACTCAGTGTAAGTATTGAAATTATTCGTATTACTGTACATCAATCGACTGTAAAACTTTAAATGCGTTTTTCTCAAAACTATGATTTTTGAACTGGTGACCACTGTAACTCAAAAACCGCTCGATAGATTTGAATGAAACTTATACAGCTTTTAGAAAACATAAAAAGCTAGTGCCTGATCGAAGGATTTTTTTTTTAAACTTCGATTTTTTATAAACAATTAATTGTTGGTTTTTTCCCGAAAATCTGCAAAAAAATTTCCAGAGACCGCCATTTTGTTAATTTGAAAAAAAAAAAGCTTCGATCAGGCACAAGATTATCTATCCATAAAAATAATCTTTTTTGTTTCATTGCTTTTAGATGAATCTCCAAGGAGCTGTAATGGTCACCGCAAGGACCCATTATTAAAACCTGTTCAACTTAGACCGCCATAACTTGTAAAATAATTATTATTTTTTTTTTAAATTTAAGTGAAGTAATGTTAAAGTATGATGAAATGATACTATGTTTTTACTTATGTGAAATAAACTTAATTACTAGTAAAAAAAAATCAATAAAAAATGGCATTTTTTCACGCCTCTGACTACCCCTAACCCCTTAACCGTCTACAGCAGGTATGGGCAAACTGCGGCCCGCCGGAAGCTTTTATCCAGCCCACGGATGGAATTTTAATTTGCCGGTCCGACGGAAATTGAAAGAATATACATATTTATATATTATATATCCATATTAACCCATTTATGCCTAGCGTCCCTTTTTTGAGACGGCAATATCGCTATCATTCGAAAACGTTATTTATTTTTCCTAGCCTTTATTCGCGAGTATTGAACCTCAATTCCACAAAATATTTTAATATGGCAAGTAGGATGTTGACATTTCAATTTTTATACATAACGATTTTAAATGAAATCATCGCTTGTTCAAAAAGTTGATATCAGAAATTTATCAATTACTTCTGGTGTTAGCAAAAATCGAAGAAAGTCGCAAAAATATCCAGGCACGAATGGGTTAAGAATTATGAAGATGGCTTGAAAAAAAGTGCATTTTGACTTCGAACGCAGATTTCAAGATTTCAGTGCCATTCAGACAGAATTGGATATTTTTACCATGCCTTTCATCGTAAATTATGAAGTAGTGAGGTCAGATTTGCAATCTAACAATCATTTCAAGCAGTTGTTTCTAAATATGCCAAAGTTAGAGTTTTACAAATCATTATCGAAAGTAAGTTTCCCAAATTTAATATCTCACCCCTGTAAAGAAGGTTATTTGGTTGGGCTGATTTAAATTTAAAGACTGCGTTGTGACACATGATAATCCAGGTTCGATGCACTTATGTTGCAATAAAATAAAAAGACGTTAAATACTGAAAAACTATTTTATTAAACATATACTATTGAAATATTATTATAACGGCGGTGGTGGCTCAGCGAAAATAAAAATACGTCCTATATGGACAGTGAAATTAAGGTGGAATGATTTAAAAATTACGCCAGCACAGAATTACACATTGGCGAGAACAATAACTTGGCTGAGATTAATAGCGCCAATTCCAGAGCAACCCTAACAGTTAATCCAATAAAATTACAATGACATAATCGCGAACAAATAATTTTAAAGTCGTCGCAGGGGAACAGCTAAATAACTTACGCCAGCAGGATGCCAAGAAGAAACTCATAAAGGCCGTTGATTTTGCAAACGGACGCAATATAATCTATTTTTAGCACACCTGTCTGAAGAGACGAAACAATTAAGAACAAAAAGAATAGTGCATACAGGGAAAAGTAAATATACAGATTTAAAAGACGAAATGACAGGAAAATGAAAACAGAAGTGATTTAGAATTCTTGAATTTTGGATAGATTGCATTAAAGAAAACCAAATTAAATGATTATTAAATTAGATATGTGATCTTCATCACAACCCCCAGAAAATCAGTGCTATGTTTGCTTCATCTTATATATGTGAACAAGTGTTTTCAAGTATGAACCTTAGAAAGAATTCTTTCAGAAGTAGACAGACAGATGAGATTTTAGCCTCGTTCCTTAGAATCAGTGCATCTCACTTCGAACCTCAATATAAGGAACTTTTAAAAATGAAATCGCAATTTCATTCATCTCATTAACATATTTAAATTGTAATACTTGTATATTGTTTTTAAAATTTTAGAAAAATTTATCTTGGCCCGCCAAACTTTTTTTTTTTCGATTTTTTGGCCCGCGACCGAAAAAGTTAGCCCATCCCTGGTCTACAGAAGTGGGTAAAACCGAGAGTAATCGCTTTGCTTTGAGTGTTTTGAAAATCTATGTGAAATAGCCTCCGAATTTCGAAATCTTCCTAAGCTTTCAGCGGGACATTCCTTTACGTACCAAGCAACCAGACTCAAGCCATATTTGTGAATGATCAAATTCTGGAATATTGATGAAGACTTCTTCATCATCAGCGTTCAAGTTGGGCGATTGGTCTGATTCAAACACTCGAGCCGCTTTCATGAATCTCAAACCAGGTTGGGAAAACTTGGTCTCCTCGCCTTTTTTTGGAGACGTTCAATTTCGCTATCGTTTTCTGTCACTTTACACATCTATGGTCCCGAATTCGGATACAAAGGATGTTTGAAGGAAACAGGTTGAGAGAAAAAAAGTTTGCCGAAAAATGCGGTGTTATGCGGAGAATTGCAAATTATACAAAATTCCGCATTTTCGGATATTTTATAGGGCCCCAAACCATACTCCTTGCAAACAGATTTTAAAAAGTGATTCACGGGAGAAATGAACTAATAATTATTACAGTAGAATCTCGATTATCCGAAGTAATTGGGACCGAACCTACTTCGGATAACCGGAATTTTCGGATAATCGAGAATTCATCAATAATCATCTAGTTTAACCCTTTAAGGCGCAATGATCCCGCTCTGGGATCACCAAACTCTGACGTTTTGACTGTTGCCTGTCACGAAGAATAGATTTGATTTCTATAAAAATAGTTGCGGGTGACATAGCTCCACCACAATCCTTTACTTTTTAGCACGTTCATTTCCCGTAAAAAAATTGGTCACGATTCTTTTTAACAGAACTGACATCTGCTGAAAAACGGTCGAACGCGAGAACTTCAAGCCTTTATTGACGCAGATCCTTTATTGACGCAGCTGGCTGTGCGGCGCACAGCCAGCTGCGTCAAAAAAGGTCTCTAGATCTGTGGCACGTGATGAGCGTTTCGATCGTCCGCCATCTTGCTGGTAGTTAAGTCGAGCGATGGCAACGGCTGCCCTTTTTTCAGCATTGGGAAAGAGTTGCGCCTCAAAGGGTTAATATGTAGTATCGTCATTGAACTGTTGTTATGACTATTTTAACTGTTAAATAAATTAAAATTATAAATGAAAACAAATTTATTTCTGAAACAAAAACTTACAAAGGTTTAAACGGAAGCTTCATCTGGTGTACATTGGCCATCCTTTGCCCTGCAGCTCTATCCCGAAGTTTCTTAAAAGCATGATTTCAGAGGAATCGCACTGCTCCTGTTGTTCCAACCAAAGAAGGCCTTTTGAGAAGCACTCAAAAGCATCATTGTTACGGATCTTATTTACTCCAGAAATCATTCTCATCTTCATCATCATCATCATCTTCTTTTGCGAGATTTTCGGACTTCTGCTATTAATTCCTCATCATTGAGAAACTGGAAGCCTTGCATCTTCCACGCCACAATTCAACCAATCTGTGATTTCTCTGTCCAACAATTTTCAACACCTTTCATTGTGCTAAAAAAGGCTTGAAAACTCAGTAACACTATCTTTCAACAATGTCTGTAGCATTTTCGTCTGCGCCAGTTGAAAAATTCGACAAAATTTTTCGCCGACTTTGTCGTTCGATTCTTACGCGTTAGTTCGTTCGATTGCGGCATAGATTCCCAACGCGTCACTGATCATATAAATGCAGTCTTTGATATTGACAGTTTTCCAAAACTCAATTATTGAAACTGCAACCAGATTCAGAATCTCCTTCAAAAAGTAATTTTCTGGTAAAAAAAAAAAAAAAAAAAAAAAAAAAAAAAAAAAGTGAAGAAGAAACCGACTTCGGTTAACGGAGAGTTTCGGTTAATCGAAGTTCTTCTGTATTTAATAAACTTATTGAATAAAAAGAATTAGAAAGTGCATTAAGAGTTTTGCTGCTATATTGGTCTTTAATTTGCACAAACCGCACAATTGATGATACTCCGTCAATGAAGAAATTGACTTTTATTTATCTATATTAGCTGAAATTACGGGCTCGGGCGGGCTCGAATTAAAAGTCCTCGGGCTCGGGCTTTAATATAATGAGTCCGAACTCATCTCTAGCATGTACACCCAATTTTATGACGCTAAATTTTCACTACCGGTGGAGGACGTGGAATGCATCCCCGCTAAGTCTAGACTCCACTATATAGGGAGGCGCACATAGCCACTCAATGCTTTTAAAAGCCTCATTTTAAAGTTCCAATTAAAAGTTCCGTTCTTAAGAGAGATAACTCCTGTTTCTCCGATATTTCATCTGAATGGATAAGTCGCTCAGCCTCAGCAAATATAAATCCGATCATTAATTAGAGGCACTTATCGATTGCTGCGCTGCATTATTCAGTCGTCAATCAATAAAAACATCTTCGGGGATTGAAACATCAGAATAAGATATTTTTAGACGCCGCCGTGGAAATGATGCGAATGTAGCCTCTTATTAGCTATAAGCTACTCTATTGGAAGAAGAGACAGACGCCATGCCTTTCTTCAATGCGCTCGGTTTTGAGGACAATGAGGTTCGCGACGCGGAAAAGTAAAAGGTAAAAGAAATCGTTGCAATTATAGAACACTTTCCAAAACATTTTTTTTTCCGCCGAAAATTGAGCGATGTATTGTCGCCAGGTTTGTCGGGATTTTGGACATAACCTTAAAAGCACTATATCAATATTAGCCCTTTAACGCGCAGTGTTCCCGCTCTGGGAACACCAAACTCTGATGTTTTGACCGTTGCCAGTCACGAAGAATAGATTGGATTTCTATAAAAATAGTTGCGGGTGACATAGCTCCACGAGAATCCTTTACTTTTTAGCACGTCATTTCCCGTAAAAAGATTATTTTTAACAGCACTGACATCTGCTGAAAAGCGGAAGAATGCGAGAACGGCTGGAGAGATGGCCCAATGCTAAAAAAAGGGCGGCCGTTGCCATCGCTCGACTTAACTACCAGCAAGAGGGCGGACGATCGAAACGTTCATCGCGTGCCACAGATCTAGAGACCCTTTTTTGACGCAGCTGGCTACAGCAAGTTCTTTTAGAGGGTCTCACAATTTTTTAACATTTACGAAAATTTACCAAAATTAATGGACTGTGCCGGCACACAGCCAGCTGTCCTCAAAAAAGGGTCTCTAGATCTGTGGCACGCGATGAACGTTTCGATCGTCCGCCCTCTTGCTGGTAGTTAAGTCGAACGATGGCAACACGGCTGCCCTTTTTTCAACACTGGGAAAGGTTTGCCCCTCAAAGGGTTAATGTAATTTTGCGAGACCCTGCTAAAGAACTTTAAATAAAATTTATATCTTTTGAATGAAGAATAAGCTGTCATAAACATCTATATAGTAATTGTGCCTGAATTCAGTTGGGGCGTCCACCTGAGTTTACGAACGCTAATGAAGCCGATTTATGGTTACTCGGTTTATAAACACTTCGGAAAGCGAACATAGCCTATAGTCGAATTCTGTGTGGTTTTTGTGGTTTTCCGCCAGCTAACAATATGCAAATACACCTCGACGATGAACACGGTGAAACACCTCGAGGGTGAAACACCGGCATTGCCCGCTACTGCTCTCTTTCAGTTGTGTTACCTTTTGTTTTTTTATAGTTATTGTTTAAGTTAATGTTAATAAAAAGAGTTCCTGGTCGACTTCGAGTGTCGTGTTAATCAGCATGTTAAGCTGGTCTTACAACAAGCAGTCAGACTTAGCTGAACAATAAATGTCTGTAAAGTGAAATACACCGTAATGCGCTGGAATTTTTTCCGAATGTTCCTACAAAAGAACTATCAATGCTGTGTAGCACTTTTTTCGATGGAGATCATAATTTTTTCAATCTTATATAGCACATATTTATTTCTTTTTGCTTGAAATAGATAACTGTAGCTAAAATACACTCTTTCCGATGCAGAACATGATTCTGTAATTATTAAACAAGGTATATTTATTTTGTTCTCTTTGAAATAGATAATTGTCGCTACAGTACAACTCTTTCCGATGCAGAACATGATTCTGTAAATATTAAACAACGTATATTTGTTTTGTTCTCTTTGGAACAGATAATTGTCGCTACAGTACACTCTTTCCGATGCAGGATATGATTCTGTAAATATTAAACAACGTATATGTGTAATATTAAACAACGTACTGTGACGCAGCTGGCTGTGCCGACACAGCCAGCTGTCGTCAAAAAAAGGGTCTCTAGATCTGTGGCACGTGATGAACGTTTCGAACGTCCGCCATCTTCTGGTACTTAAGTCGATCGATGGCAACGGCTGCCCTTTTTCAGCATTGGGAAAGGGTTGCGCCTCAAAGAGTTAAGGGAATTAAGATTAATGAATATGAAATTGAAGTATGTGTTATCGATGTTAATCGATGCCCTCCTATAGTCTACCGTAGTTTTCTCGTTTGTTCCTGTTAGTCATCTCTGGACTAATTATTTTAACTTTAACTGTAGTTTCATCCTCAAACTAAAAACAAATACGCAAAAAGTAAATAATAACTTAAAAGTTTTTTTTACTTCTTTTTTGTTGTTGTTGTTTGTTTCTTTAGAAGCTATTTGAATCCGGGCAAGCTCTTCCTAACTTTGTCTGCCCTCCGCAATATTGTAATTAACTGTGATATAAACATTTTAGCAAAATATATATACAAGGGGGGTGTAAGGAAAAGTTGTAAAATGAAAAAGAATAGGAGATGATTTAAATATCTAAACCAAGAAGGTTAGCACAATCAGTTCTCCATGCACCTTCTGTTTGCTACATTAAACGAGCTACAAATGTTACATACGCTATTTTCGATGACAAAAAATCTTATTTTTTTAAAAATCTGCTTTCTTTGAAATAGAATGGCGCCTTTAAAACACATAATAAAAATTACCTAACATGAATCTAAAATGTATTAAAAATTGCTGTGTCTTTCTCTAAAAGAGCTTTTCAGTGTTGCCAATTTGGAGGATTTGTCGCTAAATTGAATGACTTGTAGCATTTCGGTATTTTTCGCTAAATTTAGCGACATTCCTTGCATTTTGTATTTTTGTCGCTAATTTTAGAGAATTTTCATTGCGTTTCGTCATTTGTCGTTAAAAATTTAGCGACTTTTCATTCCAATTGAAACTGGCACACTGCAGTGCGTAGTAAAAAACAATTTTGCGACTTTTGCCAAAAAGCATCTGGCAACACATCGAAATTGTTTGTGTCCTGTAATACATTTCTCGACCTAAAAATTTTGGAAAAGTTGTCGACCAGCCCGTGGTTTTTAAAAGACCGCAACATCGCGTTGAATAAATGAACAGATGCTACATTTTGAAAAGAGTTTTGAAGTAGTACAAATAATATCAGTTACTAAATGAATCATCAAAAATCAAGCTGTGCAAAGGCTCAATCTTACATGTGCAATGACTGCAATTTCAATGATGATACCTTGTGGTATGCAAGTGAGTTGAATGACATGAAAATTCATAAATAATAATAATAATAATAATATAAAAAAAACGGTAGGAATACCGTTTCAAAGAAATATTTTCCCATGATTTAATGTTTCACCATAAACTCCATACAAATGACTACTCTTTTTGTTAAGATCTGTTCTTTCAACCGGTTCTAATGGACCTACCATCCTTTGTATCTGAGAAAAATCTTGTTTTCGGAGGAATAATAGTTTAGTTATTCCCCCGTTAAGTAAACAAGGATGTTATTCTGACGACTTAGGCATTTTAATTCTTTTAAATATAAGTTTAAACCTTTCACAGTTAAGAGTAGATTTGTATTCATATTTACAGAGAAATCTCCCTATATTTTGATTCCAATTGCAAAATTGGCTATAGA
Source organism: Cheiracanthium punctorium (assembly GCA_038373885.1). Lineage (NCBI taxonomy): Eukaryota > Metazoa > Arthropoda > Arachnida > Araneae > Cheiracanthiidae > Cheiracanthium > Cheiracanthium punctorium. The sequence goes on along the minus strand of JAWZYV010009928.1, from coordinate 325,247 downwards.
GAAAAATTCCATTGCACAGAGATTAAAGTTTTTTGCAGGTATTTAAATAAGTATTATAAACATTTGAATAAATTCGACGAGGTCAAGAGTATTTAATGGTGATTTTCACTTAAAAAAATTAATACGACTAAAGCAAGATGATACAAGTCGTTTTTTTTTGGGTACAAAACTTTAAACGTCACAGATTCGGTCGACAACACCAGCTGTCGCTGTATCAGATAAGGGGAAAAGATATAGGGCGCATGCGCAGCTTTGAGAAATTTGGAAGATTTGCTGACACATATGCGAAGGAAATAAAACGTGAAACAGATACTATTGCATAAAAATCAGAGTTTTCGTGAAGGTTCGAATTTCATTTGTAACACATTTATGTATTTTTATTTTCCGAGTTTAAAAATTATTTCAGTTTTCGTTTGATTGTAGCATTCAACGGCTTAAGCGACATCAATGGACATTGTTACTATGGTAGGTTAATGGCAATGTAAAAAATAGAAAATGAAATTTATTACTCTTTGACGTCATTTTTACATCATGAATTTAAAAGTGCATTAGTAAGATAAATGCTATCAAGTCTTGACAAAACATAAAAAATTGTGCCTCTTTCAATATTGCTTAAACAGGAAACATAGATCTAGATAGGAGGATATAAATCATTTACGAAACTAAAATTTTGCTGAGGCAAGCAGATAAACATACAGTAAATGAGTGACCACCTCTGTTAAGTGACCCCCTCCTCTAGCGAACCATTCTTCAAGGCACCAATTTTTTACCCTAGCTATTTAATGATAACAGGTCCTCTAAAAGAGACCACACAAAGCTCTATAAGCGACCGGTCCAAGGTCCCTCTCCAAAAAATTTCTGGCTTTTTTTCCGGAAATAAAAGTAGAGTCACTTGAAAAAGGGAATTCAGCGAGGAAGTTAGAGGGTTACTTTCGGCTGTGGGAAAACCAAAAAGCAAATAGATTTTATTATGGCCAATCCTGGATGCATGATTTGATTTGTGAGAATATGGCAACAGTACACTTGATCTGCCAAGGATGGGGGTGCCTTGGTAGGAGGACTTTCTAAGGGGTTCTAACGCGTATTCACGTTATGTATGGAGAAAACCTACCAAAACTCAAGACCGTTAGATCGACAGCCGCGCGATGGGACCCGAACCCGGGACCTTCACAATTCGGCCGGCTACCATTTTCAGTGGCATAACCACTGTGCCGTAGTGAGACTGAATGCATGAAGATTAGCAGAATAAATGATCTTTTGTCAGCTGTAAGAGATGAAGTAAAGGGAGAAGTACTCTACTTTAAATCTTACGGAAAGAGATAAAGTTGTTACCGAAGAGATTGTTACCAAAAGATTGAAAAAAATCCGAAATTCTAAACATTTCAACAAAATTTAATTTTGAAAATATGTTTGTTCAATTACTTATGTATTAGTATACAATTTCCTAAATAACAAAATAAACACTATCTTTTCGCATTTTTGTTTCCTTGGCTGTCAAATGTTTATACTTCCTTGAGCGACCACCTCTCTTAACGACCGATTTTCCGTCGAACGGAGGGTGGTCGCTCGCGATAAGTTTCACTGTATAAGCAAAACGTATTCAACACTTATTTCCGCGTGAAAAACGCGGTTTACTTTAGCTAGTTAATTCATAATCAGCTTTACGCCGTGAAAAAATTCGACCGCAATTATATCCGCTGCACAAAACTATTCCATTATGAAATGCCACACAACACCAGACACACCTAAAGTCATGGTTCGGACTGCGGAAGTAAGGGGAAAACTCTCTCTCTCTCTGGCCACTGACCTTCGAAGTTTGCACGGTCTCACCCTGCAGTCACCGATTAAAACGAAACTAGTTTCGGATGTAGATTCGCTTCGTCCACCACCATTAGTCGATTACAATTAATCGATAAGCGGAAAAAGTGTTTGTGGTAGCCTCGCACCTGAGTGAGCCCTTGTTGAACCCTTAACCCTTTGAGGTGCAACCCTTTCCCAACGCTGAAAAAACGGCAGCCGTTGCCTTCGCTCGACTTAACTACCAGCAAGATGGCGGACGATCGAAACGTTCATCGCGTGCCACAGATCTAGAGACCCTTTTTTTTGACGACAGCTGGCTGTGTCGGCACAGCTATCGTCAAAAAAAATTTTTCCAAGGGGCTCATTTTCCTCAAAAGTGTTTATTTGTGAATTTCAACATCTATTTTTGTAAATTTTCATAACAAGTTTTGTGAAATTCCCTTTTTTCCCTTAAAATAGTTTATACAAAACAAATTAAATTGCAAGATAAAATGCCAATGAAGGGATGTTTAAATCGATTTTATTTTGAGCAGGGGCCGTTTTAATCGATTGTAAGTGCGTGAAGGGGCCGTAAAACCAACCAAATTACGTTTACATCAATCCCTGGTTATGTATTGAAATCCTTTTGGGTTCTCTTGGAAAAGAACTATAAATGCCGTACACACCATTTTCAATAGGGTACGAGTGTTTCCTCCGAAACTTTACTCGTACGAGTTAAGACCCCGTAAATAAGAGTGAAGACTCCTTAACCCCCCCCCCCACACACACACACACACACTCATCGGCCTAGATCCCACGTGATGATAATTGGCAGTAATCCTACAACAATCAATAGGGTACGTGGTACACAGTAGCGCAGCCAGAAATTTTTTTTAGGGGGGGTCCAAATTACTCGGACTCGGAGGGGAGATCAGACCCCCCCCCTAAAATGATCATGTTCATGCATCACAGGGCCCCCGCAAATGACATCCATATAAGTTTTTGTAGGGGGGAGGGGGGCTGGTCGTCTCAGACAGGCACTCAGCACACATCTCTTCCCCGGAAGAAATATTTCACGAATTTTACCTTTACAGAAAACATTTGAAATTTTACCCTCAGGCCCCCAGAAAGCGCAGAATCAGTGGGAATACCTATATTCTCCCCCCAGTGGCGGATTTTGCTCTAGAGAGGCCCAAGGTGCAACTCAATTTTGAGGCCCCCTCCTCAAAAAAAAAAAAAAAAAAAATCACAAACTCCTTTAAATTATTACTAATTATTTTAAAATGTTTTAATTCCTTTTATATCTAGTTTATGTCTACAAACGAGGGCCTGACTTTCACTATAACACTTTTGTGCCCAGGGCACTTTTCAGATTTTGTGTCTTTTAGCTGGCTCAATTTTTGTGCCCCTGCATATCGTGTTAAACTCAATTTTTTGGCTTATTTCTCCATGTGTGCCCAGGACACGTGCACCAAGTGTAAGTCCGATAGTCAGGGCCTGCTACAAAAGGAGTATTAACATTTTAAAATTTTTATGTTTATAGATTTGTTCATCTTAAAAAACATTTTTTTACCTCAATAATTTTTGTACTACGTTTCACTTTTCATGATTAACACTAAATAAACATCAGCATACCTCTAAGTATAACCCAGCAACTGCAGTTTTATATTGATTACTTTTCACTGTTACTGGCATATATCTTGTTTCAGTTGTGAAAATTTTGACTACTTAACAGGTACTTATGAAGGACAGAACAAGGGGAACTTGATCAGAAACATGACTTTGACATCACAAAGTTCAGTAGAATTCTTTACTTGGATAAAATGAACCAAAAATTTAACATTCCTTCAAGAACATATATTTATAAATATTTAAATATATTCATAAATTTCCCGTTTGGAACTGCAAAACTAAGAAGTTTAATAGTAAGAGTAAACTTTCTGTTTTGTCTAATTTTGTTTATTCAAAAACTGTCTATAAGTTTAGGACTATTAATAATGAGTAATTAGGTATCAATAATATATATAAACACACACATTATTCTATATTTTAGATAGAATGAAAAAACTGCAGAATTTAAAAAAGAGAAATTTAAAAAAAAGACAGATAAATTAAAAAAAACAACAATACTTTAAGTAGTTAAAGTACAAAAAGTATTATTGACTTAAAAATAAATTCCACTTTATAATGGGTATGCTCTAAGCTTCGGTCCTAGGTTTATTATTAATGTTTAGCATTTTCATCTGCGACTATAAAATACATGCCGTATTTATAATATAGTGATCATAAATATTTTTCAGTTGAAAACAAAAAATTAAAATTAATCATCATTTGTTTTTTTAAGTTTTTAATTAACTGTGTATGACATTCCAGTTCAAAATTTGTCTATGAATTTTAACCCACTATCATCCCATCGATCTGAAACTTTGCACGCTTGTGAAATTTCGATGACGCTAAGTATTGCTTTCTTTATTTTTTCAATACTTTTTTTAAACTATCAAATATCTTCCCCCAATCCCCCCAAAAAGTGTTACCGCACATGTATCAGCTCATATCTTTTTAATTATTGGTCGGCAATTTTTTATCATTGCATACTGGGAAAGTTTCGATTCCAAAAAAAAAGATAAAATCGGTTATCCCTAGTTAAATTTTTAATTTTTAGTGATTTTTCCAAAGAAGACAAATTATTGTTTCCAATTTCTTTTACATCGTGACAACCAACAACAATTATATATTCTAGGTATATTTGAAAATTTCACCGAATACAGAGTGTCCTTTCCTAAATCATTTAAATGAAGAACAGCTGAAAAATATAAAATATTTAATTTTTGACAAATTTTTCAATCTCAAGCTGAGAATAAAGCGGTTCAGGCTTTTCTCTTTTAAAATGAGAAATATTCTTATCAGACTGTACACTTTTTTATTTGGGGGGGGGGCAATCTATAAAGCAGGTGTATTTGAATGTCCTACTGCAATACCAGCTACTGAGCCGCAATCTGATTCAGTGCGGCCCAACCAGTGGCTGAGCGCATAGCACTCTGAACTGGGAGACGGAAAGTGCCTAGTTCAAAACGAGGTCGCATCCGCCAACCTAACCGTTAGGAATTTTCCATGGTTTTCTCCAAAACTTACGTAAATAGGGGTTAGAATCCCTTAGAAAGACCCCCAAGGGGAGCACCCACACCCATCGGCATAGATCCCACTTGTAGATAATTGGCCGTAATCCCCCAACCCAACCCAACTAATTGATTCCGGATAGGAAAAAGGCATAGGGACCCTCTGCACCTGTATTTTTCTTGAGATAAAATACAGTGAGGAAATTAAAACAATGCAAAAAAATCTAGGAATTTTTCTTGGAAATAATGGACAGTTGAGGGACCTAAAATTCCAAGGAATGTTGCATGAAAATACCAGGAACTTTATTGAACAGCTCAGGAAAGATCCACTGAATTGCATATTGTTCAGTAAAGTTCTTGGTATTTTCGTGCAACTTTCCTTGGAATTTAGGGCACCTCAGCTGCCTATTATTTTCAAGGAACACTACTGGAGTTTTTTTAATTTTTTTTTTCAATTCTAGTCATTTTTAAGTGAACTGCCTGTTTTTTAAGGTCGTGAGACCACTATTCGGTTAAGCGACGGGTTGAACGAAACAGTAAAGTTTTCAAAAGGAAATGTATACTTTCTGTATAGTATTTGTAAGTCTAGCTTATCCTTATTTTCCAAGGAACGTTTCTGGATATTTTTACAGTGAAATACGGAATTAAAGCATCCATTACGTATAAACTAAAAGTATTCGTATTAAAGTATTAGTTTAGATTATGGTCCAATGTTGTGAAGAGGAAAGGGAGTCACGAAAGAAAAGATTGTTCAAAGGCGCTTTCTACTCTAGAAGCAATCCTGAAACTATGAACAAAGTTTATGTCTCTTGAACAGATATTTACATATAGTTTTTTTTCTTTCTGAAAACCGAATTTGGAGGCCCCTTAGAAATATGAGGATCGAGGCGCGCGCCTCATGCGCCTACTGGGAAATCCGCCACTGTCTCCCCCTTTTGGCAAGCCAGCGTATAGCCAGGAGGATATAAGGATTGATATCCCCCCCCCCCGGACACTTTTGCATAAATTTAATGTTAGCTGTTAGACTTTTGTCTTGCAGAAATTTCAATTGTTCGGTGTAATGCAAATCAATCAAATAACATTTGCCATTATAAAAATGTATTCTTGTAATAAAATTGGTAGTTATAAGCTTTTATACATTCTTATAAGAAAAACGAAAGAACTAACGGAAAACTGTAAGCCTCTAATCGTTAACGACCGCTTTTCGAGATGGTGGAGTTCTTTGTTTCTTAACACTAAATAAAATGCATTCAGGTGTTCTGATTCTAGTCTTATGTTCATATTTATTCTAGTCATTAAAAAATCTCTCTCCCCTTTTTAATAAAGCATAGCTCTAATAAATACACACAAACTCCGCATATCGTGTACTCTTATACAAAATATAGCCAAAGAATAATACTGAAAAGAAAAATTAATAAATCCCGTTCAAATTTTAATTAAATAGAAATTGTATTATTTATATACAATTATCATACAAACATGAAACATGTCAATTGAAGAAATTCATTATTGAAGAAATTAATTCACAAAATTATACATCAGCTCACATACATAGATCGTAGGTCTATTCAGGGACGTAGAAAGTAGGGGAGCTGGGGGAGCTGTGGCTGAAATATTTCCCTGAAATATTTTAAACGGTCTCAGCACACCTGTGAGAAATTCACCCAGGTTTATGGTACATTGTTTACTTCAAACCTGATTTCAAAAATGTAGTCTACTTTTTCTAGGAAATTCACACAATATGCCGCAAAGAGCCAAGAGCCAAAAGAGCAGCTCTCCATATGTATTCGATACTTGGCGAAATATTTGTTTTTCGCATAGTTGGTAAAAAATAAAAAATTACTCAGCCTGGACACTCCGACTTGCCTAATTATACAGTCATATTTTGAAAGATTTATTACACGGAACGTTTGAATTCATGTACTAAATAAAGCTCTTTTTTTTTGGGGGGGGGGGAGATAAAGAAGATAAAGGCGATTTAAAACGGGGAGTGTTTTGAAGAGAACTCTTCCCCAGTGGTGTTTAAAAAGAAAGATAATAAACAAGTAGTCTTATGTTTTTCAAGTAGTTTATTCTAGCTATCGCACTTTAAAATAGAATTAATAAAAGAATAACTGTAAATTTAAAAATTATTCTCCATGACAGCAATTAAAGACATTATTTAAATAATGGTATCTCTTGTAAAAGTAATATTTTATCACATTATTCACGCAATTTTAATTTTCCTATTAAAATTCTTTAGAACTTTAATGTTTAAAATTTTTTTTACTCAGAAAAAACTGAAATTAATTTTAAAAAAAAAACTTTTACTTATTAATATATCTGCTGCAGTTACAAAACATGCGTTCACTATTTCAAGTTTTGTAAAAAAATAAATGCAATAGTTGATTCTTCATTTGAAAGGAAGAAAATTTTCAATAGGCTGATTATGAACTTATTGATTCATTATGTATGATTTATTTAAAAAAACAATGAAAGAAAAGGAAATAAAAAAATTGTGTGAATCTCGTCTTGTGAGTCGATTCTGTAAAGTCTCAAAATCCTTATTTATTATATTACCTCGATCCTCCATTACCTAAGAAATTAATAAAATAAATAAACAGCTCTTCATATATTTTAGCATAATATGTGTTTAAAAAGTAACAATATTTGACACAAACTGGAATTCAAAAAAAGGTAATTTAATGTATTTGTTATCATTGACTACATTGTAGTTGCCAGTAATAATAAGCTTATGATATAGTTTTAAATAATCTTTATAAGTTGGATCATTACATCTTGTATACATTCAAGTACGCTTGTCTATGTTTAGAAAATTCTTGGCTAATTATAAATAAAAACACTTTAACCATCTGCTAGATTATACTTGAAAGATCTTTTTATATTAAGAATTTTACTGATAATAAATTATGAACCACGTCCGTGTGATTCCACCTTCTCTGTTGTGTAAAGTTATTTTGAAATTTAATCAAGTAAAGTTTACCTCTTTGTCAGGGCCGTGACCAGAGGGGGGGCTACGGGGGCTGAGCCCTACCTAGAAGTCTCCCCCCCCCTAAGATTTTCAAAGATTTTAGTAAATTCACTGATGAATACAAAAGTTTAGTGGAATCACAAAGCGGTTCAAACACAAAACTTACGCTATTCCTTACAGACTGATTTGCTACTCGGGGCAGGAATTCCGTAGGGGTAAGGTAAAACCTTAAAACTGCCGCCGCGCTTATCCCACGTTCCTTGCACTTGAATTTGGCAGTAAATCTCAATGAAAAAATTGTTAATGGAATGAATGGTGAATATTTTAAGATATGGTATCTTGTGAAATAAAAATTCTAGGTGAAGATGTAAAAATTCGAAGAAACTCCCCCCCCCCGAACTACTAATACTTATATTTAGTGAATGTAGGAAAAAACGCGAACGGAAAAAACGCCAAACGGGAAAAACGCGAACGGTAAAAACGCGAACGGAAAAAACGCGAACGGTAAAAACGCGAACCGGAAAAAACGCGAACCAGAAAAAAAGAATATCCCCCCCCCCTCAGAATAATAATTTTTATTTAAATATTGACATGAACTTATTTTGTTTTGTAGTAAATACGATAATGGTATTTAATCAAATATTGGACTGCCTCAAAATTCTTTTGTTTTTGAAGTAAAAGAGCCACTTTTTATATTTTGAGAGCATATATCTTCATATTAATCAGGGAAATTTACAACATTAAATAAAGAGGAATTAATTGCTTTTAACTAGTCAAGCTACTTGTCAAGGTCATGAAAGCCGTGTCCCTTCCAAGAAAGAAATAGGGGAGATTCCCCGGACAATGGGGACCGGGGACTATGGGAGATAGCGTACCGGAAAACGCCTAAGGCAAGATGAACAAACAGGTTTTTTTTTTAGGTTGAGGTTCGTACTGCACAGATTTTACATTCAAGAATATTATATCCAGAAAAACATTTAAAAGCTGTGCGGTCATGGGCGCACCCACGGAGGGGGCTATGGGGGCTAAAGCCCCCCCACCCCCTAAACCTGGAGTGTTAGATGTGAAAAACTTTGAAAATTGTCACTAACGAATTATAATATTTTACCTTAAAAAATTGTCTTCAAATTATTTCTAATTTTTTGTGGGGGGGGGGGGATTAATTAAAAGTGGGGGAATGTTGGTTTTTAAATAAGTACTTACAGTTAGTGCATAAATTACCAATTTTTAAAGTTAGAACTGGTAAGATTAGATATTGGTTGAAAAAAAGACTATGAAAAGATTGGGCTTGTGTTCTATGGGCAAGTGGTAACGAATATTTTGAAGTTATAATGGTGTTATAGCTATAATCGAGGTCACTTATAACCTAGTTTGGCAGTATTTGTAACCACCCCCCCCCCCTAAACCAAAATCCTGAGTGCTCCACTGTGTGCGGTAATAAATATATTTTATCACAGTTTAAAAAATTAATTTTTATATCAATTATTCTGTTGAGAAAGATACAATCATTGTATTGAGATTTTTTAAAAAACAAAATATTCAAAATTATTTAAAAGGGTATTTTTAGCGTTAAATAGAAACTCAATTGATTTCAAACGATTTATTAAAATTTAAATGAAATTTAAACTCGTAATCATTTGATTTTTCTCCGCTAGAGTATTTAAATCATTTTTATTTCCTAGTTTTATGTGATCTAAACAGTAATAAATTATATAAATGACATTAAAACATATACAAATTAAAATCAAAATATTTAGTAGATTAGAGCCATGTGCCTTTAATTAACTGAAATTGATCACAATTTTTTTTTAAAGAATGGGGGGGGGGGAGTGTTTGCCTTTACACCTTCTCACCTTTAAAAGGGGAGACTTTAAAAATGCACGATATTTAAAAATTCTCTTGAACATAATAAAATAGAGAAATAGTTTAATTAATGAATTATTAATTTACCAAGTTTAATTAATTAATTACTAATTTAACAAACTGAATGTTCAATTTGTTTGTATTCTTAGGACAAGGACCAGAACTAGTCATTCCGCAACAAATTGTAGCACTTGCGAAAATTTTAAGTACCATCTCTCACCTACCAAGATCACCCTAAAAAAGAATATCCTATCACACCGTTTTAACATGCACGTTCTCTGTAATAAATTCTAACCTTCAGTTTATTCCTTACCAACCATGGCTTATATTTACTGGCTTTCTTTTTATAAGTGCAAGATTTTATTTTGATTCATCATAATTCATTCTGATTCATCTTGTTAGCTTTTCGGTTTTAAATTATTAGAATAATGAATGATTTTTATTTATGTATTTATGTATACATATTTTTTGTTTTTTAAAATATTTATTTTAAGCATGAATACTCTTATTTTAAAAATGCTTTTTTTAATTAAGTCATGGTATTAATAAGTCAACAACTAATAAAAACAACTTAAAATAAACTCTTCAATTTAAATGTTTGTGTAATTGCAACTTTTCAAACAAATTTTCATTTCTAAATGCTAAAAACCCCTTTTTACAGGAAACTTTTTAAAAATGATTTAAAACTTATTTCTTAAAATATAAAATATTGGCTATTTATAACACTGATTAAAATTAATGGTTAATTTGTTTTGTTAGAATAGTTTTAATAATTATATTTTTGCTATTATTGATATAGCAAAGCTTATTGCCCCCTCACCAACTTTGATTAAACATATCTGTAAGCCTTCTTAGAAGAAAGAGGGCTGTATAAAAAATACATGTTTCTATTTATTTACATTTAATATTCAGAAAATTTTATTTGATACCATAAAATAAGTATGTAATTTATTCTATATGCCTATGATCAACATTTAAAGAAGGAAACTCTATAGGTCAGGGTTTTTAGGACAACCTCGATAACAGTGTTTGGAAGTGATTATGATTTTTATTTAATATTAAATATATTAAACTTTTTACTTTCACTGTAAATTATCATGAAAGTTATTTATGTTTTGTGGCAGATATACACAAGGATTGTTTGCCAGGAGAGGTCAGCTCGCGTCACTGAATGTGTCGCTTAGAGCTACATATACGTCCTTCCCGTAATTTCCCGCTAGAATTTGGAACCTCATCAGAAGGTGGGGGACTTCTGAATATTGACACCCCTCGGAAACTGCTAAAGACCGCCGAGAGGACTTTCCGGAACCACGGATTTAACGTGCCCGTACGCCGCATGTACACGATGGTCTTTAGTGGTACGCCGGTATCGAACCCACAACCTTCCGGTTACGAATCCAACGCCTTAACCACTGGGCTACCACGGCCCCTTCTACACAAGGATTGACTGCTTAATTTAGACATGCCTCGGGTGGAGGACTTTGAGGGGTCCTAACCCGAATTCACATTACAGATGGAGAAAGTTGCCGCCAGAACCCTATACCTATACATTAGTCTTTTACTAATTGTGATGAAATTAGTAAAAATTATTTATTCTACAATGTGAAAGCTACTTGATTACATTTTTAAAAAATTTTTATTAGATAAATTTATATCTTATAAAGCTCTCTTCTTTATAAAACTTACAGCTTATTAAACTTTTAAGATAAACTGAAAAAAAACTTGGTGAAATACGCAAGACTGATAAAGTATAAATATTTAGAAGGATAACATATCAAATATTGAACTATTCATATATGAATAAAATACAGCAAGAAAAAAAAAAGCTGCAATAAATCTATTATTACAATTAATATAACTTGATGTAAAACTGTGAGAGTATTATTAAGAAAAGGGAAAATACTATTCACTTTCGCTCAACGAATAAAACATTTTTGCATAAAATACTTTGCATTGCATTAAAAATAAAAATAAATAAATAAATATTTTAAAGAAAACCTAGTATTTAGAAAGAATTTAAAACCACAACCTATTGGAAATGAGAAAAATTGTTTAAACGAATCGCTTAAAAAATAAGCTTGTTCAAATTAAGCTAATCTGATAGTGAAAAGTTTTTTTTTTTTTTTTTAAGAAAAACAAATATTCTCTCAAGTCACAGACTGGAGTTTCTTTTTGCATTTTTAAGTGGAACGGTTAAAACGACCCTTCAAACAAATGTTTAAAATAAAAAGATTTGGGGACAGAGGGGACACCCCCCACTGTAACCCCCTCTCCCGATTGCGATAGTTCATATGTACAATATGCTTAGAAAACTTGATAACAATAGCTTTTTTAGACAAGGATTATCACCGCTCCCAGACCAACTGAAAATTTAGAGGGTCACATGAAGATTTGAGGGGGTCACATGTCGAATTTAAGAGCAGAAAAGGAAATTTCTTTTAAATTTTAAAACAAACGTCCGTCTAAAAATTTTGGGAAGTGGGAGGAAAGGGGGATACAGCCCCCCTTGTGCCCCCCCTGTTCGACCCTACGCCTATGGTTCGAATGTATTGTACTCTTAGGAAAACCTATTAACAATAGCTTCCTAAGGAAGGCTCATCACTGCTCCAGACCTACTGAAATTTTGGGGATGCACAGGAAACATTTGAGGGGGTCACATATCGAATTTTAGAGCAGAAAAGAAAAGTTTCTTTAAAATTTCAAACATGTTTATTTTTTAAAAATTGACGAAATTGTTCGGGGCACAGGGGATACGTGACCCCCTGTGCCCCCCCCCCCAACCGACGATACGCCTATAGTTCATATGTTAAATGAATCATGTTGGCGTTTTTTACCGTTCGCGTTTTTTTTCCGTTTGGCGTTTTTTCCCGTTCGCGTTTTTACTGTTCGCGTTTTTTCCGGTTGGCGTTTTTTCCGTGGGCGTTTTTACCGTTCGCGTTTTTTCCGCACACCATATTTAGTCAGCCCCCCAAACTAGATTCAAAGCCCTACCTAGTATGTCATCTTGGTTACGGCCCTGCTCTTTGTTAATGTAGAGCCCAATATCAAGCTTGGGTATGAGCTTGAGATTCAGCACCCTCAAAGGTTTCTTTCGGTGCAACAGATTTTTCACCGGGTCCGGGCCCGTCCATTCTATCTGCAGTCTTTGATGCTGCACGATCACCATCATCGGCTTTAATATTTCTTCTCGAAGAAAGATTAAAAACATTTCACTTTGGGTTTTCTTTCTTTTTAAACTGGACGAATTCATGATCGTAAGAAACAAAGAACCGAAAACTTAAACTTCTGCTTACAAATTAAAGGCATCCAACTTAAGTGAATTCACTGAACCATTCGAAATTTCGTTATACCACATCTAAGCTCCCAGCAGACCCTCTTTTTTACTGTTTGTTATGTGTGTGTGTATTCACTATTTGAATACTGTGGCTTGTTTATCTCGAGAAAAAAAGAGTGGTATGCTTGAAAACTACAATATAGGCAATATATTTTCCTCTTTCCTTCATGACAATTTTGTTATCACTTAATTGTAGCATGAATAGATTCTTTCTGGGGATATTCCGTTCCTTTGCGCTACAAGGGTACGAATTACTCCCCTTTACATTGTTCAATTCGTCCATTCTAGCCCCACAAATTCCCTATCAGAGACACGACTGGAGATTTATTGCCTAAGGAATTTCTATGACGGTGCTTGCTGGAAGCCTTTGATGATTTTATCTTGCGTCCTTCTTTTCAAGCCAACTACGGATACAAAGTTTAAAAAGATTTTTTTAAAGAAAAGACACTTTTTAGAGAATAAATTTGGAAAAGAAAGAAGAGAAAGAGAAAAAATGGGCCCTTTTTAGAGAAAAAAATGGGCCACTTAAATTGGTGGGCCGTTTGCCCCACTCGCCCTGTAGATAAACGGACCCTGCTCATAGCGGCCCCTTCGCTCATAGGGGGGGTCCGGACCCCCTGGACCCCCCCCTTCGCTGCGCCACTGGTGGTACAGTACACTGTTAATATAAGTAGCTAATATTTCACCATAAAATGGTTCTGAATTAACTGCATCCTTTCTATGGAGGAACGTTGAACCATGATTTGGTGCTTAAACTCATCAGTTTAACCAAATCATGGTGAAATGTTTTTAGGATGCAGATAATTTAGCTCCATTGTATCGTAGAACGTTGAATTACTTCTATTAACGGTGTACAGAAATAACATAAATAAATTTTGTAGTCATCAATGAATATATAATCAGTTAGATATATTAGAGCACGTACAGACAGACAGATGAAAACCATAAGCACATTTCAACTGTGTTGGAGAATGGTAAAAACGGTCTTCCCCCGTAGATTCGCTTATCATCGATTACGATTATTAGACAGCGACTAATCGATAAGACTAAAGATTGCTTATCCGAAATCTTTTCTCACCTGAGTTCAAAAATCAGCTCGAGCTCAGCGCAGGTAGAAAACGAACCTCACTCTTTTGATGTCCAAGAAGAGCTGCAGCTCTAATGGTGCGTGAACTGCAAACAGCGGTAATTAATATATAATATTTGTACAATTGTGTAAAGACGTGCGACTAAGTACAGCTTCCTTAATCTTTCATAAAACCAAGTCATGCACGGAAGTGATGTAAACAACGGATCTTAAAAAAGGAAGTGAAATGGCGCATGACTGAATTTTATTTTTTTTCTTGCCTTCTGTTCATTCTCGGACCATCTTTAAAGAAAGACAAAAACTTTTTTTTTTCTTCCAGGTTTTCTTTATCACTTCACATGAATATCTGGCAGTTGCATACGTTAGAAGAAGGAACTGTAATCAAATTAATTCTCCTACTTTGTTGAACACAAATTCAGTCAGTTAGCTGGCATCGTTTCGCAAGACGCAACGTCGAACATCCCCTTCCATGCTCCCAACATCGCTTTTAAACATGGGTCTTTGATAGCACTGAACATAATTTTTCAACCTTTCCTCCTTAGAAACGCTCTATCTTTCCGCTTATCGATTACTCGTAATCGAATAATGGCGGTGGACGAATCGAATCTACATCCGAAACTAGTTACTTTTTGATAGGGGACTGAAAGGTGAGACCATGCAAAGGAGAAATGGGTTAAACCTGGGTTTTACGAATAAAATTTAATGATAAAAAAGAAAAGACTGACTCGCACCTTTGAAAAATTCTACACGAGCAACTGAGTTTAGGCCATATTTTAATGAGATAAATACAAAGTTTGGATGAAATCACAATTACATTTATCAGAAAAGAGTTTCTAAATAGTACTTCTTTCAACTTTTAAAAGTTGAAAAATAACTTAGGATAAACGAATCCTTAACCCTTTAACGCGCAGTGTTCCCGCTCTGGGAACACCAAGTTCTGACGTTTTGACTGTTGCCAGTCACGAAGAATAGATTTGATTTCTATAAAAATAGTTGCGGGTGACATAGCTCCACGAGAATCCTTTATTTTTAGCACGTCCTTTCCCGTAAAAAAATTGTCACGATTCTTTTTAACAGCACTGACATCTGCTGAAAAATGGAAGAATGCGAGAACAGCTGTATAGATTGCCCAACGCTGAAAAAAGAGCCAGCTGTCGTCAAAAAAGGGTCTCTAGATCTGTGGCACGCGATGAACGTTCCGACCGTCCGCCATCCAGCTGGTAGTTAAGTCGAGCGATGGCAACAGCTGCCCTTTTATCAGCATTGGGAAAGGGTTGCGCCTCAAAGGGTTAACCAAAAGAAAGTAGACGCATTGCCGTGGAAACTGAAGGTCGGTGAACTGAATTTTACGTCTCAGCCGGCTAGAGGGTTAAAATCATTAATGGAATAACTTAGAGAGGAGAATGTCTCCTCTCCAAGGAAAATCTTACTCCTTTCCTCTCGCAAAGTTTGCACTTTCTGCAGAAACAGTGACTTTATTTAGCATCTATAGAACTGTAGCTTTTCCCCGGAGAAACCGCTTTCAGTAGAGCCAATGAAAGTAATTGTTGAATTAATAAGAATAAGTTAAATCAAGCCAAACACATGAATTATGAAACACATTCCAACACTACTTTTTTACGCCAACTTTGCCGACGTATTGATATGTAGCTATCAGCGGTCGCTATGTTATCGGTGAGATTCTCGGCATAACCTTAAGAAGAGCTATACCGCTATCAATGAAAGTTTGAAAGACCATGTAAAAGAACTTAGTATGCTATTTATGCTGCAGATACTATTTTCGATGGAGGAAACTATTTTGTAAACTTTAACAACTTATATCAATTTTGTTTTGTTTGAAACGGATGAATATCACTAAATGCGCTTTAAACAATGATTGTCCATAGCGAAATGTATTGAAATTCTTTTGTGTGCTCCTGTATAATAATTATAAGTGTTATATGCACCATTTTCAATAGGGTACATGGTAAATAAACAAAAATAACCTATATAAATTTCGTAGTAATCACTGTTAGAGCACAAAACAAAATCATAACACTTTTCCCCATTGTTGGAAAGTGATTTTTAACACCTAAGCAACATACACACAGAATGTACTAAAAAAAGTCATTAATAAAAAAACAGTCATTAATGAAAAAATAGTCTTTATAAGATTGCGTCAATTGATAAAACTGATTTTAACACACTAAAAACATGTACTTTATAAAATTAGGCCTAACTACATAGAAAGAATCTAGTTCTAAATCTTTTCTTGGCTTTTGAAACATAGATGTACGTAAAGCTACTTTCAGATTTGTTTCAAAAACGCAAAAAAATTGTATGCTTTTCATTCCTAAAAGAAGTCCGTACACTAAACAAATTGACAGAACGTATTTCAAAGATGGGGATCACTTAATCGTTGCGTCAGACAATGCCTCAAGAGATAAAACATTAATGGAATTAAATTTATGAAAGGCGTAACAACTGTTTTAAGAGTAAAAAGTAAATAAATACAATGTTACTTTACTAATTAAAAGTAACATTGTATTACTGTGTTTCGTAAGCAATTTTTTGGTTTTTTTATGTGTATGTCTGCAAGCCAAACAAAAAATAATAATAATAAAAATGTTTGATTACGAAACATAGCCTAGTGTTTAAAGTCAAGTACAGATATGTTTTTTCTTCAAATCTGCATTTAATTAGACGCATTTTAAAAACGACATATTATTTACCTTTTTAATTATTCATCTCTTACTACTTCCATCTCCTTATATGAAAGGGAAATTGAAGTTTATTGTATGTTTCACTGATTTCCACCTAAGACACAAAACTTGTTTACTTATACCGCACTCAAAATAAATTCAAGAACCGCATTTATTCTTTTTAAATGCGTTTCAGTGAAAGGAAGTTTTTTTTTTATAACTCTTTCTTCCTTTAGACACATTTATTTCCTTGTCGTTGAGCCATTGAGGTTTTTCTGAACGCGTTCTTTTCATCGAAGACTCTCAACTTGTTCTAGTTCTTATTTTTATTATTATTATTATTATTTCTTTCTAACTGCAGTGAAAGGGGAGTATAAGGAAATTAGAAAATAAAAATAGAATAACATATAAGTATATTTCAAAACATGATTTTTTATTTTCATAACTCAAAAGTATAGAGAATTCTGATGGAGGTTTATTAAATTCTGAACTCTTACAAAGACGTAATTTTAAACAGAAAATGTAGCGCTGAAGTCAAATAATTTTGGAAACATGGAAATGTCGCTGTTAATGGCGGAAAGTTTGCGCTTCTCTTGGTGATAGTTCGATGGTTTTTTCTCTCAATGCTTTTCTCTTTCTCTCGCGTTGTCTTCGCCGTAAGGACATTAAACTCTGACGTTTTGACTGTTGTCATTCATGTAAGAATAAATTTGATTTCAACAAAAATATTTGAGGGTGGCATAGTTACACCAGAATGCATAACTTTTTACCTCATCATGTCCTGTTAAAATTGTCGATTATTTGTAAAATTGTCTGAATTATTTTTAACAGAAGACTTACATCTGCTGACAACTGGAAGAATACGATGGAAATACACTCATATAGAACAACTGGATAACCTGCCTAGTGCTTTAACCATGGGAGACGCAACCCTTTCCCAATGCTGAAAAAAGGGCAGACGTTGCCATCGCTCGACTTAACTACTGCCAAGAAGGCGGACGATCGAAACGTTCATCGCGTGCCACAGACCTAGAGACCATTTATCGACGAAAGCTGGCTGTGCGGCCACAGCCAGCTTTCAGGCTGTTGTGGCGCACTGTCAAAAAAGGGTCTCTAGATCTGTGGCACGCAAGGAACGTTTCGATCGTCCGCCATCTTGGCAGTAGTTAAGTCAATCGATGGCAACGGCTGCTCTTTTTTCAGCAGATGTAAGTGCTGTTAAAAATAATCGTGACCATTTTTTTACGGGAAATGACGTGCTAAAAATTAAAGGATTCTCGTGGAGCTATGTCACCCGCAACTATTTTTATAGAAATCAAATCTATTCTTCGTGACTGGCAACAGTCAAAACGTCAGAGTTGGGTGTTCCCAGAGCGGGAACACTGCGCGTTAAAGGGATAAACACATTTTTCAATAGGATACATGATGTATAGCCCATAGCAATAACATTTACAGATTTCTTAAGCAGCTACTGACGGCCCTTAGACCACGCGACAGACTGATAAAACGAAGTCACAATCAACTTTCAGCCTCCATGGAAAGCATTTCAAAATTTTTGAAAATAGGGTCAAACCTCGTTAACACACCAATCTCGGGGGGAAGGGGGGGGGGTCACTTAACTACTTATACTAAGCGGAGTTTGTATTAAATGCAATTTGAAATTCGAAGTGTTTATATAATAAGTGCACCTACAGTTAACTTACATTAAAATTCATGTAACTCAGTAGAATAAGAATTTATATTGATAAAATGGATGGCCAAATGAAGGAAATTATGCGTATAGAGGGTACGTAGTAACGGGTTGTCAAAAAGAAAGTCTCCCAACATAATGACCTCTAGCGGCCGTTCTATTCAACCTATCGACATGAATTTTCAGATACCTTTTTGAAGCTTTGCGCTCGAGATCCTGTGAGACACAAGTTAATAACGCTAACGGTTACAGTTAAAGTAAGTAGAAACTCGAGATTTATCATTGGCAACACCCAGTTTTTTTTTTTTTTTGTCTCAAATTGTTCAGCGCACTCCAAAACCCCTAAAAACACTTTGGAATGGAAATTCTGACCCAAAAAATGGAGCCGTAGTGAGCTCCCGAAACAGCTCTGGGAGCGGACGAAAAAGGGAGAGAGAGTGATAATGGCGGCAGCGGAATCTCTTAAACGGAGTCACTTTCATGCAAGACGGCGCACCTCCGCATATCGCGATGTCCGTCCGTGAGGTCCTCCCTCAACATTTCGGTGATCGCGTTATTTCCCGCCATTTCTCATTTGCGTGGGGTTATTTGAAATCCTGTGTTTACACGTGCAATCCTCGAAATTTGCCAGAATTGAAAGATTCAATCAGACGAGAGATTGCAAACATTCCGCGAGAAACGCTGCATTCGGCTGCACTGTCCACTGTCTCCCGAATGCAATGTGTCATTGCATAAGATGGCACACATGCGGACAATGCCAAATGAAACCGTTTCGGCACTTACTAAGGTCTCAGCGATTGGTGCCCGGCTTCCATCGCTCACGCTCAGCGCGGTGATGACGGCTCAGTTTTTTTTTTTTTTTTTTTTTTTTTTTTTTTTAGGTCAGAAGTCAGAATTTCCATTCCAAAGTGTTCATAGGGGTTTTGGAGTGCGCTGAACACTTTGAGACCAAAAAAAAAAAAAACGGGTTTTGCCAATGGGAAATCTCGAGTTTCTATTCACTTTAACTGTAACCGTTAGCGCTATTAACTTGTCTCTCACAGGATCTTGAGCGAATTCCTTCAAAAAGCTATATCTGAAAATTCATGTCGATAGGTTGACTAGAACGGCCGCTAGAGGTCATTCTGTCGGGAAACTTTCTTTTTGACCAGCCTGTACTTAGAACTTAACTGTACAATCTGTCCTATTGAATCTGACATCGTACTGAAGTCGAAACGAAGAATAGTCCTGGATGAGTTTTTGAAATTTGTTGATAAGGCAACAATTTTTGTAAGGAAAAAATTATGTCGAGTCGTGCTCAACAAAAAAAGAAGTGCTTTTGGTTGCTAACCTTGGCAAAGAAATGGGACCGAGTTTGCATATTGCACTCTTAAAAGTGACGCCTCAACACTTTGAGGCGCAACCCTTTCCCAATGCTGAAAAATGGGCAGCCGTTGCCATCGCTCCACTTAACTACCAGCAAGATGGCGGACGATCGAAACGTTCATCGTGTGCCACAGACCTAGAGACCTTTTTTTGACGGCAGCTGGCTTTCGTCAAAAAAGGGTCTCTAGATCTGTGGCATGCTATGAACGTTTCGATCGTCCGCCATCTTGCTGATAGTTAAGTGGACCGATGGCAACGGCTGCCCTTTTTCCAGCATTGGGCCATCTATCCAGCTGTTCTCGCATTCTTCCATTTTTCAGCCGATGTCAGTGCTGTTAAAAAGAATCGTGACCATTTTTTTACGGAAAATGATGTGCCATAAAAAATAAAGGATTGTTGTGGAGCTATGCCACCCGCAACTATTTTTATAGAAATCCAATCTATTCTTAGTGACTGGCAACAGTCAAAACGTCAGAGTTGGGTGTTCCCAGAGCGGGAACATTGCACGTTAAAGTGTTAAGAGGAGTGGTTGAAAAAATAACGACGTAATAGTCGGAGTACAATATGTGAAAAGCCGTATTAAAAAGATCGGGACTTCTAAAAAATAATGTAATATGCGCAGTGACATCTTGTCCTGGTGACTTACTAACGAGATTTGACTGAATTTTTAAGAAATCGAACCGAATAGTTTCTAAAATTGGATGAAAAATGTTTAACTGAAAAGCAATTCGACCTCTTAATTTTAAAATACCTTTGCTACTCTTAAGAAAAAAAAATCGTTGAAATTACGAGAGAAATAATAAAAGTACTTCTGAATTCTTATTTCAGAACCACAGACCGAATAAAAATTTAATATTTGCTCAGCGGCTCGTAGAGTTACAATTCAATTTTTTTGAGCGCATTATTTTATTCCTCGCAAAATGCGTCATCTCTTTTAATCGAATACATTTAAATAATTTAAAGAAAAAGAAATGAAGATCCAATTACAGTATTTTATTTTAAATTCTAGATTGATTTTTCCGTATGATGAAATGGTAACGCGTATCATTTTGAAATAAATTGAAAAGAAAAAAAAAAGGGGGGGGGAGTATTTTGCGAATACTTTCCCAAAAGGCGAAAATAGTACCCCAGGATTAGAGCCCGACTCAGCCAAAATGGGGCCCAAGGGAGGCACTTGTAATGGGGCCCCTTTCATGTATACCCATTCAATTTGCAAAAATGTGAAGGCCTGGAACTTACAGGCTTACTTGGATTGGAACTGTTTTTCAATTGAAAAAGGGTAAACCTTTGGTACCGTCCAGCATTTTTAAATGTTTATATTGACCAGACATTTATTATTTCACTCAAAATGTTTTAAAACCTTTTTTCCAGCATAGTTTAATAAATTAATAATAATAGAGAATTCTTTAACCCTTTAACGCGCAGTGTTCCCGCTCTGGGAACACCAAACTCTGACGTTTTGACTGTTGCTAGTCACGAAGAATAGATTGGATTTCTATAAAAACAGTTGCGGGTGACATAGCTCCACCAGAATCCTTTACTTTTTAGCACATCTTTTCCCGTAAAAAAATTGTCACGATTATTTTCAACACGACATCTTCCGAAAAATGGAAGAATGCGAGAACAGCTGGATAGATTGCCCAAAAACAGAAAAATGCCTGAAAAAAGGGCAGCCGTTGCCATTGCTCGACTTCACTACCAGCAAGATGGCGGACGATCGAAACGTTCATCGCGGGCCACAGATCTAGAGACCCTTTTTTGACGCGCGCACAGCCAGCTGTCGTCAAAAAAGGGTCTCTAGATCTGTGGCGCGCGATGAATGTTTCGATCGTCCGCCATCTTGCTGGTAGTTATGTCGAGCGATGGCAACGGCTGCCCTTTTTTTAGCATTGAGAAAGGGTTGCGCCTCAAAGGGTAAAGTTCCTGGCTTTCTACTCTTGCGGATGCTTGGAAAAAGATCGAACTTTTGGTACCGTCCAGCATGATTATATTGACCAGACATCTAATATTTCACTCAAAATGTTTTATTAAAACATTTTTTTTCAGCATAGTTTAATAACCTTTATTAGAGAATTCTTTAAGCAGAGCGAGAGAGAGGGGAAAATTTTTCTAGATACAAAACATTTCTACAAAATATAGTAGGAACATTTTTGATTCCCTCCCCCCTTTGAGTGGAAGCCCGCAGCAGCTACTCCGCCTGCTTCTGCTTTAGTCATGCTCTGTCCAAGGCCACCAGCTGCACGCTTTGAGACACCACAAAAAAAAGTTCAAGGGCCAGATTTGGCCCCCAGTTTTAAAAATAAAATAAAAAATATTGTTACGAATTTTCGGGGCAGCCCGCTGTTCTGGGGCTTAAAACATTAGGTTGTAACGAAAGTTTCCCGCCACCGCAAACATCGTCAGCACACAGTTCTCGTTGGCGTATTGGCTCATATTTTGTCACACGATTTTTGGCATTTGAAAGAAAGAGGCTTACTTTATAACACTGTGTTCTGAAATCTGTAAAAAATATAGTTATCATTAAGTATAAGGTGTCTCAAATGGAACTATCACTCTAGAGGATTAGAACCATCATTTACTTCCAGTTGTGTTGCAAAAAGTCAGCTACATAATATCAACGAATTATGAGTACCTACAGCTTTAAGTACTAGTGTTGTATCATGTGACACTGGCCAGGTTTGGTACCGAAAGTTCAAAAACAGTTATCTAAAGAGTTAGAAGTTAGTTTTTCAGGCAGATATGGCGGAAAACTTTCGTTACAACCT
The DNA here is from genome assembly GCA_038373885.1 of Cheiracanthium punctorium. NCBI lineage: Eukaryota > Metazoa > Arthropoda > Arachnida > Araneae > Cheiracanthiidae > Cheiracanthium > Cheiracanthium punctorium. Next base: position 302,596 of record JAWZYV010009928.1, on the reverse strand, counting down.
GATAGTTCAAAATTCGTAGTCTACGCTTCAAATAGGTAAATTTTGCTTTTTGTTGCATCCAAATCGGTCAACTAGAACCGGAGATACGGGGGTTTCGGTTTCCCATTGTTTTTCTATGGGGTTTCTAGAAATCTCGAGAAATACTGGTCCTATGCCTTCGGTAACTTCATTTTTGGGGACTTATTTTTTGCGCCAAATTTGGCAATATTTCGCCAAAAGTCGACAAGCTTGGCGACAATTTGGTCACTTGGCGCGACTTTCCCAATGGAGGCTGTGAAGTTGCTTTTGCTGCATTAAAAACGCATGATAACCTAACATTTCTCTTCTATAACGTAATCAAAATTCCCGCTTTATGTGCAATCCTCGAGAAATAGACTTTTCTCCAGGATTCCTGTAGCTTCTGCGTCGGTTATAAATATAAGCGCTTCAGTGGCCCCAGTTCAGTGTGAGTAGAGCACCCACAGGGTGGATCAAGCTCTTAGTGAGTACGCTTGCTTTGCTCTGTGATAGAAGCAGTGTTTTGGCTTGCTTTTCGAAGCTGTTTTTAAAGTGATGTGCGTAAATTCTTGATTGCTGAGTCTTCAGAGACTGATAGTGTTATCTCTCGTATATTTCCACCTAATTTTTGCCTGTGAAAGTATTTTGTTTGGTGTGAGAAATACAGCATCTGTGAGAGCTTCAGATCTAAGCGGACTGTTAAAAGCACATTATTGTTTGATTGTGCTTGGGATTTTTGTACAGCTGATAGTTCGACGAAGTTCTAGAAGCAATAAAGTTCGTGTTCCATCCTGACAAGTGGACTTTTACTAGAACTTTCAACACCAACTGGACGAACCCCGGAAAAGAGCAGAGTATTCTGCAACAATATTTTCTAGATTGACAGAGAGACCGTTATCTATCATTTCCGCATCCACAGATTTCCGATATCGATCGTCTCATGATCCCTATCAATACACCGATTGTATCTAAATAATATTAACGAAGCAGGCATATATCGTTCTTCAAAGTGTCGTTTCCGTACGTTCATCAATTTTAAAATTTTTCTCATCTACAAAACCAACGTAAAACCCAAAATAAAATTACAATTTAAAAAAGAATGCACAATCACTCAATTTTCAACAACTCTGATTTATTTCATTTACAGTTTGGTAAGCATAGTCAAGTAAGAAAAAAAGACTATATGTGCACATTATCCAAAACTATCTGCAAACTCATCACAGCCCGTGTTTACAGAATACGTAGTGCGTATATGCACACATGTATACGTATACGTACACACGTATCACGCAATGTGCTTGCGATTTAGTGACTTAAAAATATATCTACTTCTAGGTAACTACCCATCTGTAAAAAATAAATAAATAAATAAATCTCCAGAAAACCTCTGAATCATCGTAAGACTATCTGCAAGACCTTCGAATCTGCGCGCGTTGCGTTAATCTGACCATATTGATAAAGTAATAAGTAAGTATCGGTATACTGTATACATTGCGTGTATTAATGCATAAACATGTTTTTTTTCCCCTTCGTGTTATGACTTTAACCCTCATTCATCCTTTTATCCCACGCTCCTATCTTTCCGTTCCAGAGTGTAAAAATGAAATAGAAAGAAGCAAAGGATGCTATGGAATACAGAATTCTTCGCTCTTTTCAAATATAAAATTCTATTTTCAAACGCCATAGCTGACATTCAAAGACCAGCGTTGGAAATCAATGTTCTTGACGAAAGAAGAATTCTCACCCTTTCATATTCCTACAAGTGGGAGCGCGAACACGCGAAACCCATTGAGCTCTTCTGTTAGAACTGAAGTGATGCCAAAGCAAGAAATTGCTCTGTGAGAGAGTGTGACAGAACCTCTCTTCTTGGCATTTAAACCAGAGACTCCCAAACTTTTATATCCTGTAGACCAGCGGTTCTCGACCTTTTAACCTCGCAGCCCCCCCCAACAAAGGCTAACTTTCGGTGGCGCCCCCCGCCTCACATTTTTCAGCATACATTCATTTTTTTAATCTTTTAACAATGAACATTTCGAATTTTCTACAAAATAATGTTATCAGTAAAGTTTGAATAAACCTTTTACTCGAAAATGGATATATTTTTGAGTAAAAATGATAACAAATAAGATGATTTTTTTAAAAACATGCATCACTACTTGCTCTTTGGTTTTTCTCGTGCCCCCCCCTCCCCTGCAAACGCCCTGCGCCCCCATTGGGGGTCGCGCCCCACAGGTTGAGAAACGCTGCTATTGAACGCTTGCTGATTGTTTTTGTTTTTCGTAGATCCTCCCCCCCCCATCACTAGGATCTTTTCAAAACTAAATAGGGAACTGTAATTAATATATATATATTCGATAGTTCTCAAAACACAACTAGAGTCAGCTTTCTCCCAAGGCAGTTCAAAATACTGAGATAAAAGCAAAACTTAAGGAAATGTCACTTGACAAATTGAAATTTATTTGACAGTGATAGTTGCAGATGAAATTTTACATTAGCTCAGTCGTTTTGAAATTTTATCTTTTAAAACTTTTAACTTTTAAAAATTTTACTTTTAACCTTTTTTTAACCTAAAAAATTTACTTTTAATTTACTAAAACCGAACTTTTACAAAATTCATCAACTTTATTCATTTACTTATTTGACAACTGACACTAATTGTCTTACTTGATTAAGACTTACTAAAGAGTAGCCAAAAAAAAGGTGTACATTTTTTATTCAGATACCTCGGGGACCCCTTTTACATCACATAGAGATCCATTTTTTCCTGTAGTTGGCAAGCCCCCCCTCCACCCCCTCCCCTTTTACAGGTTGGAAAGAAACCCTGGGAGTCCATATGGACGACTTTCAGAATCACTGATTAAAAATATTCACAAAAATCGGGCCTAATGCTCAAGATAAAAATAAAAATAAAAAGCCTTTTTCCTGTAACATAATACATACCATAAAAAATAGCTCAGTAGGTATAGCGCATACATCGTAACTTGAAGGGTGTTCTACCTGAAGAGCGATGGTTCTTACAGGACTTTTGAACAGCTTTAAGAACAAACAATACTGTGAAACCCTCGAAAAAATTAATAATGCTTCTTCAGCCAAATGCACTATGGACTAATACTAACAGTAAAGGTGTATGTCTCATGCAACTTTCATAAAACATAATCATAATTATAAAAATCGCCCGAGTTTTGACTTGTTTAGAGAAATATCTGGAAATTCTTTTTTTTTTTTCCCAATGGCCAGCCGCTGGCTTGGAAGGCTTTGGCCACAACGGGCCGGAATCGCTGTCCACTTTACTACGGGGGCACCTAGTAGGTGGACCAACGTCACTCCCTATGAAGGGACGGACAAATCACAACCACGCCCAGTGGAGCATCGAACCCCGACCACCGAACCCGAAACCGTGGTATTGTGCTTTACCCACCATACAATCCGTACGGCTGCTGTGGAAATCCTTTATATTTAGCATTTTTTCTTTAGTGCTTCGTAACTCCTATAGTTCCATTTCTTTTATAACAGTTTACAGTACAACTTCGAAAAAGACTCTCTGAATTTTTTCGGGTTTCGTGCGTGATTGAATTCTTTAAAAGCTGTTCAAAAGTTGCACGAATTTCAAGGGGAACACAGTCTGAACCCTTCCATTGTTTTGCCCTGCTCGCTCGATTTCAAACGGCTCGAAGTGCCTTATTGCTGTTCTTTTGGTCGTCATCTACTCAGCTCTAATAGTAGAAGTCAGTGTTTAAACCAAGCTTTGGTTCAAGACTAAAAAAAAAATTTTTTTTTTTTCCCTTACGAAAGAAAAAAATCTGGAGTGACTCCACTCGACTTTCCGAACACTTACAATTAAGATCATTACCAAGCATTTAAATAAATTTTAATCGATGAATCATTCAAACATATATACCAAACTGAAGCTCAATCGAATGAGCCGTTTGAACGCTAGCGCACTTTCAAGAATTTCTCCCCATATACCATAATGTAAAAGAAATCTTTGTCGTAGCGCTGTAGAAAACTATATAAGTCTATAAACTATAAAACTGTGTAAGTCCTATACACACCAAAATCAATACCGGTCTTGCGACGGTGGTTTATAACATATATACCCAATTTGACCTTAATCGAATGCCCCGTTTATGTCCCGTTTAGGAGCTATCGTGTTCACTCACACACACACGCACACACACACACAGGGGCGTAGCCAGGGGGGCGATATCGGGATATATCCTCCCCCCCGAAATGTTTGGATTAGTGATGAAATGCCGTCTATTTATACAGATATAAGTTCATATCCCCCCCGAAAAATTTTCCTGGCTACGCGCCTGCACACACATACATGCATACATACATACATACGTCTCGTAAAAATAGCATCAATGAATTCAGAAGACCTCAAAACGTGTCAATACACCAAAATCTCGAAGTCGATTTTTTTTCATGATTACAATACTTTCCTTACATGGTACATGTTCGGAAAGTAAAAAATAATTACCCCTAGGAAATCTTTTACGCAAGCTTCTGAGTCAAGCCAATTTAAAAACTGAAGAACATTGATAAAAAGCAATTGTAATTGAATGAAAATCACTTTTAAGTACTGCCTTTCAGCTTTAATTTTGGGAAAGACCTGTAATACGCGAGTCTTTTGGGTTGACACAAAAATGGGAACTTGGGCGTTATAGCGGTCACTGAAGCGGCCAAGATGGCGGGGCTGAAATCTTGCGAAAACATTTGTATTGTTAAACAGGTGTTTGCAGTCCATAGCGAAAATCTGGGCGTAATCCTAATGCCGCCCAGCTATCTCAGGGCCGCTACAATCCATAAGTACCTAAAAAAAGTAAAAGCAACCCGCGGAATTTTAACGTCACTTGCGAAATTTTACGGCTCAATCGCTCCAAGGATTAATAGTCAAGTACTGGTGCAGCAAAATATTAAGCCTTTGAAGCGAATCATGAATATCTCATGAGACCTAAATTTTATTAACTTCCTTTGACTACTATATGTAGCGAAATTGGCATTAACGTGAGCTCTGACAGTAATGAAACATTGATCTCAACTTTTCGAATACTTCGTTAGCACATCGGTTTTGATTTAATTGTGAGTAATAGTTAATAAGTGTACGGTTATACTTTCCGGGAAATTGTTAATTTACATTATATGTGCTCTGGAAAATTTGGTGTGAATTCGTTGAGCATAGTTAATGTTAATAAAAGATTTTTTTTTTCAATTGGTTATTTTATTTTATCTGGTTTATTTTAGCCAAGTAAACCAATCGTTAGGTTATCAAAACATTTGTTAATCTTAACCAAATTGTTTGCCTAATTAAAAAAAAGCTTCTGTTGAAATGAACAATTAATTTTAATAACATTATTTTATTAACTTTACGCTTCCAGTCTCAGAAATCTTTTCATGCCAGGCCCATATGCAGTTTCGATTCGGAAGGTTTTTCTTACACATATTACGAAACTTTCTCTGAAATGTAGTTATGGATTTTAATTCGAAATACCAACCTATGCAATGCGCTTTTTCAGTTACATTCGCCTTAGCTAGAATGAATATTCCAGCATCGTCAGTGCTATTTCAAACTCACGAAAAATCCCTATTGGCTGAAAACTGCAGATGCAGCGCCATCTATGAACACATTTTGGAAGTAATTTGTTTTAAGATGGAAAAATAAATTCTTGATTCTGAGAAGCATTATTGTGCAAACCGCATTTTCATACAGCAATTTGTTGCTTTTCTGTGAAATTTTTGAAATGTGTCAAGGACTTTCCGGACACCCTGTATACTTCATTGTAAATAACTACCCAATACATTCAGAAATAAAACGATATATAAATTTTATTCACGTTATTTATAATGATAATTATTAATTTTTTTCGTGTAGATGGTTACAGAAATATAATTTGGCATTTAAACTTACTTCTGTGCCATATTTTGGCACTTTCAGAGGTTTTCTTTAATTGTCTCTGTGCTAAAGCTATTATAAATATAATGCCAAAAGGAATTTTGAAATCTTTTCATTGGATCGACAAAAATCCGTGCTCACAAAAGATGAAAGAAATAGGAAAACGCAGTAAAGAAATCAAATCAATGGCTTCCCTTCTTTTTTTCCGTAAACCAAACGAAGTCTTGGGCGTTTAAAAATGTTACGTTGCAGAAATTATTGCTTGCCTTGATCATCTATTGTTTGTACTATTGAGACATATTTCTTTTAATCTTCTCTGCGACAACGATTCAGTTCATCTATGATTCGCATGTTATGTTAAAGCTGTTCTTTAAAATAAAAAGGGGCAATTTTTGAACACTTTTTTAAATGATAAAATTATTCAAGGCTAGAAAAAATTCGAAATATCTTACTATGAAGGTTAATTCATGAGAGCAGGAAATTTTTATGGAAAAATATCCGAAAACCTTATATAGGCCGCGGTCTAGTGTGGCAAAATTTTAAGAGCGGCGTTTTCCTCTTTTCTTTAAATCGCAGACGGATTGCAGCTATTGTGTGCAGGCCTCCTTTTTCTTTCTTTCTTTTTCTTTTTTTTTTCAATCACCACATTTTAACCACTAAATGACCTGTCTTTGTCGGCCGCTATGCCAGTGGTTTGGTCTCGGGTTCAAATCCCGTTAGCCGATGGATGTATGTATCCAAATATTGTGATGTAAATTGTACTTCGTAGTTAAGACGAGCCCGTACTTAGGAACGACTGAGATGCAAGCCTAAAAGAGCTATAAATCTCGATGTACTCTCTCTTTCGAACCCAAAAACCTATTTACCCACGAATGCATGCATTTTTTCAAGACTGGAACCATCTACCACTGAACAGGGTAGATGGCTGAAGCGTGTAGGTCCCGGTTTTGGGCCTGTCGAGCGTCTGTCGATTCTAATGGTCTGGACATTTGGGTGGTTTTCTCCAGATGTAACGTGCACACGCGTTAGAGCCCTTTAAAAAGTCCTTCACCCAAGACACACTCCTATGCAGATGCCCCTCGTGTAGGCCTGGCATAACACACAAACATCAAACATTGAACATTCGCCGAGATTGTCACTTCGATATTTTTACACACTAAAAACCTGTTTCCTTTGTTGTTCGAGTATTAAAGTAAATAAATAAATAAATAATGCTACCACGGCCCTGGAAAACATCCATAAAAGCATGAACACTTGCATGTCACGTGGACAAGATTTATTAACAAGATCTCTCTACAAGTAAGATCCTGTTCTTGTTCATACATCCCGGACATTTTTCTGCAGTCAAATATCTTTGACCTTCGGAGCACAGATTCTTTCACGTAGCAAGAAAAAGATGAAGATATATATATATATATATACAGTAAAAACATTTTAACCAACACGTCTTTGTTTTAAGCCGAGCGTGAGAGGAATGGGGCTTTGTGTACCTCTGCACCCCCCCCCCCCAACCTCCTGTTTGACCGTTTTCCGTGTGACAAGGGCAGAATTTTTATTCCATGCTGTCGTTTTAGAACTGATAATTGTTTTTTTTTCTTCTTATGCTCTTCATGAAAAATTCAGTAATTTAAGGAGCATTATTTAGAACATAAATTTCGTGATTCAGAGTTTAATCTCTTATTTCGGAATTCGGGGCGAATACTTGAGTTTTTGATAAGTCACGGTTATTGAATTAAGCGGTTTATTTTATAGATAAGTTCAGATACGCGAAAAGTTTTATGGATGTGTGTTAATCTTGCACAACAAACAGTAGTGCCACCTATGAACACTTGGCAGAAACAAACCGTTTATGCTGCTCCTTTATGCGCCTCATCCATATTTTTTATTACGGTGATTAAATAGTGTTATGTAACTTACTTATTTTTGCCCTCTTTAATAGTTTATTATGCATATTTATAGAAGAATCACGTAATTATTTTAAGGTAAATAATACAATGTAAAAAAAAATGGATGTCATAAATCAGGAAAAAAATGTCGCACTAAAGCTAATTTGATCGGATTATTCCTTTTTTCTAAATACTTACGTTTTTATAATTTTTCTATATAAGGAAGATAAATTAGGAAAATATTTGCCTGTATATTCATAACATTTTGCTTGTAAATAATGGAGAAATAATTGCGTATATAATGGCGAAATAATTGTGTAAATAATGGAGTAATTAAATTGATTTATACTCCTTACAGAATTTCTTATGTTCTGGACAAATATTGGGCAATATTCAATCCCTATATCAGGCTAATATTCGACAACAGACATTTTAAAATATTTACATAACTTTGATTATAAATATCCATCCAATAATTACGGGGGTGTTTTATTACTCCCAATATAATGCCAATAGTTAACCAATGCAATATGTACCTACAAGAAACAATTCAAATTGAAAACCAAAAAATTCTTTATTATTAAGTAGTTCATGGGCAGTGTCACGTTATAGGCTTTCATAGTAAAGTCAAAGATCAGTTATAGCTCAGTGCATTTGAGACACGTTCATCTATTTCAAAGAGACTTTTATTCTATCGTAGTAATTCAAGTAAAATTATTGAATCAATAATTGCACATGTATTAGATGTTCGTGAAAACTAATAGTATTTTAACAAATGCGTATAAGAAATTTAAGTATCGTTAGTCACTTAGAAATTTGAAATGAGTTTAAACATAAAAAACGTACATAATTTAACCAGGTGCGTGGCCAGTGAATAGAACAAGGGGCCACGGGCCCTCCATAAATTTAGATTTTCGTTGACTGGATGTCAATAATCAAGCTTTTTTGTAATAAATTCTATCTTTTCCACTTTTCGGACCCTTCCAGAATTTCTTGAAGGATTCAAGTTTAACAGATGTACAAGGAAGTCATGGATTCAGATTAATTTCAAACGTCAAGTTCTAAAAAGAAACTTTAAAATGTATTTCCTTTTTTCACTGCTTGCGAGAAAAAATAAATAATAAATAGGTAAAAACTAAGAACAATGAAAAAAGCTCGATAGTGGCTTATTCAACAATTTGCCTGGATGCTAAAGATGAGCGAATAAGCAGAGTTGCCCGGTTTAACGGTTTAAGTCGCTATTTTCTTTTCTTATTTTGTAATGCATTATTTAGCACAAAACGTAATGTAATGTCGCTAAATTTAGTTACGAATATCAAAATACAATAAAAACTCTCTAAATTTAGCGACAAACCGTCTGAGCTGACGCTACTGCACAGAAACGAAGCAAGGATGAAAGGAAAAGCGCGGAAAGTAAACACAGGAATAGGTTAAAGCAAATAAAACGTTTCATCATTTTTTAATAATTTCCCACAGATTCTAAATATAGGGTGGAGGGACACGTTCCGAATATCGGTAGGTACTGACAACCGATGACAACTATAAATATTTAAATGTAGCGACGAATTCTCTACATTTCTCGAAAGAAAAGTGTGGAATGTGGACGCCGGAATAGATTAAATTAAATAAAGCATAAAAACATTCTAAAAATCATTCCCCATAGATTCGAAATATCGCCCTCCAAATATCAGCAGGTGTTGACAAGCGTGCATTATAAATATCCGCCACCTCAGCATGAGAATTCATGAAGATCGAAAGTTTGACTTACCAGTAACAGGAGTGTCATTTTCCAGTTCTATTAAGACGCTTCCGGACAGAAAAGAACCAGGAAGGTAGAGCAAGGTGTCATTGTCCAGGATGATTATGAACTTTTTCAGCTTCTTGCCAGTTCTGTTGGTGGTTGATATCTCAGTCCGCACGTGACCGTTGGTCGCACTGTACCACATTTTGGTTTTTGAGGAATATTTTCAAATATTCCGATAATAGATTCTCATGTTTCAATAGATTTTTATGTTTCTTTTTTCCACCTTCTGTTTTGAAGAATGCAGCCAGTGGTACTTTTGCACAAGGTAATCACATGTTATTTTTTTATGCACAATTACGTTTTTATAGTGAAACAAAGATAGCGTTTTTAACGTTAGTAATGTGGTTTAGCTTTTGGGCGATATCCTAACTAAAGAATAATTAATTTTTTTAAATTAAACATGAATAGTGATATTTTAACGATATTTGACCTCAGCGAAATGATTATCCTGTGGCCACTAAATAATCGAAATGATTTTTTTAATATATAACATCATAAACAAGACAAGATTTTATTTCAGTCTGAGATATATGAAAGAATTTCCACTATAAAAATAATCGATTTATTTTTTTTTCTAATTTATGGCAATATATTGTTTTAGGATAATAAGATTATTGTAATAGTTTATTTAAGCAGTAGCTGCTTAAAAAAATAACAAAATTAAAATTATTTCGATTGAATTCATCAACGTTTGTAAATTGTTTTGCAGTTCCTCTTTTCTGTACGAAAATAATCTTCTATCTATGTACAGCAGATATTATTGAATTTATACTTTGACACGAAAACAAAATTTCTAACTATTTCAGATACAGGGAGAAAAAAAAACCAGTTGTCGAAACTTTTGATGCACTTATTAAATTACACAATTCACCATTTAGATATAATCCAATATAACATCAGAGCACTTATTTCAACACAGACAATATAAAGACTGTTCTTTTCTTAATTAAATGTCTGAACTACTTGTCGTCAGTTTCAAATATAAGTTTTTTTCTTTTTTTTTTTTCTATCCCGACACTCTTAAATGCTCTTTCAAGTTTAATAATTTTCACATTTCAAGAAGAATAAAGGAACATGCATGGGCATATCCAGATATTTTTCTCACTAGTTATTCTGCATTGGCGCACATTTCAAATTAAATATGGTTACACTATTTTCGCCGCACAGAGTAAGAAGTCTTGTAAAAACTGAACTCGATAAATATATCCGAAAATTTCTTCTTGGGTGGCTTTCTCAGAGGAATACGAACGTTCCGAAAGACACAAATCTCTCGCCTCGTAGAGACGATGCACACACTCTTGTTTTCTCCAGAGCACCTTCTCGAATCCAACGGAAGTTCTAGAGAAACGATATCTGTTTCCGTAAATACCAAACTGCCGACACTGCTCAATGATTACGACAAGACAATACCTCCAAGAAAAGAAAAAGAAGATGAAAATGGATATTAGCGCAACATCATCATCATCATTCACCAACTACCGCAACGCACATCCAAGGGCTCTATTATCCACGCACCGTTGCACAATTCGCACCTTCAACTCGCGAACAAGCAACCAACTCTTGGAGCGTTTTTATCCTTGATGACCACAGAGAGAGAGAGAGAGAAAATTCGTCTTCAGCACGGCAGGGAAGGTCAGGAAGCCACAGCACAGCAGAGAAGAGACCTCTCTCTCTCCCCAACCCGTCAGACAAATTCCGGTATTCCTTCTTCCTTCCTTCGGGGCCCGGTCGAGAATTTATCCAGCTGCGGGCGAAAGCCCACTCTCCCAGTCCGATGTGCGATGACCTAGCTGGTCGGTCGGTTCCAGATGCTTGCTTAGATCTCCAGCTTCCACTACCTACGGAGAAGAGAAAACACAAGGGAAAGGTTAGGTTGGGCCTCTGGTACGAGAGGTGGATTGGGTTCGATGGTGCAGGAAGCATGTTATATACAATGAGTTAACCCTTTAACGCGCAGTGGTCCCGCTCTGGGATCACCAAACTCTGATGTTTTGACTGTTGCCAGTCACGAAGAATAGATTGGATTTCTATAAAAATAGTTGCGGGTGACATATTTCCCCGAGAATCCTTTACTTTTTAGCACGTCATTTCCCGTAAAAAAAATGGTAACGATTATTTTTAACCGCACGGGCATCTGCTGGAAAATGGAAGAATGCGAAAACAGCTGGATCGATTGCCCAATGCTGAAAAAAAGGGCAGCAGTTGCCATCGCTCGACTTAACTACCAGCAAGATGGCGGACGATCGAAACGTTCATCGCGTGCCACAGATATAGAGACCCTTTTTGACGGCAGCTGGCTTTCGTCAAAAAGGGGTCTCTAGATCTGTGGCACGCGATGAACGTTTCGATCGTCCGCCATCTTGCTGGTAGTTAAGTCGAGCGATGGCAACGGCTGCCCTTTTTTCAGCATTGGGAAAGGGTTGCGCCTCAAAGGGTTAAAGAAAATACATTGGAGTCTTCTCTTTTTTTTAATGTGTACGTGGTGTCAAAGGTTGAAGTTGATTGGAGGAGCCCTGCATTATATGCGTAATATTTATCCTGTTAAAGGGAAGAAAGAGAATGGGAAAAGTCAAGGCTATCTGTTGGAGGATTTGAAATATCGCCAGAAACAATGGAATCCCATATTTATAAGGTGCACATCTTAATCCATGTCCTAAAACCGATCCTATCTCTAATATCTACGTATCTATATTCTTATAAAGCAGAGCAATCTCTTTTCGTTTCTGATGTCTACAGATAGCTATAGCGGATCTAAAGAGCAGAAGGCCTAGAGGAAACTAAACCTAAAAGTCAACCGAGTTGCTAAGGAGTTTAATCTACTATTCGACCCGTGTTTAACCTGTTCGCTCTCATTAAAACGAAGCAACGGAGAAAATGCCTTCTCTTTGACCAGCGTGTCTTCCCAGCATGAGTCTCTGAATATTCGAAAACAAAATGTTCAAAGAAGAGGAATTTTGTTTATTTTTAAGGAGGAGATTGAAAAGTTAACTATGGTTCAAGATTAACGTCGAAAAAAATAAAAATGACTCGTCTGTGATAAAATGTTTCGTCGTGCTTATCGACCCCCCTTACCATCTAGAAACATTTCTGGATCCACGACTTACATACACCATTTTTCCTCCGATCAGCATCTTCATTTTATACGCAGAAGTTTTTTCTCTTTCATGTTTAAAAGAAAAGTATTAGTTCATTTTCAAAATCTGAAATCCCCTCGTTCCCAAATTTTATGCATTTTTTCACAATTTATATGATTTTGAAAGCGATTCAAAGACCGTTTAACCAATCGCTTTCAAACATTACATACACATGGAGAAAGGCATACAGACGAATCTTATGCCTACTTCAAAAATATAAAATTCCGACCGTATCTGATTAGCGACTTTCCGAAAAAAAAAAAAAAAATACTCCAGGAATGCGTTTGAAATTTCACGCAGGTATGCACAAGGTGCAGTGACAAGTATTAAAATGATTAAAAAATCGAAAAACCTTCCGTTCTCCGATTTTCAGCGATTTTTCGAAATTTTCAACATTAAAATCAAACACTGTTATGTGAGTTTATTTGGTACTTCTAAGATGTGCAACGAAGAATATTTAACAAGAAAAGTTAACTTACTTTAAAAATCTTTCCGTTCGCAGACTTTTAGAGGTTTTTCAACAACATTTTAATATTTGGGGAAAGTGTTTTCTACAGCGTTAGGCAAACAGTTCTAGAATTTTGCTCAGGTATGCAGGGAAAGGTTAGAGAAAACTATCTTAATATCTTTATAAATACGAAGTTATATCTATTTCCGATTTTTATCCACTTCTTCATAATTGAGTCACTTTTCGACAATTTTGATTGTTTTCGTTGCAGAAAATTTCCAATACAGAAAATGTACGAAGAAAATTTTACTTGCTTCAAAATTCTAAAAATCTGCCTGTTTTGCACAATTACAATTAATACTTTGAAAACTCTCAAAGAATTCCGGGAAAATGTTGAAGACAATTATATGCTACTTTTAAAAGGTGAAAACTTAATAAAATAAAATAAAAAATATTTCTTTGAAAAAATAAATAAATAAATAAAATAGAGGAAAAAATTAGTTTTTATTCTACATAAAAAACGTTAATTTATCAATTTAAAATTATTAAATTCACATTGAAATCGTATATGATAAATGCAATTTTTTCCTTAAAAATTTTATCTATTTCAATGTAATGATTCTACCAAACGTTTGCTTAACTTCACTAGTAAAATTTATGTACACTTTATTACTCGCACAAACACCCTTTGTACGGGAAATTAAAGATATTTTGACAAAGATTTACATAATTTTCCTGGGAGGAGGGTGGACTGTAATTCTAAAATATATACATTAAAAAAGCATAAAGAACAATTAATATTTAATTATGAAATTAATATTTAAATATGTTTATATGAAATTAAAACAAACTTTGTGAACTAACAGCGTAAAGTTTACTTCAACGGCCAGACAGCTGTTTCGAGCAGTGACAATCACCTGAAGATCTTCAGATTTTAAACTTTATGGTGTTATTTTACAAAAATTTTATGTTTTAAACACTAGTTATATTGAGTGATTTAACCCTTTAACGCGCAGTGATCCATCCCGCTCTGGGATCACCAAACTCTGACGTTTTGACTGTTGCCAGTCACGAAGAATAGATTTGATTTCTATAAAAATAGTTGCGGGTGACCTAGCTCCACGAGAATCCTTTACTTTTTAGCACGTCATTTCCCGTAAAAAAATGGTCACGATTCTTTTTAACGGCACTGACATCTGCTGAAAAAGGGAAGAATGCGAGAGCAGCCGGATAGATTGCCCAATGCTGAAAAAAAAGGGCAGCCGTTGCCATCGCTCGACTTAACTACCGGCAAGATGGCGGACGATCGAAACGTTCATCGCGTGCCACAGATCTAGAGACCCTTTTTTGACGCAGCTGGCTGTGCGCCAGCCAGCTTCTTTAGCTTACTTCACATGCCAGAATACTTCTTTAGCTCTGTGCCGCCAGATGGGCGATTCGATCGACCACCAGATTGCTGGCAGTTAAATGTATCGATGGCAACGGCAGCACTTTTTCAACGATGGGCAGTCTATCCAGTGGGTCTTCGATACTGGTGTGAAATTGTTTGTGCTTCAAAGGATTAAAGGCCCTTTTTAAGTGTTTTGAATATTAGGTATGTCGCAAAGTAATGTGCGCGAGCACAGCCAGCTGTCGTCAAAAAAGGGTCTCTAGATCTGTGGCACGCGATGAAGGTTTCGATCGTCCGCCATCTTGCTGGTAGTTAAGTCGAGCGATGGCAACGGCTGCCCTTTTTTCAGCATTGGGAAAGGGTTGCGCCTCAAAGGGTTAATATGTTCATAACTTCGTTAAACTCAAATATGATAGACTGACCCATTTCTCCTGAACACATCTAAAGTGAAACAGTGAAGTTTTGCGATTAATGTATCATTTTTAAAAATTAGCATGTCGAGAATAAATGAATAACAAAAGAAAACTTTTATTGTATTCGCAGCCAGTGTCGGCCAACGAACCAAACCTTTTTCCTGGACAGTTTATCTCGGTGAACTATACTCCCCAACATGAATTGCATCCGCCGAGATAAAGGTATATATATTTATATCTGATCGCGCAGAAACTGGTTTTCTCTCTGAAGTTTCGATGTGAAATTATATATATATATATCCATCTTACCTGTGACTTTTATTTCCGAGTTCATAACGGTTCTTTTACGTTAGATATGATACGACGTAGAATAAATATAGTAATTATATTTTAGCGCTTACGTGACTGCAAACTGAATGTCCAGTAGGAACATTTGTTTGATATTTAAATGGCTTTACGGCCTCAATGGTTTAAGCAATGTCGAATAATTTAGCAGCGATTCTTATTTGTACTTATTTTTTATCATTTTTGTTTAATAGTAGTAATAATAATAATTATTATTATTACTATTATTACTTGTTAGAAAAAACTATTTTGAAAGGTCAAAGTGAGGCTTATACAACATGTATACGTGCAAATAAGTTACTGCTGGGAAGAATTTTACTACCGAAGCATTAGGTTTAACCTTTAAGTCCCAAATTAATTTATCTTATGGAAAATAAATTTTGAATTTTTTTACGTAGCATCAGAAATATCTCATATTAAGGGGACAGCCTACTTTTAAGAATGGGAAAATGTATAAATTTTAGATCAACTTTCATAATTTTTAAAAAAATAATGAATGCATGCAGAAACATAATTTTTTTCAGTTAACAACTATGACATTACTCTATTGATTAAAAATATTATTTTAGTTTATTATAAAGGTGATAATTTTAAAAATATTATTTTACCACACAATATTGGGAAAAAAAATTCAAGGGTACTTTCCCACTGCGCGCAAGATATCTCAATTAGAATTCCTTTGAACCTCAAAATTTTTTTCTAAATTAAACAAAACATTCAAATTAACAATCTAAACTAAAATGGTTTAATTATTTTCATAATTTAAATTTAAAAAAATCATTTAATCTGAAAATTTAAATTACCATAAAAATTTTGATAGTTTTACAATCATAACTTTTTTTCTATGAAACACAACCATTTCATTTTAGTTCAATTTGTTCATTATATTAAAATAAATGCCTGAGAAAAATTTCAAGTTGATATCTTAAATAGTTTTAAAATATCATGCGCGCAAACTTGAAAAACAGTGTTTTGAGAAAACGCCAATTAAAGTTCAAATTGTTGTTTTGGAACATAAATTTTAATTTTTAAAAGTTAAAAACATTTCTAATGAAACATTTACTATTTAAGAATAATTTTACGTAGTACTTAAAATGATTAACCCAAAATATGTTTTAATATGGCTTAAGAAACATCAGTCTAAAGAAAAGCTCGACAATTGTAAATATGAAAATATATGTACATACCTTAACATAAAGTTATTATGTATTGCAAAGATTTTAAATTAAATATTAAACTGCAGGAAATTAAAGATTTCGATGGTCATTTATTGAAAATTTATGACCAATTAAGTAGTTTTACTGGCTGGACTTTAACCTTTTACAGACCGAATTCAGACCTGGTCATATTTTAATTTAGTTTTTTGCATATTTTGTCTTCCAATATGTCGGTTAAAGAATATTAGTCATTTAAATGGGGGGGAGGGGCGATTTATGCTATTTTAACTGTGTTCGTTCTCATTTGGAAATATTGCTCATTTCTGACTATACTTTTAGGGGGCTATGCTTTTATGAATAGTTTAAATAATAAGTGAAATTTTTAAGAATTAACGAAAGATTAATATTTTAATTTAAGTGAAAATATAAAGTAATTTTGAAGGGTGGGGGGGGCTGTATCTAGATAGCTCTGTAAAAATTTATGAAAATGGCTATTTATATGATTTTTTGTCCAGTTTCCCACTCATGATAGAAATGTAACTGCTATTTCAAAAAATCAAGTCACCTTTTAACTACATCTTCTAATTTTTTTCACAAGTCACTATTAATAAAATTTAATTTTTCAATAATTTCAGTTTGATGTTCCCAACTGGGCTGTAAAAGATTAAACTCCCATCGGTTCGTAAAGGGTTAATTTGTATTTCTTGTTCATCAGCTATTTAGAAATTACTAATCATTAGCCTGTTGTTTGAAATGTAAATGCCGTGGGCGTCCACTTTAATTTTAAATTGCACTCGATGTACTGGCTTTCCCCGCAATGGTCCATCACAAAGACATTTTACTCTGGAAAGTTTAATTTTATACCTCATTCTGCCCACATGCAATACCACATAATTAATGATCAATGCGTCTGGCAGTTACTGGAAACGGCTGTCTAACGTTTTCCCGTTTATTAATGAAGCAATCAAAAATTTCAGATCTACACAAAACATATTATCTCTCCATTAATTATAAATATCTACGAAGACACACGAGTTTCCCCTTCGAGTCAGTTGTGGAGACATTTTGAAGCTCTAATTTCCTCGAAATGTTCTCGAAGGTAATTCAATTAAAAAATTGTTTTTGTTCCATACAAATTGCTATTATTATACTTTTTTTCTTTTCTTTTTCTTTCTTTTCTTTCGAAATACTTGTTAATCCTTTAACGCGCAGTGTTTCCGCTCTGAGAACACCAAACTCTGACGTTTTGACTGTTGCCAGTCACGAAGAATAGATTTGATTTCTATAAAAATATTTGCGGGTGACATAGCTCCACGAGAATCCTTTACTTTTTTGCACGTCATTTCCCGTCAAAAAATTTTCACGGTTACTTTTTAAGCAGCACTGACATCTGCTGAAAAATGGAAGAATGCGAGAACAGCTGGATAGATTGCCCAATGCTGAAAAAAAGGGCAGGCGTTGCCATCGCTCGACTTAACTACCGGCAAGATGGCGGACGATCAAAACGTTCATCGCGTGCCACAGATCTAGAGACCCTTTTTTGACGCAGCTGGCTGTGCCGCGCAGCCAGCTTCTTTAGCTTACTTCACATGCCAGAATGCTTCTTTAGCTCTGTACCGCCAGATGGGCGATTCGATCGACCACCAGATTGCTGGCAGTTAAATGCTGGCAGTGATGGCAACGGCAGTGATGGCAACGCTGCCAGCATTTGCCATCACTGCCGTGATGATTGCTGGCAGTGATGGCAACGGCAGCACTTTTTCAACGATGGGCAGTCTATCCAGTGGGTCTTCGATACTGGTGTGAAATTGTTTGTGCTTCAAAGGATTAAAGGCCCTTTTTAAGTGTTTTGAATATTAGGTATGTCGCAAAGTAATGTCGTTTTCTTATATTAATTTTTTTTAAATAAGTTTTTAATCATAAAGCAGTTATGCCTGAAAGTGTGGGTTTATATTTGTTTCATCTTAAAAGTAACAATTTTATAGACAAATGTTTTTTCTCCTTTTAAGGAAGGTATGAGCAAAAAATATAAGGGGGCTCCTTGGAGGGCAAAGTTCAAAACGCTCTAAAGTTGTGTTTTATGTATACGGGTGTGTTAATTTTACAGCCAGAATTTATGGATAGGTCTGTTTTTTTTTTTTTTTGTTTTTTTTTTCCTTTCAGATTAAAAAGGGCATGTGAAAAAACTTTGTCCATCCATCCCCCCCCCGCCTCCTCCTTATTTGGAGGAGGCGGGGGGGGGGATGGATGGACAAAACTTGACAAGGATGGACAAAACTTGACAAACAATGATAAAATGACAAAAATTAAATGAAAAAGTAATTTTGTCGTTCACAATATGGAAAGTGTATTCATTTTATTAAAATATATATGTTGTTGAAAGAACAGCATAGTTTTAGTTCACGTTTTCTCTTTTGTTAGAAATTCAGTGGAAGTTTTGTTGAATTAATAACATTAACGAGGAGGAAATTATTAATTTTTTCTCCTTTTAAGAGATATTGATTTTTACTATCACAATCTTTTTTATATATTAATTATGAATTCTTAATTTTTATTTAAAATAAATTATAAATAAGAACATGCATAAATTTTTATTTTCAAATTTTGATTCTATTTGGTCTAAGGGATTTAAAAATGGGAGCCAATATGATTACAATACAGACCTAAGTGTACCTTTGGGAAAGTAATCAGAATCATAGAAATATTGAACAGCTTAATTTAATACTGTTTCTTCACACAATACTCTATGAAACTTTAATTTCTTAAACACAAAAATATACTCTTGGGTCGAAAAGTTACCTGTTTGGGGAAATATTGCAAAATTCTGAGGCTTAGCATTTCTTCCTGGATGTTTCGTAACTCCTGTACTCAGGTAGCACACACATGTTCTCTGAACGTCTATTAATGTTCAGAAAGCGTTTACGGAACATTAATAGACGTTCAGAGAACATGTGTGTGTTGCCTGGTTAAGTTCATTCACAGACAGCACACACAGGTTCTCTGAATGGATATGAACGTTCGGAAAACGTTTTCTAAACACGTTATTAGACGTTCAAAGTATTTACGCGCATGCTGACTGGGGGTTGTTCATCCCACACAGCACGCATTGGTTCTCTGAACGTTAATAGACGTTCAGAGAACCTATCCGTGCTATATGGGATAATTCCCAGTACAGCTTGCACACACATTCGAAAAATAATTTTTTTTAATTCTCTAGCGCAATTGAATTCTTCAAAAAACTGTTCAAAAGTGACACGATTTTTTTAAACAGCCTTAAAGAACATAACTTTCATTCTACTCCTCGACGCACAATCAAAGTACAGTGAATTTCCTACAAGAGGGAAACAGTGTCAATTTGCTTATTCGCTCAATTTTTATCGTACAGCAATGAAAGTAGATGTCGCATATTTTGCAAAGCATTGGTTAATAAATAGTTGCATAAACCATACATTTAATAACATAATAAAAAAATGGAAATTTGTTAAGAAATTAAACTTTCATATATAACTACCTCGTAGTAAAATTAGATTTGTAGTTAGAAATTAATTTACACGTATTTAACCTCTTCGGTGCCGAGGTACACCCTCCAAAAAAAAGTATTCGAGCAAGAGAGAAATTTCCTACGTTGGTTTCGTTTATTAAAAATTATTTATCATAGAATACGAATTAGGCTATGTATAAATATGACTTTCCATATTTCTCTCAAGTTACCTCGTTTTCCAAAAACTCAATTATTATTTGCAAATCTAAAATAGGAAATTTCTCTCTTGCTCTAATACTTTTTTTGGAGGGTGTACACATATGTGGACATTTTTCTTTCCATTTTTAAAACGATTGAGATATTTTCGTAGTTCTGAATGGACGTAACATATCCGTCGATGCTTTAATTTTAAATAAATGATGTTGACGCATGTGAATGTGCAAATCCTACACACTGACGCGCACATTTTATTTTTTCTCTGCCGTTATTTTTATCTTTGTTTGCCGTTACACAAAAGAATATTTGAATGTTAGTGAAATTTTCGAAGTTGAATTTGTTAGTATTTTTTGCTTATTTGCGAAATTCAAATAGCTTAACGGTGTTATTCGAAAAAATCATGTGATTTTGGTACATAATTACAAATAAACTAATTATGCCAGGCGCTTCAAAATTTTGAAACTGTCTCTTTACAAGCTGTATTACATACTGCGAAGACAGGCCAATCTGTATCAGTTTCAATATTTTTAGAAAAAATTCTTAAAAATCGGAAATTTTCGCAAAGCGTGTCACTCTTCGAAAAATCTTGCAGCTCAAATCCATGTTTAAGAATTTTTTCTGAAAATTTCACAAAAGCCACAGCGTTTTCGCTTATCGTAGAGTGTAAAACAGCTTATGAAGAACCCTCTGGAATTTTTTGGAGACCATGGTGCTATTAGTTTATTTCAATTTGTGTACCAAGACTAAAAACAGAGTTCTTTTTTTTCGAAGAACAGCCTTAAAAGAACTTGTGGGACATCATACATCTTTAAAAGTTTCTTGAAAATCTTCGTTGATGGATGATAACAACTTTTTACTACTGAAACTCAGATTAGGAATGAAGCTTTTATTCGAAAAATTATTTGAAAATGCGCTTTCTACTTGTCATTTTTAAATGCTATAGGTTTTTTCCAAAATAATTATGATTGCTCTTTAATTTGACATTTTTTGTCGGGTCTGAAGAGGGTTAAAGCAATGCTAATTATAGCACATGCTCACAGAATTTACGTGGCTGTGTGGATAAGACACTGAACAAGGCAGACAGCTGAAGTGTGAAGGTCTCTCATTCGGGTTAGAACCCCCCAAAAATTCCTCCAACCAAGGCACATATACCCACTCCCGTAAGCAGATGCCCCTCCTGTAGGTTTTCCATAACACAAAACAGACACGTACAAAACTTATGGGTGAAAAACGTTATATTTAATTATTTCTTTCATACTCAGAGAAGCACATGAAGTGGAAAAAAATAGGGTGGGCTCGAATCACTGGTCTGGTCAACAGACTGTGCCACAAGTGGACACGAAATTCTTCCATTCAAAGAAATGACAAGAAAAATATTAAGTTGCGGCTGGCTTTTGTGATTTGATCTGAAAATCTAAACAAACATCATTTTACTATTTAAAGCATATAAACAGCCCTCTCTTAATGGATCTGAGATACATTTCAGGAACACTCAAAAGAACTGATGTTTGAAAAGATTAAAAAAAAAAATAAATAAAGCTTAGTAAAATAACACATAAAATTTGCTAAACTCATGTTTCGATAGAAAAAATTTGGATCTTCATCGGTAGCAGTCGAAGTCCATATCGGGGCCATCGTGATTCTACCGGGCCTGCTTGTGCACTCCGATGAGTCATCCAAAGATGTCTACGGATGCTCGCTTATTGGTTCCAGGACATAGATACGTCATCTAACGGCCGAATCTAACCAATGAGGAAACGTCTGCAGGCCTCTTTCGGATTGCCCAAGCAGGCCATATACAGACTGGGAGAGGGAACTGAAAAGAAAGTTAACATAAAACAAAAGCGAAGAGCGAGTTGCCAATCAGAGGAAGGAAAAAGGCAAGAAACCAAGGAGGATAAGAGAAGGAAAGGGAAAGAGGGTAGATAAAAATAAAATATAGGAAAAAGATAGAAAAGAAAATGGCACAAAATGGAAATATGCAGAAAAAATAAAAAACAGAACAATAAAAGAAAAAAAAACTTTTTTTTTAATAAGTCACAAAATGTTTCAAGTAAAAAAAAATCATAAAAAATGCTGCTTAATTATTTCTATCATTTGTTCTTCGCACGGGTTGCTTAGTGCTATTATTCAAAGAGACAACATATAGGTAGCTGTATCCATTAATAATGTTTTAACACTAATTGTTGTAATCTTTTTATAAATATTCTTTTTTAATTCATGCATTTGTATCATTTAAATAATGACCTAATGCATTACGAAAGAAAGTATATATATTTCGGGACTAATTGCTACAAACAAAAAAATATTAAAAAGTAGCAAATACTGCGTACCGCAATCTCAAAGCGTATACTACATCATAGAGTTAAGAAATACCTGTTGTAAGCAGCTCATTATCACTAATGAACAAGGCTCAAAAATCTCCTACACATACATATATATGCTGGAGTCACATTACACGTTTTAAAATAGCGTTAAGTAACACCGGCATCACAAAGAAACGTTTCCATGGTTACTTTAATCATAAAACGTCTTGTTACTCTAAATAAGGGATCTTGTCGTATAACCGTCGCTTCGGATAAAAGAGAATATGTTATTTTTTCGAAGTAAAACTCCCAGTCCAGTTGCAACATACTTCCTAAACAACGATCCGGCACCATGGGATTTTTCAGATTAATAGGTTTTGTCTTGCATTTTATTTTTATCTATTCGTTTTCTTTCGTACTTCAGTTTGCATTAAGAGTTTAACAGAATACTTTTGATACCGCTGTTTCATAAAAAGCTTTTAGAGAGTGGAGAAGCTCACATTTGTGTTTTGAATTGAGTTTCCACACGGTTTGTCTTTTTATTTTTCCCTTTCCTACCAACGAAATAAATCTGATGAAACTATTCAACTGTATAAAAAAATATTTTTACAGTTTTTTTTTTTTTTTTTCAGATAAAGTTGGAGTTGTCTGTTTTAATCCATTAGCTGCCACGATCTCTATTTGGGGATTTTGGAATTTTATGTACGCCAATCAGAGTCTAAAATACATTTGGAATACATGACAGTTTAATTTAATTCTATATAGTATATCAATCAAAATTATATATGATAGAAATTGTATATTCTGTGCTTTCTTTCTATACAAAAAGCAAACAAATTTGAAATTTGTGTGTAAGTTGAAAAAAAAATTGGCCATTAATGGGTTAAGGCCGATTATATAGGGCAGGAATGGCAAACCAGTGGCACGCGACACAATATTTTGGGCACGCCTTCGATCAAAACGGTTTGCATTTTAATTAAAAATAACAAAGTTTACTATGAAGTATCACGGTCGAACGGTCACTAAATCAAAATCACTAAGTCAAAATTATTTGACGGCACGTCTATGGCATCATTAAACATTTCTTTAGAAAAAGTGGCACGTTGATGCAGAAAGGTTCGTCATCCCTGATATAGGGTGTCCCGTAACTACTGTACAAAATTTGAAGGGAAATAAGGCACATAATAAGAAAACAGAATCACACAGCAATCACTGATTTCTTTTTTATGTGCCTTATTTTCCTTCAAATTTTGTACCACTAGTTAAAAATGCTTTTTTTACTTACCTGTTAATAATCACTTTGGTAAAAGTGCTGAAGCATTCGTCTAATTTCTTAACCAAGTTTCATAAACAATGGGCTTGTCTCTAAAAATTTAATCGCTGATATGAAACGGAATTTTCAAACTATCAATTTTAGTCACGTGTTTTCTCTCAAAGGACGAACAAGGGTCGGAAAGTTCACCGTTATTTCAGCACTCTTTCCAACGTGATTATTAACAGCTACATGAAGACGACATTTCCAACCCCACATTGCTACGTAATTCTTATTCTTTTTTATGTGCGCTACCACTCCTTCACTTTAGCACCAATAATTATGTAACATTCTGTATACATCAGCACGCGTAGTTTAAGTCTAAAAGTTCGCAGGCCCGGACTTGGAGGGTTGAGGAACCCACGGCTTAACAAAGCTGAAAGATAATTGTATAACCAACCGATAAGTAATAGAATTTATTAAACTTTCGGGGTATTGGGAAATATGGTATTATAAGTGCTAATATTAATCAGTTATTATAAGTATATATATATATACAGGGTGTGTCACATTTCCTTCCCGGGTTTGTAAAGCTTATAAAAAATATATACTACCAGTGCAGCAACAAGATTGACTTTACTGGAGAAAGAAACATTACAAGTTTTGTTTCACATATAACGAGCTTTCTCGTCGTTGGATTGGTCGAGGCTCTGATGACGACAATCGCCTTCTTCCGTGTCCATCTCCCTCTCCGAACCTAACTCCATGCGATTTTTTTATGGGGTTCCACAAAAGATCGTGTGTTCGTGATTTATAAGATTTACGCTTAAGGACCACAATCGCATTTGCTACCATACTAAAGCGAGCGTGCGAGTGTGGGAAGTATTTCAGTTTAGACTTGATATCTGCCGCATCAGGAGAGGTTCACATACTTGAATATTTGTGAAACAAATCTTGTAACGTTTCTTTCCGCAATAAAGTTAACTTTGTTGCTGTATTTTTCACGAGTTTAATATGCCGCATTAAATGCCAACTTAGATTAGTAATCTCAGACGCAAACCTTACATACCGAGCAAAATACTTTCGAAGATTTTGTGAATTTTTAGCTTTTGATAGATTTAAAATTTTGCAGACACGTAAAGAATGGATGACGATACAAAAGTATTGGAAATGGTTTACTTAGTATTTATAGCTCTTTTACGGGAGCACACGAAATAATAACAATATATTACGCTCCACGGGTAGTCATTGTTTAAAATGTTTTTTAGAGACATTCAATTATTTCAGACAAAACAATATTGATGCATGTTGTTAAGGATTACACAACAAGGAAAATAATGGAAAACATCCATGCAAAATAATGTTTTTGCAATTATAGTTTTTCTTTTTCTTTTTACAAGAGCACTCAAAAGATTTCAATGCATTACGGACTACAGCGTTTTAGAAACATTAATCTATTTGAAGTACAATAAGTATATAGATATTTATAACTGCTTCATTCAAAAGATGGAGCAAGGTCTCGCAAAATTATATGTACAGTAATGCACTTTTTTGTTGTTGTTGGCGAAATTTTGGATCTAAGTTTGACGACGAAGCATTTTATATTTTGGCACAAGTGAGTTTATTTAATTTTTTAAATATAATAATATCAGGTTGTAACGAAAGTTTTCCGCCAGATTTGCTTGAGTCAGCTCATGCGGTACCGAGCGATTGATTTTATATGTCAAGTTAATACGATGCCTTGCGCGACTAATGAACAAGGTACTAAAGTCTAACTCTTTTAGCTAGCTCTCGAGTGGATGAATATTTTATCTTCTTCCACAAATTCTCGTAGGCGGGCTTCATCAGCATCAGTAGGCTGGCCAGAGCGCTCTGCTTCTTAAATGTCCTAGTCCTCGTTTTTGAACTCTCGGTACCAAATCTTCACAGTGTCGTATGATACAACAGTAGTACCTTAAGCTGTACACATGATTCGGTGTCATTCTGTAGCTGACTTTTTGCAACAGAACTGAGAGTAAATGATGGTTCAATCTGGTAGCGTGATAGTTCCATTTCAGACACCTTATACTTAATCATAAAGATATTGTTTTACAGATTTCACAACACAGTACTCTAAAACAAGTCTTTTTCTTTCAAATAACAAAAATCGTTCGACAAAATATTGGCATAGACACCAACGCGAACTGTTTGTGCAGACAATACTTCCAGTGGCGGGAAAACTTTCGTTACAACCTAATATTTTTCAAATAACTGAACATGACTCACCAAGAAGATCCAACAGAAATCCGATCCCGTGTTCGAAAATAACTCCGCGAGACGGTCGGTTCGCATTATACTTTCCCAGCATTGCGTGAGCAAACGCACCCGATCATCTCGCGTTACATAATAATTGAGGTACAAAACGCCGGGAGAGTGGAGTTGAGGCGAAAGCAGAGGAAAACAAAACAGAAAATAAAGAATAAAAGTTTGAAGAGCCCGTCAAGCTGGCTTAGCTGGAGCAGAAAATGGGTTGATCAAAAACACCTCCGTTTAATTCGTTCTTAATGCTTTTCCCCAGTCACAAACCTCCTGGAGGTCACTCACGAGTTGCGGCTTAGATCGTACCTACGGTGGTGATAAGTAAACTGGAAGTAGTTTTATTTCATGCGTTTCTTTTTCCTTTTTTACCATATATATATATATACCGTTATGTATTCTGCTGAGGACGGTAGAGGTCACTACTTACATACAGGAGAACACTCTAAACGATTTAGGCACGGAAAACAGAGATGAACTTTCTACCGTAGGCGATAGCTTGGGGCTCTAAGGATGGACGTTTTTGTTTATGAGTTGTACACGTGTGATAAATTAACGTTAATAATGCCTGGACTTTCTAAAAATGACTCAGGAAGATGAAAAAAAATTCATTTTTCTGAGTTATTTCAAACACAACTAGATCTGAGAATATCGCTTTGTCCTAGCTACAGCAAAAAAAGACAAAAAACTCTGGTATAATTTCGGAGCATGGTTGTGATACTCGGTAAATAAGGGAGAAATTCTAAAAAAATTAGCAGATTAAAATAAAAGTTTATTTATATCACTGAGATCAAACATTGGAAATTCTAGTGTTTGATCGCATTGTATATACGGACACAGAGTGATTCCAAATTCACGGTACGAACTTCTGAGGGAAATAGAATACTCAAAGATAAAACAGAATGACATATGTGGGGTCGCAATGTCGTCTTCATGTACGAGATATTAATCACTTTGGAAGAAGTGTTGAAGTAATATTAGACTTTTCTATCATGGTAGATAAAAAATTAACGGATCTTTCACACAAAGCACTTGACTAAAATAAATAGTTAAAAAATTCGATTCCATTTTGTTGATGAAACTCTTGGCCTTAGGACATATTTAAAAATGGGGTGTCGGTAACTCCGTATTCCTATTCCCGAAATTCCTATTTTTCTTAACAAAATAATAATGATTTTTTGAATTTTTTGTGGAACTTTTGCTTTTTCTACCGTTTGACACCCTCCTAAATATATTTTTCGATAGTGCCCTATCTCCCTGAGCGGCACAGCCAGCTGCGTCAAAAAAAGGGTCTGTAGATCTGTGGCACGCGGTGACCGTTTCGATCGTCCGCCATCTTGCTGGTAGTCAAGTCGAGCGATGGCAACGGCTGCCCTTTTTTCAGCATTGGACAATCTATCCAGCTGTTCTCGCATTCTTCCATTTTTCAGCAGATGTCAGTGCTGTTCAAAATGATCGTGACATTTTTGACGAGAAATGACGTGCTAAAAAGTAAAGGATTCTCGTGGAGCTATGTCACCCGCAACTATTTTTATAGAAATCCAATCTATTCTTCGTGACTGGCAACAGTCAAAACGTCAGGGTTGGGTGTTCCCAGAGCGGGAACACTGCGCGTTAAAGGCTTAATGCTTTTCACATCTAACTTTCCACCTTTAGAGGGAGCTTGAGTAACCATAACCCCCCCCCCCCCCGTGGATGTGCCTATGAATGTAAATGTCATTCTACAATATCCTCTTCTCCTCTAACCATTTTAAACTAACGCATACGTCACAACAATAGCTGTGTAACAGAAACGCGCAAAGAACTCACCTTACAGATTTCGATACCCGTATGATTTTCCCGCAACCACCTTCCACCAAGCAGCCGTTCCACATAAATTGGAATTCTCGAAATCCTCTGTGCACTTCACCCGGATTATCCGTCCTGAATATTGCGGAACTCCTCAACTCCACCTTGAAACGTTGTTAGTTCAATGAAGACGATAACAGAGAGCCAGCCCTTTGATGCTATCGGTCTCGAGGCGGGAGCTGCTTTGTTGTTTCAACAACCCTCGAAGCGTTAATTGCTGTAACCGGGAAGCATATCTCACGCGAGGTGGTGTGGATGCGCGCCATTTAGCTCCAAAAAACCGTCGCGGGCGATTATTCCATTGGCTATGCTTGTATGCATCCGTGTATAACTAAAACTTTGCATCCCCGTTGTTCTCACAGCATACTTTCTTAACTTGAATAGAACAAGAAACCATTTCCCGAAAAACTCTCCCATGGCCTTAATCTTGATTTTTTTTTTCTCTCCAAAGTTAAACAGTTTATACATAAAACAATCTGGGACACATTTACATTATGTTTAAGTGCAGTATGATTTCATTTTCCGTTTAGAGTGTGGAGTGGGGGAAAGACTGGTCGTTTATGGGCTTACTTATGTACTCACAATAACCTCTCTTTTTTCCCCGGATGTTTGAACATCCTTGATAGTTAATGTTAGAACGAAATTATGAATATGACGAAAATATTGGTATTGAGAATGATTTTAACCCTTTGAAGACGGGTGGTTGGTTTTTCAACCATGCTACAGATCATCCTAAAGGACGGGCATGGTTCGTATTTCGACCAAGTAATGCTTTCCCCCTACATTATTGCTCAAGTGTACCAGACGGGCGAAGAGAGATGTCAATATCTATCCGTCATTCCAGTGACACCCCACTTTTAAACACAGAATTTCAATAGGAGTAGAAAGGCAATCGCTGAGCTTTCCTTCATGCCGAGGTCACATGAATTTCATTTGTCGCCAGTAGTTAACCGGACAACGGAACTGTGTATATTTGGCGCGTTTTAATGTCCATTAGTGATAGATGACAGCTACCCCGTGACAGCTGGACAAGACAACTGAAGGGAGCTCTGGAACCCCCCAATGTAATATGTCAGGAAAATATGTCTTGCCCCCGCAATCTTCTGACCTACAGATATGTGTACGGAATCTTCGTACGTATTTCCTTTCTAAACGTGTATAAGTTCTATGGTTTCAAAAAGGGGAAACATACGTGTAAACGGAGTCCCCTTGTTCAAGGGGACTCCGTTTCTTGAACGTTCCTTGTCCAAGAAGTTTTACTTCGTGGTCGGGGAAGAGTTATCCGTTAATTGTTGTTGAACAAAAGCGGTTTCATCTGGAGAATATCACTGAAAGAGGGAAAGTATGTTCAAGCTAGTCCCGTCGTTTATAAAACAACAGTGCCAAAATCTTCCCGGTGTGAAAGGGTTAATGTATAATTTAATTAGAATAGAGAGCTGTTTCGTTTTTTAGCGACGTTCAAACACGGCTGTTAGTTAAAACTTAAGTTTCCCCATGTACATTAACTCTAAAAGTAATTAAATGGAAAATTACTCCAAAGGAGTAAAAGATAAATGACAAGGTTTCCAAACTCTAAAGGAGTGATAGTTCATTCTTATATAGAGGTAGCCTTGATCAAGCAAATACTAATTTTGCCTAAAATTATATGATTATCAGGAGTCACTTTTAACACTTTCAGAGATTGAATTTACAATAGAATATCTCTACAACGAACTCGCTTGGTTCTAATTTAAAAAAATCGCTTCAGGAAAAATATTGTTGCTCAGAGATTAAAGACTTTTTTCAGTATTAAAATTTGTAATATTTACTTAAATAAGTCCCAACTGCGACTATCACCTTGTAATAAGTATATATTGTATAAATTTGTTAAAATAATTTGCTACTACTTTTCATTGTATAATTGAAATGCTCAAAAGTGCAGCGAATTCATCAATTTAGAGAATGCAATAATAAAATACTAATATTTACTTAAGGTTTATTTTACTTGAAAACTTTTGTTATTTTAAATTGCTTTGAATTCCCAGATGTTAAATTTTCACAAAAACGTTCAAATTTTTAGAAATTACGGGGAAATAGTGTCGGGTCCTTTTTTTTTAATTCTTTCGGGTATGTGTGTGTGTGTAAATCTTGTTTAATGGTTTCGAATGTTTGTGGCCTTTTTGCATGTTGACGTTTCGGCTGTGACACATCTTTTATTTCGGAATCACTGTCACTTTCCTAGTGTTAATTTTATGTCTATTGCACTCATCAAAATCTCTTCGTCTAAAGAATATGAAGATATATCGATTTCAAAAAAAGTTGGAGATATTTACATCAGTTATTCTTCCATTCTCGCTCACGTTTTTTTCAATTTTAGATTACAATCCGGCGAAGATCATATACTATATTCATCCTCAGATTTACAGTGGACTCGCACTTCAACGCTATCTACCTTACGCGAACGGGATAATACGTGAGGTTTTCAAGAGTAACGTATCTCCCACACAAAGCGAGAGTTTTTGCTAACAGTAAGAAGCGCAAACCAGAAGTGTTGGATGTGAGGGGTAAGTATCGCCTTCGTGATTTTCTACTGAAGAAGAGAGCCAATCAGCGAACGGTATTTCATCCCTCGTAGCATCACTACAGGCCGAAACGACCAAAATAGTCACAGTCTGAACGATCGATAAACGGTAATTTATAGTTAGGGTATGGACCAAATGGGTTTGAGGGATGTTTATAAGTGTCTAAAGTAACGGTATACACTCTCAAAAATTATTTCTTCAGTGCACGGAAATTTTGCAGCAGTGCTTCCGGAATATCTCCGTTTCTTTTTTCTCCTGTCAATTGAAGAAATTTCTTCAGATTCAACGAAATTTTTTCCTCTTTCTTTAGATTTTCGAGAAGAATTCACGGAAACATAACGTTTCCAAGGAGTGCGGAAATTATTCATTGAAAAATAAGGAATAAATTACCGAATAAAGACGCACTCTCGAAACAAAAAGAAAATTTTCCCTCTTCTTCAGATTTCACAGAAATATGTTTCCATCCATAATTCATGGAAATATTGCGTTTCCATAGAGAACGGAAATTATTCGTTGAAAAATGAGGGATAAAGTAGTGTACAAAGACGGATTTTTCTGAGAGTGTACGGACTTCAAAAATTTCGTGTTTATTCAACTATTTTACAACGCGTAACTTTCACTCAGGTCTTGGAACACATCCCTCGCATAAGTCAAGACTCCTCTGTAATATCATATCGAAAGATAAAGAATCGAAAAGATAAAGGTCTGAAAAAATTCGTTACAGGGAGAAAGTCAACTTCATTATAGAGAATATTTTTAATGCTATTAAACTCATATGCTTACGTTCCGATTGATATTTTCATTATAAAAATAGCTGTATAAATCCATACGTAAACGAGTTTTAATAAAAATAGTTAATGGATTAGCTACGTGACATCCGCCCCCTATGCACTACTTAATTTTAATTTAGAGAACTTTTATAATAATTATATTGCAATCAGAGACTTTTCTTGATAAGTTAATAAAAAATTGACATGGATGACCTAATGACGTTATCGTTTTCATCACTCGATAAAAGTTGAAAACATACTGAAATGTTCTTATTGTCCGTGAAAGCAAATCAGCGATGTCCAGACCAATATTTTCAAAACATAATCTTTTAACCCTTTAACGCGCAGTGTTCCCGCTCTGGGAACACCAAACTCTGACGTTTTGACTGTTGCCAGTCACGAAGAATAGATTTCATTTCTATAAAAATAGTTGCGGGTTGCATAGTTCCACGACAATCATTTACTTTTAGCACGTCATTTCCCGTAAAATAACTGTCACGATTATTTTTAACAGCACTGACATCTGCTGAAAAGTGGAAGAATGCGAGAACAGCTGGATAGATTGCCCAATGCTGAAAAAAGGGCAGCCGTTGCCATCGCTGGACTTAACTACCAGCAAGATGGCGGACAATCGAAACGTTCATCGCGTGCCACAGATCTAGAGACCCTTTTTTGACGACAGCTGGCTGTGCCGCACAGCCAGCTGTCGTCAAAAAAGGGTCTCTAGATCTGTGGCACGCGATGAACGTTTCGATCGTCCGCCATCTTGCTGGTATAGTTAAGTCGAGTGATGGAAACGGCTGCCTTTTTTTCGGCATTGGGAAAGGCATGCGCCTCAAAGCGTTAATGAAACCTTTAGTACTGCAACACTACATGTGATAACATCGATTTGAGAGTTGTCTCAACACTTCCAGAGCCGGAGAATAATTATTTACGAAAATTGAATTCTGCTAACCAACATCGAAGGCTTCTACTAATTTCTGACACTCGTATATATTATATACGCGACTGGTCAATTTCGCTGCACCGGGGGGGGTGATACGTCATTTTGTGCCCTCCATTATTTATTTGTTCATTTAATTTTTTATTTTGTTGATGCTGTTAAGTATTTTTATAATTATCTCTCACTGTGGGCGTCAAGTATTTCAAAGAAGGGGAAAATAGGTTTTAATGAAATAATGAATACTTAAATGTGCTGACATTTGCAATTAAAAACGTATATTTAATTAGAATATTAGAAAATGACAGAATGACAGACAAACTTTTCTTTTCACGGTCGTACTGGGATCCCAGGTGCTTGCAAGAGATAGAAATCGCAAAATTTTTTAATATAGATAAAAGTTTAATTTTATTTATGTAGACACATGTACGTATATACATTTTTCGTGGTGTGCTTTACGATTTATTTTCTGTGAATAAAGCAGAAAATTCTTTATTCGTTGTACAATTCCTTTTCTAAATTAAAAAAAAAAGTTGCACGTTAGTAAAATGACTCAAAATTTTTCACCAAATAAAAATATTTGTTTCTATAATTCACGATTGTTACTCCATCTAAAACAAAAATTAAATGTGAAATTTGATGTTATCTAAATGTCACGTGGCTCTTTATATCCACATCGATAGCAATAATACCTTTGAAAATAAATTAACTGTCACTGATTCCAAAGAAGTGTTTTAATATTTCTTTGCACTTTTAACACACCATCACCACCACCAGAAAAAAACATTTTTTTTTTTTTTGGGGGGGGGGGGGAGGAAGTCTTGAAATCTGTTTTGAACATTTTGAAAGTTAACGATTTCTTGAAATAATGTCTAAATAAAAGTTATTTTTATGTCTTTTTTTTTTAAATAATTTAAGTTCTCCTCGTCATTCTATACGCACAGGGAATTCAACTAGTATTTCAGTAATACTGACAACCCTTTAAAACCACTTAAGGTTATTACCAAATTATGTATGCACAGACGCTAATAAAATAAGATATCCCACTGAATATTTAGGACGCCACAAGTTTTGGTAACCAGAGATTTTTATAAAGAAATGTTTCAAAATAAATTCATTACTTCTAATATAAAGAAGATTAATGTAGAGAGTTTTTTTCTTAATTATTTACAAAATATATTACGCGGTGAGTTCAGTAATGTATGTACACATTAATGAGTTTATCATGAAACAATTGCCGCAGTTACCGTAATATTTAAGACAAGTATTGGTAGAACAAATTATTAAGAACAGAACAAATATTTAAGACTGCATTTCCATAAAATATCTCTAGGGCATTTTCAAAGCGCGATTTAGTAGAACTTATAAAACTCAACGTGTGCTAGCTGAACAAAAGTGAATATTTAATCTCGCTTTAGTAAATATGTATATTTATAAACGATTCATTTAAATATTTGAAACTCGGAGTAACTTTTGGAGTTTAATCAATTAAATTTTCTCATTTCCTTAAATATTTAAATTCGCTCCCCCTTCTGAAACAGTTTTTATATGTCTCAGCCAAAGGAATCGATGAATTCTAATTTGCATGACGGCAGACATTTAACGTATGAACTAAATAAAGACTCAATTTCTCGTTGTTTGGATTTAATTATTTAGCCAATGCAGTGGCCTACCTAAGGTATGGCAAGTAGGGCAGGCGCCATGGGCGACACTTAAAAGGGAGCGCAAAATTCCGTCGAGAGATTGACTCAATGAAAGAAGCATTTAACCTGATCGCTCCCATTGTTGAAAGGACAAGACGGCAGATATGCTCACAAAAAGCTGCCACTGAATGCCCGCCTAGGGGAAGCATTCAAAGACCCATGCCGGACTGCAATAATGGGTGCAGAAAGAATTGATGCTGTCCCGTCCTTGCAACGATGGAAGCGAATAGGTTAAAGTCGATGAGATACTATAAAATATTTATTTAGAACCTAAATTTGTGACAGTTTTTTCATTTGCTTTATAAACTATCACGACAGGAACCAGGTCGTTGCCGAACTTGACACGCTGGTCTGTCATACCATAAGAAACAAGATTTACGCAGGAGCTTGTGTCCGGAAATGTGAACGGCGACCGCTAGAGGACGCTTGTGGAAGAGTTATCATTTCAGCTTAGGACGTTGCCGGAGATGGATGAATCGGTTTACTAACTCAGAATTAGCCGATATGTATTACGTGTATGCTGCCGCGGATCGGATGTCATATTAATAAAGAAGTCGGGTAATAAAAGTCACACCCGTTTTAGTATCATTTCTCCCACTAAACAGGTGTGACTTTTTAGTAGCCACGCCAGGGAATATTGCAATCAAGGTACATTCGTACCGCCGCTCGTCCATTCCCATCCACGTAATGCAAAACGGCCAATTCTGAGTTAGTAAACCGATTCAGCCTTCTCCGGCAATTTCCTAAGCTAAAATGATTATGCTTCCGTATACCGACGAACATCGCCCTCAAGCGGTCGCCGTTTGCATTTCCGGACACAAGTTCCTTCATAAATCTTGTTTATCATGGTATCGCAGACCAGCTTGTTAAGTTTGGCAACGACCTTTTAACACACACTGTAAATGATCACACTTGTCTATCATGGGCGCTACTTTACCAAAGTACGCCACTGAGCCAATACCTAAAAAATAATTAATCGAATATTATTTAACCCTCTGAGCAGCTAAGATATGAAATACCGTTCACTAAACTCAAGTTTTCGCCTTCATTCTTCTAACGGTGAAAATCGAATGGGTTTCCAGAACTGTCTTATATTTTTCCCATATATTTTTATATAATTGCTCGGAAATTCTAAGCTCGATAATTAAAATTAACAATTTGGAAAAAAATGAGATTTAAATTTAAATAAACCCAATCATTTCCAAATTAAAAAAAAATGCAGTAGTTGAAGAGGCCGGGCAGTCTGAAATTGCATCATTTATGGACATGTAAAAAGACGATTGTACCCAGGTTTTTCGCCAAGTAGCTCCTTGAAACTTTTCGCTTGTGGGTGGGAGGTATTTTTCTTTGGCTATTTGAAAAGGAAAGTATCGCACATTTGCGTTGCATAATTCTTTTAAGTAAATTCTATCGTATGGGAACTACTGTAAAGCCGGGCCAGATTGTTATGAACGAACTTTACCTCCTTCATAGTAGAGATGAGACGGGCTCAGCCAGAGCTCGAAAGCGCGAACTTGGTTCGAGCACGGGCGGGCTCGGCCTCGAGATCGTGAGAAATTTCTCCTTGCATACATCTTGTAAACAGATTTTAAAAAGTGGTTCGTGGGAGAAATAAACGTATTTCTATTTGAAAAAAAAAATTGCTTGCTTAAAAATGGATATTGATTCGAGAACTATAAATAATTAATAAGATTAATTCTGGTGATTATATTATCGATTATATTGTTATTAATGACTATGTCATTTTATCGCTCAACACCCTTTATTGAAAAATGTGTCCCAAAAATGCGACATAAAAGTATGCGACATAATTTTACATGTATTTAAATACTATTAGTTCACAACAGCTCTAATCTATTGTTACACTATTTCGTAAGCTGCAGAATAGGCATCACATGTAATTTTTACATATATATAAATACTATCAATTCACAACAGCTTTAATCTATTGTTACAATATTTCGTAAGCTGTAGAATATGCATCCCATGTATTTTTCTATAAATAGGTTCACTCATAAAAATTTTAACTTAGGGTTACTGGGTGAAATACGCGAAAGATGAGCGATAAAATGACAAAGTCAATGAATATCGTTTTAATATGGCAATAATGAAACTAAAAAATTAGGGGGGTTCAGGAGGATCTCCCCCTGACGAGGCTCGAACAGCCAAGTTTTATTATTATTATCATAACATAACAAACGGAGTATAAAGAATTAGAATTCTTTCAGTGAAGTAATTGACTTTTATTTATCTATTAGCTGAAATTTCGGGCTCGGATTAAAAGCTCTCGGTCTTGGGCTTTAAACAATGAGCCCGAACTCATCTCTAAGTGGCGAATGCCTATACGGGAATTGCCAGCCCTTGGGGGGGGGGGGGGAGAGAAAGAGAGAAAAAGACAAAATTATCATGTTCTGTTTAATGCTAAAGAACGTAAAATTCAGCGAACAGCCACTACGCATGCGTAATATAGAAATATTAAAGTGTCATAGATGTACAGTTAAATACAGTCACAAAAAATATTTCTTGAATTCTCGCAAACTTCGCTGTCAGCAGTACTGCCGGCATATCTCCATTATTTGACGAATATTCGTTTCTTTTTTCTCCTGTCCATTTAAGGAACTTTTCAGATTTAACGAATTTTTTTCCTGTTCTTCAGATTTCGGGAAGAAGAATTCACGAAAATGTTGCGTTTCCATAGAGTTCGAAATTATTTGTTGAAAAATGAGGGGTACATTAGTGTATAAAAGACGAGTTTTTCTGAGAGTGCAAAACATTTTTTAAAAAAAGTTTATTTTACGGTAAGCCGTACGTTAAACGGAGAAAAGCCGCATAACGTAGTTATTACTTTGGCTATTTTAAAAATTAAAAACTTGCGTTGTGAGGAATGAATCCAGGTTCGAAACACTAAGTTACAGTAAAAGACGAAGACATGAAAATACTCCTGGTTATTATTGTTATTTATTTTAAATAACAACATTAATAACAATATTGTTATTACTATTGAAGAATAAACATATTGCGAAGATGGCTGGTGGTGGCTCAGCTCAAAAAAAAGTCCTACAAGGACAGTAGAATTAAGGTGGAATGCTTACAAAATTACGCCAACACAGAACTTCACTTTGGCGGGAACAAAAACCTGGCCGAGATAAATAAAGCAAGTCTCAGAGTAACCATAACATTTAATCGAATAAAATTAAAACAATGAACCCCAAAACAAAAATTTTAAAGATGAGGCAGGGCATCAAAAATTAACTTGCGCCAACTCGGTGCCAAAGAGGGAATCGAAAAGGTTCGTTGCGATTGCTAACCGACGTAACGTAATCTATTTTTAGCCAAGATGGGGACAATGTTCTCATGAGAAAAAAATAAACAATTAAGAATAGTGCATACGGGAAAAGGCGAATGTGCAGATTTAAAAGCCGAAATGAGGGGGAAAATGAGAAATGGAAAATGAGTTAGAATGCATGATTTTGAATAGATTAATTTTAAGATATAGAAAGTAATTGAGAATTAATACTTTAATATGCGATCTACATCACAATCCAGTGCTTCGGCTGTCAATATTATATCATCAATATGGTGTTCTTTTTTTTTTCTGTTGCCAGCTTACATAAACTAGTCCTCTAACGGAAATCAAGGTGAAGGCATCAATCAATACTTAAGATATCACAATGAAAGTGATTTCGTGAATTGTCGATGGCACCTACAGATTAGCAACTCGTGTTGGGAATGAAAAAAAAAAAGGCGATGAGAGTTAACCGTGAACCTATCACCTTAATCCTTACAGTAATTCGATTGTTCTGTTCGACTCATCTGTGTTTACAATGAGTATCAGATGATACGTCTTGAGGAAGTCTTGCATGCTAGATTGAATATTTATGAATGGACGTGGGAGAGAATCGGCTAAGAACGGTGGAAGAGAATAGTTGGAGGTGATAAAGGAGTTGAGAATTAAAACTGGCTTGCGCTGTGAAGCATGGGTGAATTAAACATGTTATAAACTGATGTGTTTCATATGCCTGGTTAGTTTTGACGAGCTATTTCTTCCGTGAATTGAACGTGAAGTCACACTCTCACGATGCGAGAATGTAATCGATCATTCTGGTGACAGTCGGCTTATGTTCGAATGATAACGGCCGAGGATTATATGCAAACTAGCCGTCCCGTGCCTTACTGTTCTTTATACTCAGTGCAGTGTTGACTCAATTTCTGAACTCATTTAAAGCGAAAATCGTGTTTCTTTGTTTTAACAGTATTTGCCATTCAATTTATTTAGCCTAGGGTTGCTACACATTTTGGGCGTCATCGTAAAAAGCCGATGTTGAAGCAGCAAATGGCTATAAAATATGCTTTAGCCCGAAGCATGGTGACAACTTTTAGAAAGGCGATGAATGCGCCAAGTAGAGGTCTGCGCCGCTGCGCCACACCGCCGCTGCTGGGCATTTGTACCGCGCCGCCGCCGCCGAGGTCTAGGCCGGCGCGCCATCGAAAAACGCTGATTTTACACCACCGCGTACAATCGCTTCAAAACTAAAAAAAAAAAAAAAAAAAAAAAAAAAAAAAACTGTACCTAAACTTTCAGTTGCTTATTTTTGTTTGGATACTTCTTAACGCTAGTAACTTGTAAAGATAGAATTTAAATTTTTTCAGTAAATGGCGTAATTTGATTTCTTTAAAAACTTTTTAAACATTGCATTGTACCTCAACAGAACATTATAGGTTTGAAATGATTCATGAGAAGGTTATGCAGAAAAAAATGCTTTTAAGCAAATAACGTATCATTCGTATAGTGATAACTAAATGTATTGTGAATGTGCATATAAACAACATAAACCTACTCGATTTTGATAAAATCTACTGTTTCAGTTTTGTAGTAGAAATGTTTTTTAAAAGTGTACCACAACGGCAAGCTCATACTCTGGAGCCCACCGGTGGCCGAGCTCATAGCGCTCTGAACTGGGAGACGGAAGGGGCCTGGCTCTAAAACTGGTCGCGTCCGTCGATTTAGCCGTTCATAGTTTTCCGTGGTTTCCTTCGAAGCTTAGCGTAGATACCGGTTCGGACCCCTTAGAAAGACCCCTACGGAGGGCACTCTTCTAGAGATGAGTTCGAGCACATTTTTTAAATCCCGAGCCCGGGGACTTAATTCGAGCCCGCCCAAGTGATATTATTTAAGTCGGAGCCCGAGCCCGAAATTTCAGCTAATAGATAAGTAAAAGACAATTACTTCATTGATAAAATATCATAAATTTCGCCGTTTGTACAAATTAAAAACAAATATAATCGAGCCCGCCCGAGCCCGAACACGTGATCTCTACACCCCACCCCTTGGCCGAGAGCCCACGTGCAGCTAATTGGCCGTAATCGCACAACATCATACTCAAGACTAGTTTTCATAAAAACTCTAGTCTTCATTCTAGTCTCAAAAGGTCTCCAATTGGTTTAGCTCCAATTTATACATATATGCGTGTGTCTGTACGCATACACCTATTTTCTTTATGCTCTTTTTCAAAAATATTCTCACGCCGCGGCGCGCCGCCGCCGCCGGGTTTCTGAGTTCGTTACGCCGCCGCCGCGAATTTCCGTGCGGCGCAGACCTCTAGCGCCAAGTATTGTATATTCGACATTTTAACCCTTTGAGGCGCAACTCTATCCCAATGCTGAAAAAGGGCAGTCGTTGCCATCGCTCGACTTAACTACCAGCAAGATGGCGGACGATCGAAACGTTGTTCTCGCATTCTTCCATTTTTCAGCAGATGTCAGTGCTTTTAAAAAGAATCGTGACCATTTTTTTACGGGTAATGACGTGCTAAAAAGTAAAGGATTCTCGTGGAGCTATGTCAGCCGTAACTGTTTTTACAGAAATCAAATCTATTCTTCGTGACCTGCAACAGTCAAAACGTCAGAGTTGGGTGTTCCCAGAGCGGGAACGCAGCGCGTTAAAGGGTTAAAGCTGTGAAAAAATCCGAAAGATCTTGCATTTTAGTGTATCCATTATTGTTGTTTTGTAATCTAGCTACTGCGTGACACATGGCTTGCTCCATTGGACGTCAATGAACTGTTGATTTGAATTTTTGCACATGCGTTATTGTTATTACACTCATGTTTACATCTAGCTGTTGCCGTTCGCAACGTGCAAATACCGTAAATACGTCGACTTGTGGTACCCGCATACCTTAGCGTATTATATAAGTAGAAGATTGGCAGGAAGACAGGAATCGTCCAAAAGTCCAGAAAATCTCGCAATCCTCGGCCGATCCTTCCACGCCCTGAAACTTATTCATTGAAAAACGAAACATACGCCTTTGTTATGATGATTCTACCCCCCCCCCCGCAAAAAAAGAACGCTTGCGCAGGATTTTTTTTTTTTTTAAATCTTCCTGAAAACTTTGCGTTCTGACTAGCATTTCTTTTGATAGCCCTGTAACTGCATATTTGAGCAGTGTTTGGCGATTTTGCATCAATGTACGTAAAATATGAATGGTCCCACATTTAATAACGTACAAAACTTAAAATACCGTTATAACGAAATTTTAGGGACCTCAAACGCTTTCTCTTAATTTACTTTGAAAACTAATAATTGCTTGTCTTTCAAAATAGTCCCATACGAGTAATGTCGTGACGAGGGTTGCGGTTGCGACACTTTTGGGATATCGGAGTCGCCATTGTGACCACTATGTACCGGCACATTTCAGTTGCAGTGTGATCGCGACTACGCTGTGACGACGCATTGTAGTTGCATCTGTGACGGCGACCGCTCTGTGTCGTCACTAAAGGGTCACAGCGGCAACCGTAGTCGCAGTTGTGACTAATCTGCGGGGTCGCATTGTGACGTCACCATGGGCGGACATAGGGACTGTGGCGTGACTAAACGGCGGCATCACAGCGTCTCTTTGTGACTCTAATGTCACTGTTTCGCGTGGTCACTTTTTAGTCACGGGTGACAGTTGTGCTATTAGGGATATCTTGGAAATTATTTCACTCAGAAACGTGGAATTTTTAAAAAAAATCTTCGGACACAGAGCAACATTTTTCCAAATATAACTGATAGGAATTTAAGGACCGTATAGAAATTAACTTTCGTTTTTTAATGTGTACACAGTCCCTTGTTAATTACTTGCCATATCTGAAAGCCACTCTTTATTTGGCGAACTTTTCTAATTGAAAGTATGTTTCGATCACTTACGGTTTGAAAGATAATCGCTTTAGCATCTATTTTGAATCACCCGGTATAGTTAATGTCATGAAGATGTCGACAATGTATTTAAGACCAAATTAAACTTTGGTCTCCATAATTAACTTGCATGGTCAAGATTTAAAAAAATATATATATCATCCAATAACAAATATGATGAAATACGATAAAAAAGCATGATCTGAACTGAATGTTCAAAAGCTGCGATTTTAAATCAATAACATGAGTAAAAATCAGTATTTTATTTAATACATTATTTTCAAAGTCTACTACTAATTCCGTAAAAGATACATTTATTATTATGGCTTATTGATACATTAAAATTACATTAGAAATGTTTCAATAAATTACGTGTGATTAATCACATCGACAAAACTTCATTGGTACTTATTAGATTTAGCCCATTAATGTGACGAATATGCATTATTATTTATCACGTTTACTAGAAGACATGGCTATTATTAATAATAACCGGATTTGCTGCTTTAACACTTTGAAACGCATCCATTTTCACATCAATATAAAAGACAAACATGTAATAGTCTGCCCAACGCTGAAAAAGTGCAGCCGTTGCCATCCATCCATTTAACTACCAACAACATAGCGCCTGATGGGGTATTTGGTTTACCGCCATGCTGTTGGTAGTTAAATGGATCTATAGCAAATGCTGCACTTTTTCAGCGTTGGGACGATTTAACACTATTTGTTTACGACTAGTAGTGAAATCGCTGAAATAATGTGGTTTTTCATGGCGCAACCACCGAACTCCAAAGGATTAACCATACTCAATGGTGGAATTATTTAAAAGCCAAATTTGGATATACATTTTAACCCTTTGAGGCGCAACCCTTTCCCAATGCCGAAAAAAGGGCAGCCGTTGTCATTGCTCAACTTAACTACCATCTTGCTGGTAGTTAAGTCGATCAATGGCAACGGCTGCCCTTTTTTCAGCATTGGGCAATCTATACGGCTGTTCTCGCATTCTTCCATTTTTCAGCAGATGTCAGTGCTGTTAAAAATAATGGTGACCATTTTTTGTACGGGAAATGACGTGCTAAAAAGTAAAGGATTCTCGTGGAGCTCTGTCACCCGCAACTATATTTATAGAAATCAAAGCTATTCGTCGTGACTGGCAACTGTCAGAACGTCAGAGTTTGGTGTTCCAAGAGCGGGAACACTGCACGTTCAAGGGTTAACACAACGCATTCTTTACAGCCTAGCTCCAATTCAAACACATGTCGAACTTCATGGCCTCTCTGTATTTTGAGCGCAAGTCACGGTGAAAGTGATTTTCTGAATGGGCCGATGGTGCTTCACAGATCTGTTGATCACCCCTTGTTGAAAACGAAAACACTGGTAAACGCCATGTTATCGCGCTAATTCCATTATTCCCTTCGACTTATCTTTTGTTTACAGGGCGTATCGGATCACATGATTTTGGCTGCAGCTTCCATTGTTGAGGAAGTCTCGTACGCTTCAATGAATATTTATGAAGGGACGTGAGAAGATTCGAGATCAATTAAGTTAACAGAAAAAAAACAAAAAAAAGAAGCTGTCAATGAAAATGGAATTATATACGAGCTGAGACAAGGAAGAATTAAATATTTTGACACATTGTAGTTTATGCTGTAAATCTAATGATCATATTCATAAAAAAATCTGGAGTGACTCCACTCGACTTTCCGAACACTTACGATTAAGATCATTACCAAGCATTTAAATAAATTTTAATCGATGAATCATTCAAATATATATACCAAATTGAAGCTCAATCGAATGCACCGTTTAAACGCTAGCGCAATTTCAAGAATTTCGTCCCATAGGCCGTAATGTAAAAGAAATCTTTGTCGTAGCCCTGTAGAAAAACAATAAGTCCTATACACACCAAAATCAATACAGGTCTTGCGACGGTGGTTTATAATATATATACCCAATTTGAGCTCAATCGAATGGACCGTTTAAACGCTAGCGCACTTTCAAGAATTTCCTCCCATAGGCCGTCATGTAAAAGAAATCTTTGTCGTAGCCCTGTAGAAAAACTATAAGTCCTATACACATCAAAATCAATACTGGTCTTACGATGGTTGTTTATAACATCTATACCTAATTTGAGCTCAATCGAATGCACTGTTTAAACGCTAGCGCACTTTCCAGAATTTTCCCTCATAGGCCATCATGTAAAAGAAATCTTTGTCGTAGCCCTGTAGAAAAACTATAAGTCCTATACACACCAAAATCAATACCGGTCTTGCGACGGTGGTTTATAACATATATACCCAATTTGAGCTCAATCGCATGCCCCGTTCAGGAGCTATCGTGTTCACTCACATACACACAAACACACACACACACACACATACACACATACATACATACATCTCGTAAAAATAGCATAAATGAATTCAGAAGACCTCAAAACGTGTAAATTCACCAAAATCTCGAATTCGAATTTTTTCATGATTACAATACTTTCCTTACATGGTACATGTTCGGAAAGTAAAAATATAAAAACTTGGCAATTTTTTACTTCCTTGCGCGATAAGACTGAGCATTGGTGGACGTAGGGTTGCCAGGTCGCCAAACCAAATAGCCGGACAGACGAGTCAGTTTGGCCGGACATTTGGGTAAAAAGGCCGGACAGCCTAAAATATTGAGGATTTTGTCTCAGTATTAATAGGTACAACAAAATATAAGCTTTTTTGATTATTACCATGAATCTTGTTAAATTCTAATGAAATATGAATAACATCGAATGCCACATCAGTTCAAGTACTTTATGACTCATCAGCCAAAGTCACCAGTCAAAAGCCTCACAAAAGCCGGACACCGTTCAGTTTGGCCGGACACGCAATCAAAAAGCCTAACTATGTCCGGCTTTATCCGGACGCCTGGCAACGCTAGTTGGACGGCTGAAGAGTGTTTTTTTTTTTTTTTTTTTTTTTTTTTTTTTCTTTTTTTTTGTAATAAATGCAAAGCTGCGAGAAGACTTACATCTAACTGGGGGTATGCCTTGAGGGGGGGACTTTTAAAGGGGTTCTAACACGTATTCAAGTTACATCTTGTTAAAACCACCCGAAGCCGTTAGATCGGCACTCGCGGGTAAGCCCTAATCTGGAACCTTCACACTTCGGCCATCTACCACGTTCGGTATCCTATCCACTTGTCCATGGTC
Organism: Cheiracanthium punctorium; assembly: GCA_038373885.1. NCBI lineage: Eukaryota > Metazoa > Arthropoda > Arachnida > Araneae > Cheiracanthiidae > Cheiracanthium > Cheiracanthium punctorium. The sequence goes on along the minus strand of JAWZYV010009928.1, from coordinate 258,387 downwards.
GGCGCGGGCTGAAGTGTGAAGGTCCAAGGATCCGGTCTACCGCGCGCTGGAGTTTTGGCCGGTTTTCACCATATGTAACTTGAATACGCGTTTGAACTCCTTAAAAATTTTTGCATCTAACGCATCCCCCCCCCTCATCATAGAACCCTCGGGATGTAACCATCGTAAAAATTTGCCTTAACCCAACAACTATCTCGAATTCCGTTTGAATTTTAAGATTTGAGACTAGCATGCACTAACTTTTTAAATTAAATTGAAAAAAAAAAAAAAAAATATTCAGCCTTCAGCTGAAATTAGTTTCCCCTCCGCTAAAGAGGTTTTTTGACAGAACCTTTTAATTTGTATTGGCAGCCATGTACAGGATGTATTTGCATGTAAATCAAACGGGGAGAAACCAACCGTTCTTCCAGTTTTTCAGATTTGAGAGTTAAATATGCACACACGTACACCAAAAGTCGCCAAGCTTGGCGACTTTTGGCATAGTTCTTGAGGGAGGCACGTGACCGTGGTCGGACCATTACCTAACTTATGTGGTAGGACGGTATTGTGCTTGAAATGGATGAATGCCCCTAAAATTGCCATTGACCGTAATGTATTGGAAATCTTTTGAGTGTTCCTGTAGCAGAACTGTAAATGATAAAGACACTTTTTTAATGGAGAAATTCATTTTCTAACTCTTTACAGCATATATCACTCCTGCGTCGTTTGAAATAGCCCAAAACCTCTAAAAAACGCTTTGATGAATGTCGGCCCATAGAGCTTAATGTATTTCGAATCTGTTAGGCCATTCTGTTGATAAACTATCCAGTCGAATGGAACCGAAACGGGAGGTGCACAAATAGATGTTACAACAATCCTAAATATTAAGTTTCAACATTCTACGCCTAATAGTTTTTGAGATATGCGAGTTTAATGAATTTCGGCCCATTGAGCGTAATGTATTTCGAATGTTTTGGGCGGTCCTGTAGATAAACTATCCAGTCGAATGGAACCAATAGGGGAGGTGCACAACTAGATGTTACAACTATCCAAAATATGAAGTTTCGACATTCTACGCCTAATAGTTTTTGCGTTAGGCGAGTTTAATGAATTTCGGCCCATAGAGCGTAATGTATTTCGAATCTTTTGGGCGGTCCTGTACATAAACTATACACTCGATTGCGACCAAAAAGGGAGGTGCACAACTAGATCATAGAACAATCCTAAATATCAAATCTCAACATTCTACGACCAATAGTTTTTGAGATATGCGAGTTACATACATACGTACGTACGTACGTACGGACGTACGAACATACGTACGTACGTACAGACGGCATGGAAAAACTGACCACAATAGACTCTTTGAAAGTTACTTTGAAATTTTTCAAGTATCCATTATTCCAATCATGTGTCGGATCTTGGTGTGTTTCAAATTTCCGTGAGATCTGTAAGATTTTATTTACTATCAATTATCATCCACGACTTTTTTTGTCTGCCCAAAACTATTACCCTCTTTAGCGGAGGGTAAAAATTGTTTTAAACGCACGTAATACTGGAATAAAATTATTGTTCTTGTGTTCTAGCACAACTCATATTTTGTCGGTAAAATTCAGCCCCACTATGCCATCAGCCACCTTGAAAATTACCTGTTCAGGTGACCAAAGTTTTTGTCGACCAAATTTTCGGCCAAGGACATATACCATCGTGTGTAGTTCTCGCCTCTCCCTTTCGCTTTCTGTGATGCACTATAGGTAGACGGGAAAGTGATGTTTTTTTCTTTCGTATGTCCATATATCGCCTAGCTGATGCTACTGGAGAAAGTTATACGAAATACGCATGTGTGTGAGGTTGTAACGCGGCTGTTCGATAAGAGAGGATTTTTCGAAATTCGTATTCTCAGGAAGATAGGAAATCAAAAATTTCGCATATCCCTCGTGAAGGAAAAAAAAAAGGAGATATCCCTGAAATTCTTGCTGTTAAATGACACCTACATGAGTACTAAAAATCAACTTTAGAAAATTTTGAAATTGGCTTTCCAAGGAAGGCGGGAGGCCTTCCCTACCTTTCTTCGTTTGACATTTGACTAGGTTGACATTTTTGATTTAAAAATGTAAGAAATGTTAATACATTATTCATCTGCAACTGCTTTGTCATTAAAAACTTATTAAAAAATATTTTTTTAATGTAATACAAAAAAAAATAAAAATCTGGAGTGACTCCACTCGACTTTCCGAACACTTAGGATTAAGATCATTACCAAGCATTTAAATAAATTTCAATCGATGAATCATTCAAACATATATACCCAATTGAAGCTCGATCGAATGGACCGTTTAAACGCTAGCGCACTTTCAAGAATTTCTACCCATAGGCCATAATGTAAAAGAAATCTTTATTTTATCCCTGTAGAAAAACTGTAAGTCTTATACACATCAAAATCAATACAGGTCTTGCGACGGTGGTTTATAACATGTATACCCAATTTGAGCTCCATCGAATGGACCGTTTAAACGATAGCGCACTTTCCAGAATTTTCCTCCATAGGCCATAATGTAAAAGAAATCTTTATTTTATCCCTGTAGAAAAACTGTAAGTCTTATACACATCAAAATCAATACAGGTCTTGCGACGGTGGTTTATAACATGTATACCCAATTTGAGCTCAATCGCATGCCCTGTTCAGGAGCTATCGTGTTCACTCACATACACACACATACACACATACATAAATACATCTCGTAAAAATAGCATAAATGAATTCAGAAGACCTCAAAACGTGTCAATACACCAAAATCTCGAATTCGAATTTTTTCATGATTACAATACTTTCCTTACAGGGTACATGTTCGGAAAGTAAAAAACGACATTACTTTCCGCTACACTTCATACTTTTCCTATATTTATAGCCTCTACCGAGACATCATATCTCAAAATGTATAATTAATAATTACTTCCTTTTGAAGTCTTGAAAAAGAAATTCAATTCACTTAACTTTTGAACAGCTCTGTGCAATACAATGTAACACGAAAGGCAAATTAAAAAGAGGTCACAAAGCCTTAATTATAAGAAAAACTCAACTAGTAAGTCTTTCAACTACGTAAAATTAACCCGCAAAATATGTTAACTTTTTTTTTTTTTTGTGCTAGACTATTTATGAGGAACTTTGATGAATCTTAATAAAAGGAACTCCTATAGGAGCGAGTTATGAATCCTGAAAAGTTGAAGGAAATATCTAAATAAAATACGCGTTTGCATAATACGTCGGCGCTAATGAAATATTCTTTTGGTCAAAACAAATTAATCAGAGGAGTTTTTTTTTAACCAAATAAGAAAAATTATGAAAGCGAAAACAAGAGGAGTTGCATACTTTTAATGCTTAGGATGACTTTCAGTAATATGCTAAAAATATGTTCGTTCTATGAAATATAAATATTTTTGCTGTTGATATTTTTTAATTAGATACAGTTGCTCAGGGTATGCTTATAAAAAAAAACTTCTTTGGAATGAAATAACTTCCTTGCATTGTTAAGTGCAAAACTTTCTTTTAGATGCTACCCCACCCCTCAATTCTGAAATTCGAAGTTTCATTAACCCTTTGAGGCGCAACCCTTTCCAAATGCTGAAAAAAGGGCAGCCGTTGCCATCGTTTGAATTAACTACCAGCAAGATGGCGGACAATCGAAACGTTCATAGCGTGCCACAGATCTAGAGACCCTTTTTTTGACGCAGCTGGCTGTTCCGCACAGCCAGCTGTCGTCAAAAAAAGGGTCTCTAGATCAGTGGCACGCTATGAACGTTTCGATTGTCCGCCATCTTGCTGCTAGTTAATTCGAGCGATGGCAACGGCTGCCCTTTTTTCAGCATTGGGCAATGTATCCAGCTGTTCTCGCATTACTTCCATTTTTCAGCAGATGTCAGTGCTGTTAAAAATAATCGTGACCATTTTTTTACGGGAAATGAACGTGCTAAAAAGTAAAGCATTCTCGTGGAGCTATGTCACCCGCAACTATTTTTATAGAAATCAAATCTATTCTTCGTGACTGGCAACAGTCAAAACGTCAGAGTTTGGTGTTCCCAGAGCGGGAACACTGCGCGTTAAAGGGTTAAAAAAAACTGATCATGCATTCATGATTCAAAGTTTAAATTGCTTATTGAGCCACTCCTGTCGCAGAAAACTCTTAGTTTTCGGGTTCGTCGTTTAAAGTTCATTGTAAATGGAAAGTTTTAGTAAACAGTCCAGTTGATCAGGACAAAACGCAAACTTTATTGATTCTAGAACTTCGTAGAACAATCAGCTGTACAAAATTCACAATTTACATTCAGTAACTTGCTTTATAACATTCAGCACAGAAACTTTCTCCGCTCTATTTCACGCACAATAAAATTCTTCCACTGGCTGAAATTCAGTGAAGATCCTCGAGGAAAATTATCAGCAGTTTCTCAGGACTTAATAATAAAGAATTCGCAGACAGCTTTCAAAAATAAGCTTCACAAAACAAGCGGAAGATCGCTTGAAAAAAAAAAAAAAAAAATCTGAAGTGACTGCACTCGACTTTCGGAAGACTTACGATTAAGATCATTAATAAGCATTTAAATAAATTTTAATCGATGAATAATTCAAACATATATACCAAATTGAAACTCAATCGAATGCACCGTTTAAACGCTAGCGCACTTTCAAGACTTTCTCCCCATATTCTATAATATAAAAGAAATCTTTGTCGTTTCCCTGTAGAAAAACTATAAGTCCTATACACTTCAAAATCAATACCGGTCTTACGATGGTGGTTTATAACAAATATACCGAATTTGAGCTCAATCGAATGTACCGTTTAAACGCTAGCGCACTTTCAAGAATTTCCCCCCATAGGCGATAATGTAAAAGAAATATTTTTGGTAGCCCTGTAGAAAAACTATAAGTCCTATATACACCAAAATCAATACCGGTCTTTCGACGGTGGTTTATAACATATATGTCCAATTTAAGCTCAATCGAATGATCCGTTCAGGAGCTATCGTGTTCACACACAGGGGCGCTTCGTGTTCCACCAGGTGGCGCTTTGGATGGAAAAAATCAGCTTTAAAATGACCCAAATACGTTTAAAAAAGGCTAAAAAACTGTTGAATATTTGTTGAAATTGTCTGTGCATATCGAATCAGATATTTGCTAAGCGATTTCTAGCGGCATTTTTGGATGATTTGAAGTAATTAGGATAATTAAAAATGATGTTACCAATACAATTTTCCTGGGCTGAATAGGATAGGAAGACAATAGGAGAATCTGCGCAGAAAAGGATGTGCGGTCGCCTGTCACTCAGATGACGTCATTGAGACGTCACTTCAAAATGCCCTTTGGAAATACCTTACGAAAGCTGCTTGCTGTCGCACAGCGGGAGGACCTGTCGCAAAGAGACCAGTCCCCTGAAATCAGTTCGAACCTTTCCGACACCCATGACCAAATTTAAACGACCGCAAAAGGGTTTAAAATATCAGTTCATGATTCAAATTCTCGTCATTTGTAGGTGGGTTTAATAATTTTCCTCTATAAGATCAAATGTGCAATGGAGGTTCATCGAATGATCTTCAAGAACGTTCTTCAATAATCGCTTTGTGAGGGGTGATTCAAAGACCGGCATATAGCAATATGGAAGAATCTTTGGTTTAACTGTTCTTCGAGGGTTAAATAGAGTCTAAAATTTGTATTTTACGAGTGAAATAATCAAAATTTGCGTTTTGTTGATTGAAAATCGTTAACTAGAACGCGAGATAGGGAGTTTCGGGTGTCTCCATTGTTTAATTCATTCGTTTTCTCGAGAAATATTGGAACTAGAGTTTAGCTGACTTACTTCTGGTGCCAGAATGAGAAATATTTGGCCAAAACTCGCCAAGCTTAATGACTTTTGGGACGTTTGGCGCGATTTTTGTAATGGGAGCTGCAATGTTTGCTTCCTTGCACTAGTATTACGCAAACCTAGTATTGCACTATTGCATTTCTATTACGCAATGGAGATTCGCGATTGATTGGGATTTTTCTGGAGGTAGATTTTAGAGAGACTGCTCGAAAATTCCGGACAGAATGAATAAAGAGGGGCAAATCACGCCTGGGAGTTCAGTTGCTGTAGTTTGTCAGTTGGTGGCGAAAATCTCACCCGTTTCAGATGTACAATGCTGTTCACAGGGGACACTTTAAATATAACCACCCTAGCTCAAAAGCGTTGAAAATGGGGGCCGCCAAGTCTGGAGCTCGGAGGCTATAAAGGATATCTTGTAGTGACTCGCCAAGCTGAAAAAGAGAGGCAATAATGGCTTGTCAGTCAAAAATAGGGTCTGGTGCTAATTGAGTATCTGTGCAGTTTCTGCATAAGGCGTAGTATCTTGAGCTGTCATCTGGAGATATTTTCATGCCTCTAAAATGTCCTGCACGGTGTCTTGCTATTATAGACGACAGTTTTCTAGAGCAGTTAAGATCTGGGATAGAAGGATTTTAAAAGACTTATCAAAAATTCTACGTTTGATATATGTCTGTGAAGTTCGTTAAAGACTGTTCTCTAAAATAATGAATGCAATATTGATAGCTCTTTACAGCAGGGACGTGTTTAAGGGAGGTTCCGAGGGGTCCCGGTCCCTCTCAGAAAATATAAAGCAACATCGACCGAGGAGGCAGTCCTTGGTTTTCAATAACTCTAGTAACTACAAGGTTAAAAATACCGGATTCTTCCCCCCCCCACTTTGAAGAGGAAGGAACCTATATATGCTACTGCTTTATAGAGGCTATCCTTTGTAGCTTACAAATACTACTGCTTAAAGTACTCCACATACAGATGTGCAGCAAAATTTGTCTTGAGGGAAATTCGCTCGCAGAAAGGTTCAGCTAAATAAAGACAAAATTAAAGTCAACTGACTAGGTAGGTTAGACGATATTTCCTTTTAAGGCTGAATTCCGATTAATGGAGATTCCTTTTACAATATCCTTTACTTTATGACTGTTTTTCTTTTTCTTTTTCTTTTTTTTTTTTTTTTTTTTTGGTGAATCATTTATGAATTTTAATTCCCACGTCACATTTTAGTGTCACTTGGCTGATATCTATCCAGATAAGCTCACGTCGATATTAATCAGCTGTCAGAATTGAAAAGTGTAAATAATCCTTCTTTTTTAATAAAAAAAATTTACTTCTTCTTCCTTGGGAAAACCATTTCGCCACGTAATGAGGTACACGTTCCTGACCGAAAGGAAACGCACCAATCCTTAACTAGACTCACGCGCCAAAAATAATCACCTGGGATACTGGGAAGAATTGCGAGTAACGAGATTATCTTAATGAACGTGGGCAGGAAAAGGAGAGAGATGTATGTATATGTGTGTCTTTTTGGCAAAAATCCTTTTATGGAAGCACATTTTTCATTAGCTCGTCTCAGCTCCTGTTTTGTTTCGAATCTATTTTCGGTATTGCGTACAGAGAGAGATAGTTTTCAGTTCTCGCTGACGAGATTAAAAGCTGATTGCAGAAGAGAGCGTCTAGAAACAGTCATCTTGAGTGTCCCACGAGGGTTTGAGTGCGGTTTCGCTTTGAAAGAATTACAAGGCAGAGCCGGTTCTGTCTGCATGTGCTCCGCGCGTGGGCTGACAAAATTGACTCGCAGCTTTTGCTCTGTCGACTGTGTGATAATGATTTTCCTTTCTATTACTGAAAACTTAAATCGTTTTCCTCAAGCTTTGCAATTTTATCGTTTTATTACAGCATCAGTTTATTATTATATAGTACCGGGTGGCACAGCGGGTAATGTTTAAAAAGGAATTTCATAGACTGGTTGGTTGGGTTGCTTAAGACAAAAATACATTAGAGCTATCTGCCTTAGAAGTATGCCTAGGTCGGAGGACTTTTTCAAGGGGTTCAAATGTGCATTTACATTTATCTGGAGAAAACTGCCCAAACTTCCACCCCGTTAGATCGACAGCCGCTCAGTAGGCAAGAACCCTGGACCTTCATACTTCGGCCATATGCCAATGTTCAGTGTCTTATCCAATCGGATATTGATCTGCCGCATTTCAATAGGTATTAATTATTTTAGGTTAAATAATTAGGATTTATTAGAACAAAGAATATCTAATTTACAATTTTACGAGAGAATGCATTGGCTGGTTGATTTTTGTCAAAGTTTTGCAATTTTGATCAGGTGCATCGTAGAGGTTGTTGGAAGAAAGAAAAAAAGAAAGGTAAGCAACAAAAAGTAAGTAATCCGTTGTTAATAAATCCCGCAGTTATTTCAACGGAATTGGCTACCTGTACGTGTTCCTTTTTTCTGCCTTTGGAGTAAGATCAAAGGATACTTGCTGGCCAGATGATGGCGTTAAAGTCCTGACCTCTACAAACTTTAAAGAACAAGTGGTTATAGCTAAAGCACCGCACCAATTTGACACTCCTCAAAATCTCAAGAAGACGAACGCTGAAAGTTGCTGAAGCGCTTAATCTCAACTAAAAAAATGTTTAATAGAATGTAGCAGCTTCATTATAACGGGTTTCACAGATTCCATTTTTATACACTTCGTGCTCACTCTGTTTTACTAATTAATAGGTTTGACATTTTACAAAATGTGAAACCTTTTGTGGATGAATGTAGACATTGCTGTCAGATTTCGAGGAATTCCAGAGTGCACATGTCAAGATAAATGCATGTACTTTTAGCTGTTAATTAGATCCGAGATTTGAAAAGTAATTAATTATTTTCTTAAAAAGTAGTTTTCTCCTAATGAAACTTGAAATGCTGAAGGACACTCGTCAGGCCTTAACAGGACGTGCGTTCCAAAAATAATCATCTTGTACTCGGGAAAAATAATTGCGGGTAACAAGATTATCTTCATGAACATGGTCAAGAACGATGAATGTCTTTGACGAAAATCCTTTAAAGAAAAAAAAATTATAAGCCCATCTCTCTGTTTTGAGATATTCTGTGTTTTCGGTTATGTTGAAAGAAAGAGATGATTTTCATTCTCACTAGCGATATTAAAAACTAATTATACGTTTTGTCATAAAATATCAATAGTCACAGCAGTATCGCACGGAGGTTGAAATCCGGTTTCTTGTTAGATGAATTAAGAGTCAGACAGGTGGACAGTGCTTAGTGGAAAACTACGTAGGTGGTTCAAAAAGTAATGTAACAAGAGTTCTCACGAGTGCGCACATTCCCCGAGCGAATGAAATTTCGGGTCTAGATGCAACAGAAGATCACAGCAATGAAGTGCCTCTAGATGCAGATAGTAGTGGATTAAATCTCCGACATTTGAGATAGAAAAGGGGGAGACGTGGTCGGACACATGGTCCGCTATTGAAGTACGAAGTATAACGCGATTTTTGTGGTTAAAGAAAACCTCACCAGTAAAAATTCATCGTCAGTAAGTGTAAGTGTCTTCCTGATGCATGTCATACGGCCTCGGTTATATGTGGTTGGCTACAAGGCTACCAATGGAATGTTTGGAGCATCCTCCCTACAACCCCGATCTTGCACACAGTGATTCCCGTCTCTTCGAGCCGTTAAAAAAGAGCTTGGGAGGACGTCATTTCCACACCAATTCCCTTGTTCAGGACTCCATCGTTAACTGAATCAGAGACTAGGGCCTTGATTTCATCAATGTCGGTTTCGACGGATTTATACTCAGACTGAAAAAATCCTTTGATGTCCATGGAGGCTATGTTGTAAAACAATATGCACCAAATGGCTTGTTATGTTTGTGTATCTCTGAATAAACTTCTCCCTGAATAAACATTTTGGTTAAAGGACTTCTTTTCTTACTTTTTGAACCACCCTTGTATCTCTAAGAAGGTAAACATGTTTGAATATGTTAATAAAAGGAAAGCGGGAAGATTTTTCAGCAATTTATATGCTTCTAAATGATGCTGAGACAAAAATTGCATACTTTTTGGCTTTTAAATTTCGGTTTATTGTTTTCCTGCCAAAAGCTAATTAAATTTAAAATTGATCTAACCTTTTCTTCACAAGTTTTATAGTCAAAATAGCTGTTACGTTGTTAATAGAATAGAGCCCTTACAGTAATGCTGAGGGGCTTATGGCTTCCTTTTTTTTTTTTCCATCCATCTGACAGATTTAGCTCGTTTGTTGCTTCATTGGCGATTTTGAAAAGAAACGGTAGCAATCTGCAGAGATAAACACGTGATCCAATACCCAAAAGAACGCCTGTACACCAATTCAATATTGTTGCAGAATACTCTGCTTAGTTTTCGGGATCGTAGCTTGATATGTAGATGGAAAGATCTAGTAAACAGTCCAGTTGACAGGGCGAAACACAAATGTTATTAATTCTAGAACTTCCACGAACAATCTGCTATACACAATTCGCAGGAGTTAACAGTCAGTAACTTCCTTTATAAAAGTCAGCTTAACACAGAAGCTTCCGCAGATGCTGTTTTACGCATTCTATAAAATCCTTCCACAGACTAAGAACCCAGTGGAAATTCCGGCGAGGAAAGCTTTCGGCGTGTAACAATGAAGAAGTCACGAACAGCTTTCGAAAATAAGCTTCTCAAAAGAACGAAAGATCACTTGCAAAAGCACAATACAAAACCTAAATACAGTGGACTGACTCAACGAGCATTCGATCACAACTCAATTGAACTTTGAAGTGACCCTGCTCTTTTATAGCTTCCGCCGACGTTACGCGAATATTCCACTCGACATGTCTCTACTACTAATATGTTCCAGAGGATCTTAGTTGTTTAATTTCGTAATAGAAATGCAATTAAGTAATATTAGACTATTGTGTTATACTAATGCAGGAAACCGATATTACAGGTCTCATTGATAAAATCGCGCCGAATGCCACCGACAGTTGACGAGCATCTTGGCGACTTTTTTTCATGCTACAGAATATAAATTTCAATTATTTGACTCGCAGAATACGAATTTTAGGCTAGTTTAATACAGAGAAGAGTGGATCATCCCAAAAATTCGTATAAAAATAAACTTTCTTTTTTTCCCTGCTGATTTGAGTTGGATAATTTAACAATCTATATCCATTACTATAATGATTTGAATGATTGAAGACAAGACTCATATCCAAGATTTTTTTTATTCAAGAGCTAAAACAATGTTTTATCACTTAAAATGATTACAAGAAAGAGTTACTGTGTTAAAAAATGACTGATCAGTTACTTATGGCACTTCTTTTGAATTAAAATGGCGGATGCTTCACTTCATTTACTAAGCCTTCCCAGCAAACACACACAGATTCTCTGAACGTCTATTAACGTTCAGAAGACGTGTAATGAATGTTAATAGACGTTCAGAGAACCTGTGTGTGTTTGCTGGGTTAGGTTATAATACGTTCTCTCATTCCTATAATGATGCAACTCTTTACTTTGTCATCTCTTACCTTTGACTTCATTGCAGTCAATCTAGAAGATTGCTTTTCCTACTTTTTCTCTACAATGGGCGTGTTGGTAAACAATGAACCAGTGCCCTCTCGTGTACTAGTTTTAGTTCTAGGCTTTCTTATACTCTCGGTTTTTAAGCCTATAGCGATTGATCATCTTTCTTGAAGTCGATTGAGTGTAGCTGAAATATTAAATCAACTGCGATAGGAGCTAGTGGATTCAGTTTTCGATAGTTTGTTTACATTTCCTCCAAGGACCATTAATAAATAATGTTTTAATTTTATTGAATGAAACTTTAAATCTACTTGTAAGCGTATACATCCTTGTTTTAAAAAATACAGTATATTAAAAAATATGTAAAGTCCATTTAAAAATTAAAAAACAAGTTTACCAATTATTTCTGATAGCTTTGCTGATCTGTAAAATTAAAATTGCATGAAAATATTTAAAATTTTTGAGTTTAATCTTTGCTATTTTCATGCATTTCATGATTTCAGATGGTCAAAACTGACGCAGCGTTTGTCTTTAAAAAATCGCCAAGGTAATATCAATACAGCAGTTGAGCCTCTAAATTAGCGTACCTTTTTGTATGGCTGCATTCAAATTTCCCTATGTTTGAATTGGATGTCTGAAAATTTAATTATAGTATGGATGTTTACTTCATAAAATTCATTATTCACAATTTTGAACATATGAAGTTTCATTTTTAGAAGGGAATACAAAAGAATTTTAGATTATGTTGCATGGGATAATAATTGTATCCAAAAGAAAAATGAAATATTTGCCTTGTAACACTATAGAATAAATTAACAAACTTTACATCACACCGCTGATTTAGATAATAAAAATCCGATTTTTGAGGATGCGGCGTCAAGTATTTTATTTTTCCTTTTGTAGTTACGTCCCTTGTATTTGATTTATATTATCTTGTTTAATTAGTCATTATTTTATTACTAGAAGACGTTTATGCAGTTTAAAAACTGCGGTCATTAAAACCATGTTTCGCTCAACAATGGACCACTAGAATAAACAATTGTCAACAAATGTTCCAATAGAAATATACCTTTGTATTGTTGAAAAGTGAAAAGTTACATAACAAATATTGTTGTACCCTATAGATGCTATGTATCATTCTTGAGAATTTGCAACAAATATTGAATAGCTTCTTTCAAATCAAGTTTCTGCGTATAGGCATGTTTGAAAGTTTTTAATTTGATTGTAAGTCGCCATGTCGAACTAATCACTCAGTTTTGAAGGGTTAATCACGACTTTTATAATCCTGATAATTTTTCTCTATTCTGCGACAACATGCTTTTCGTATTCCTGCTATTTCCGACGCTTCATGCGCTATATCAAGGACAGTTTCTGTTCGCATTCGTCGTTCTTGCGTGGTTTCTCGGAGCCATTTTGTCAGAAATTGCTGCAAAGAATGCTGTAAATGTAATCGGAGAAAATCGTAATGGAGCCGTCGAAACTCTCGTTTCTGAGAATAAAACACATGATGATAATGATGAACTTAGTGATGTCTGTCCGGAGATACCTAATAATGAGATGGATGCTTCACTTCTTGCTTCTACTCCGGCAGATATTCCGGAAAATTGCCTAAAACCTCCAAAGCAAAAGTCACCCTTCACAGTAAAACTGGAGTACCCGCCTCAAATTCAGAGTGTTCTGGCTTCTTCTCCAACGAAAAGTGATTCTGGTTCCTCCGCAGAAACATGGATTTCTGTAACTCTCACATCAAGTAGTTCGGAAATAGTTGCGCAAGAATCTCCAGCTGTACCTCGGCGTCGAAAATTCAGAAAACGCCTGAAGCGATTATTTTGTTGTTGCATTTCCGCAGAATCAAATGAGTGAATGCCCAGTGCTTAGTAAAATCGAAGTCACTGACCTTTTTCAAAATTTATTTTAAGTTAATTTTCTAAATTATGTGCTTAAAAGATTCAAATTTTGAACGTTTATTTCATGCCAAGATATTTCTGAGATTTATAAACATTTGATTTCCTGATTCATCTATACATAATGTATCATAGTGATGCTAGCCACAGACTTTAACTACTTTCTTTATCATATCTGAGCATACCTATTTTATTTTATCATCTTCAACGTGCTAAGGCATATGTCATCTTTTCTCATATTCAAAAGCTTCAAATACCTGTATTACTTGTTTCTTCACATCTGCATATCGATTAAAATCTGGTTATCCTATCTGACTGTCATCAACAAAAAGTCTCTATCATTTTGGTCATAAAAAAAAGTTCACCGACTCAATATTCCTCTTCTTCGAAAGAATATTCTAACATCAGCCTCGCCTTCCGTCATCGTAATCGAAAAAGCCGCTGACATCAGTCTCACCTCTCTTCTTCCTCATCGTAAAAAGCCACTAACATCAGGCTCACCTTCCATCTTCGTCATCTAAAAAGCCGCTAATATGAGTCTCACCTCTCTTCTTCCTCATCGTAAAAAGCCACTAACATCAGGCTCACCTCCTATCTTCGTCATCTAAAAAGCCGCTAACATCAGGCTCACCTCCTATCTTCGTCATCTAAAAAGCCGCTAACATCAGGCTCACCGCTCTTCTTCATCATCGTAAAAAGCCGCTAACATCAGGCTCACCTCTCTTCTTCGTCATCGTAAAAAGCCACTAACATCTCTTCTTCCTCATCGTAAAAAGCCTTAACATCAGGCTCACCTTCCATCTTCGTCAATCTAAAAAGCCGCTAACATCAGGATCACCTCTCTTCTTCATCATCGTAAAAAGCCGCTGACATCAGGCTCACCTCTCTTCTTCGTCATCGTAAAAAGCCACTAACATCTCTTCTTCCTCATCGTAAAAAGCCTTAACATCAGGCTCACCTTCCATCTTCGTCAATCTAAAAAGCCGCTAACATCAGGATCACCTCCCTTCTTCATCATCGTAAAAAGCCGCTGACATCAGGCTCGCCTTCCGCCTTCGTCGTCTAAAATGCCGCTAACATCAAGCTCACCTTCAGTCTTCATCATCGAAAGCCGTTAACATCAGGCTCACCTTTCGTCTTCCTCATCGTAAAAAGCCTCTAATATCTGGCTCACCTTCCGTCTTCGTCATCTAAAAAGCCGCTAACATCAGGCTCACCTTCTGTCTTCCTCACCGTTAAAAGTCGCTAACATCAGGCTCACCTTCCTACTTCGTCATCTAAAAAGCCGCTAACATCAGGCTCACCTTCCGTCTTCCTCATCGTAAAAAGCCGCTGACATCGGGCTCACCTTTCTTCGTCGTCAAAAAAGCTGTTAATATCAGGCTGATCTTCCGTCTCGTCTTCTAAATAAAGGAGCTCACGCTTGGTTCTCCTTTTCTATAGAAAAATGTCGCCAACACTTCATCTTGCCTTCTCATCAGCACAAAGCCACCAACATCTAGCTCAACAGTTATTACATTTCATTTGCCAAACAATATATCTACAATGTCCTTTTTTTTTAAAGTATTACGCAATAAAAATAGATTTGTTTAAGTTCATGTGTTATTTTTATTTGCAAATTCCTTACTGAATGTGGTAAATGTAGATATTACATGCTTTATTAGTTCCTCGGAAAATATTTCGATACATTACATATTCCACTACTATTACGCATAGCATGTGGAGAACTCGCCATAGAATTTAAATACAAAGGTCGATAGGCTGTACCTGTTAACTATGTGTGTATTAATAATTGTTATAACATGCTACTACTTTAAAAGAATGCGCTGAAATATATGCAACGAAATTTCCCCTCACAGACTTCATACACAAGGGAAAATAAACAAACTGCACCAGGGACTCGAAAACATTTAGGATGATTCTAACTTAAGTTGCATTAGACACCGTAATAAATAAAACAAAATTGTCGCTTATGAAACTTTCTGAAAAAAATTCTTTGACTTGAAGTTGCAGTGCAAAAATTTTCAACAAGTGGCACTTATTGCTCAATTTCCGATTTTTATGATTTTTTTTTTTTTTTGAAAGTTTTATACTTCAGGTTTATCATTTATTACTATATATACTACGGCTTGTGAAAGAGGTATTCTAAAAATATGAACGACTTGGCATGATTAGATTATATTTTTATTTAAGAACCGAAACCACATGATGTTTTCAAAAGATTATTGTCCTGTTGCTCTTATATCGCACAGGACATTTTAGAGAGACACTTTTCAGACACTTTTTCGATGGAATCGAAACAAGTGTCTTTATAGTTCTGCTACAGGAACACTCAAAAGATTTCCGACACATTACAGTCAATCGCAGTTTTAGGGACATTCATCCATTTCAAGCACATTACCGTCCTACCATATAGTTAGGTATGGTCCGACCACGGTCACGTGCCTCAAGAATTACGCCTTGGCGGCTTTTGGTGTAGAATGTATGTATTTAACTCTCAAATCTCAAAACCCATTAGTCGTAGAATGTTGAAATTTCATGTATAAGATTGTTGCAACATCTAGTTGTGCATCTCGATTTTTTCCCCCAATCTTCTGGAGAGTTTATTTACAGGACCACCCAAAAGAATTTCAATACATTAATGTCTACGGACATCTTCAATATATTACATCTGTAGTCAGTCATTGTTTGGTCCATACCCAAAATCTTGCCAAATTTGGCGATAGTCAGTCACTGTTTTTTCCATGCCCAAAATCTCGCCATTATTTTTCGTCGACCTTAGTGAGTTTTGCTGAAGTATCGCCAAATTTGGCACCAAAAATAATTTCGCATTTCGCATAACTCTAAAATTTTTAATCGTAGAATGTTGAAATTTTGTAATTAGAACTATTGTAACATCTAACTGTCATCTCTTTTTTTTTCAATTCCTACTATTAGTTCACTCTCCCTATATATATTTATATATCTTGTACAAATTTTCAATCGTTAATAAAATACTTTTTATTCATCCACTCAAGTTCAAATACATTTTTTTAAAACTTGTAGTGGATGGCACTTGATGTTAGTACAGGTTTTTCAAATATTAATTCATTAATTAGAATTAATTAATTAATTTAATAAAAAGTAACTAAAATAAAATTTTTCTTTGTTGACTTAAGTAGGAATTGACCTAAATTTTTTTTATATATTACTTGTTTTTTTAGTGACTCTTCAAAAAGTGATTTTTGTAATGTGTAAAAAAGGGAAAAGTCCTATCGGATATTCAATCATATCAAAGTTATGAAATCATCGTTTCGAAAGAATATAAGTTTAAATTTTTTAGTACACTACCTTTCGTGTTGTGTTTCGCAGGTATTCCCTAAACCCTTTGAGGCACAACCCTTTCCCAATGCTGGCCACAGATCTAGAGACCCTTTCTTGATGACAGCTGGCTGTGCGTGGGCACAGCCAGCTGACGTCAAAAAAGGGTCTCTAGATCTGTGGCACGCATAAACGTTTCGATCGTCCGCCATTTTGCTGGTAGTTAAGTCGAGCGATGGCAACGGCTGCCCTTTTTTCAGCATGGGGCAATCCATCCAGTTGTTCTCGCATTCTTCCACTTTTCAGCAGATGTCAGTGCTGTTAAAAATAATCGTGACCACTTTTTTTACGGGAAATGACGTGCTAAAAAGTAAAGGATTCTCGTGGAGCTATGTCATCCGCAACTATTTTTATAGAAATCAGATCTATTCTTCGTGACTGGCAACAGTCAAAACGTCAGAGTTTGTTGTTCCCAGAGCGGGAACACTGCGCGTTAAAGGGTTAACACTTGTCACGGATATGGGTGTACATGCGTGGAGTGAAACAACGCAGTGTTTCGAGATCTTTCCACCCAACATGTGATAGTAATTTTGTACCAAATACCACAACACGATAGTAAGTATACTGAAGGTACTGTTACACGGCTTTTCAAGCCGCCGGCGCCACCTGATGATAGAACTTTAAATTATTTTAACTCGATTATATATTTCAAAATTTTTTGTTTATATAATAACAATGCAGTAAACGGCACATTTTTAATGTATTTTTTTCTCTCTCTCAAACCACATTTTTATTATTTACATTCAAAATAGTTTAGTTACATATTGGACACTCTGTATATACATTGATACAAGCGAAGTTGGAAGGGTGGCATATGCCATGGGAGTAGAGGGCCACTATGATGATAATCCATGAATTATTTAATTTACCTCCTACAAACCTTTTGCATGCCAGTGCACGTATTCCGTTTATCAAGAGAAAAGCTTACAAACTATTAGTGCAGTAATAAATTTTTCACCGATTTTTATACGAAAAAAACTAAAGAATGCAATTAACTCTAGCAGGAAAAATCTTTTCACTCATATTAAAAATTTCACTCATTTTTTCACTCATGTTGAAAATTTCATTCATTTTTTCACTCATAATGAGTGAAATTTCGCTTGCGGGTTGCCGCTAAGCAAAAACATTGGAACTGATTGTCAGGCAGAATTGCAACACCATTTGCCCATGGCTCTCGTTTCTACGAGAGAAATATTAGAAAGACCGGAAAGTACTGCCAGTTTTGTTTGGTTTGGTTGTTTGTTTTAGCATAAAATCCAAAAATACAAACAAGCGGTGCCTAAATATAAGATTCATTTTCGTTACATTTTAAAGCAAGAATTTTATAGATAATGTTTTCTTTCTTTCATGAAAAATGGTCATTCTCCTCCTTTTACTCACGTCTACCAACACCTCCTAGGTATAGAAGCCTAACAACTGAAGCTTTGACGTCATCACTAGGACCAGGAAAATGACTTTCACAGTTTTATTGTCACAAAGTGAAGCTATTTAAAATTTGTGGGATATTTACTCACGCCTCAAAACATTTAATGATTTGAGAAAGATAAATTAATTTTACGACAAATGTCAATTTTTAACCATCACTAAATATAAAATATGATAAAGATCATAATGAATTACTTTATTTTTGAGTATTTATATCATTTACCAGAAATATTAAATAGTCTTACTCAGTGAAAATAAAACTGCAATGACATCATTAGCGTAGGCCGAGTCATGACGTAGAAGCTTCGGTTGTTAGGCTTTCTATATGTAGGAAATGTTGTGTTTACCCTGTAACGCGCGCGTCTGGATTACGAAATTCTAAAAATCCTGAATTTAATTTTTAGGTATTTGTGAGTGTTGTTTTTTACTTCAAGAGTTTTGTAGATATATGTTCTTTTCTGTGAGATGCCCGGAGACTTGTTAAAAGGATGTTTTGGCCCCCCTACTTACCAATCCCACCCACACACACCATCAGTTACGAATTTCGGAAAACGCTGTCCAATGCAGCATCTATGTCAAAGAAAAAAAAAATCACGTACATAATAGTTGTTGTCACGTACATAATTGTGTTATTAATTTTGTAATTTTTGCCTAAGCGAAGCACTGACGTAGGAAAAATTGTCATTACTTTTTGGTTCCTTTAATATATAAATGGCGAAGACATCGCTTTGCATGCGAAACGTTTTATCATATCGTATTTTCATGTTTTGTACAATGCAAGTAATCTTTATTTATAAGGAATCCTACAGCGCATACTGCAGCCAGTTGTCTGCACTCTAATTTTTCCATACTAAAAAGAAAATTTTGTACTTTTTGTATGAATATGCATTTAATATAAATATAAGACAATTATGGAAATAATTTTTACCGCATTTCTATTATGACAGTTGCTGAAATGTGTTTTCTTGTAATACTTCGGATATAAATTTTGTTCTGCTTACGGAAGGGAAGTTTGACGACTTTTGGTGTACATATGTATGAATGTAACTCGCATTTCTCAAAAACTATTAGTCGTATATTGTTGAAATTTTATACATAAGGTTGTTGTAACATCTAGTTGTGCACCTCGATTTTTAGTTCCAATCTACTGGAAGGTTTATTTACAGGACCACCCAAAAGAATTTTAATACATTAATGTCTATGGACATTTTCAATGTATTATGTCTGTAGTCGGTCATTGTTTGGTCCATGCCCAAAATCTCGACATGTCATCGACCTTGGCCAGTTTTACCGAAATATTGCTTAACTTGGCGTCAAAAATAATTGCATATTTCCTGTAACTCTAAAACTACTTACTGTTGAATGTTGACTTTGTGTTTAGAACTAGTGTAACATACAATTTTGCAATTATTTTTTATTGCAATCGACTGAGTAATTTATTTATAAGGTCAAACAAAAGACTTTCAATATACTAAGAACTATGGATACCTCCAATTCATTAAAATTCTGTGATAAGTCACTATTTCGGCTATGACCAAAATCTCACTAACTATCTGAAACTTTCCAGCTTTTTGCGAAATATCGCCCAATTAGGCGACAAAAACGAATCTTTCAAATTGAACTCAGCTTGCCGATATCTCACCTATTCGGCGAGCAATTGCTAAACCTTACTATAATTGCAGTATTTTATCTCCTTCAAGCAAGAACCCTTAGAGAAATGCACCGAAAATATTTATGATTTAATAGACGTACAAGGAAGTCGCACTGTGTCCATATCAATTTTTTTTCTTTCGATCTTTAAATCTTCTGGCGACAATTACCGCCCACAGAAAGTGTCTGGCAGTATTGATTCAAAATTTGTAACACTATTCTTCTGTAGAACATACGTAAAAATCAGCTGCGAGAATTTAAGCAAAGTGAGTACTATTTTTATGCACCTGTAGCAAGGGGTACCTGAGAATTGGCCGTCGGTCAAAGCTAGCAAGTATGCTTACGTTTACTGTACGTAATAACACTACTCTATCGTATACATTTTGCGCATAAGAAAATAAGTAAGATTAGAACACAATTCGTAACACAATAAGATCTGGGGGCCCTGGGATCTTGGACTAATAGCGTATGCGTCTAGTCCAGTGGTGCGCAAACCGGGGGTCGCCAAATTCAAAGAGATCCAAATTTATGAAAAATCAACAATTATTCATTTCAAAGAACTTAAATAATACAAGAAAAGAATCTGACAATTATTATTTTACGAGCGCGATATTCGCGATCGCTATCACGGGGCTTCAAAACCACGTTATCATGCATAGTGATCTGCAAATTGATCATGCATAATGATCATGCATAGTGATCTTCAAAATTATTTTCCCTTAAAACAAAACATCGATCTCGATTGGATCCAGAGGATGACTTACGACTTGCGATTTCCAATCCAGATCCGAACATGGAAGCAATTGTGATCTCTTTGCAAGCACATATTTAACATTGACTTTTTACGATGTAAAGTTTTTTAAAGTATTTTTTAAAACATTTATATCCATATGCATAAATAAAGCATTGTTTTATAAAATTATGTGTTGATTGATCAACTGATTTTTTTGATGTTACAACTTTTATAACATTTTTATACTGGTTTATAAGTTTGGTACGCTATTTCAAAAACGCGCTATTTCAATCGATGATGTCACGACACTCTTAAAAACATCCTGTAAGAGCAACTCCCAGAAAGAATGTCGATGTAACTTAGTTTTCAATTAAACAAAATGTCTACTGTCTATCCAGGGGTCGCAACAAAATTTTATTCAAAATAGGGGGTCGCGACAAAATTTTACACAAATTAGGGGGTCACAGATGAAAATAGTTTGCGCACCACTGGTCTAGTCCGCTGAACAAATTTTTGCGAGAATTTTTGATTGCTTCTGAATTTTTTTTTAATTGCTAAATGAAAGTGAATACAAAACTATTAAGGGATAGTATAGTATTAGGACTCAATAAAGTATAGGATTAAGCTATATTACTTTCTTTCATTTTATGACAGCTAATGGGTGGGCAGTCTAATTTTTCAAATTTGAACTTTTTTCATGATTTTTCTGGGAAACGACACGCTGAAAATTTTTAAAATCTTTTTTCCCAGCATGAGTAAGCCTGAACGGAGTTATAATTTTATTTTCAGCCCATTTTAAAAAAATCATTATCGTTTTAACCCTACAAGGCTAATTTTGAGTTCTGTGTCCGAAATAAATATATGTGACAATATTAGTGATTATTATTCAGGGAAAAATAGTTTAAAAAAATAATAACCTAATGTTTTACCAAAAAATCCCTCTTTTTATTTCAGTTTTGTATGCGGTACACTGGGCCTTAGCTGTACTTTTTGGGTATTTATTTAGAAATTTTAGTATTCAAATCATTTCTTGATAGGACGAACTCCAGCACACAGTCATTTTTTTTCCTGGTCGGAACTCTTAGCTGACTATTTTTGTTCATTTTCTAAAATAAACAAAACACCATTCGGAAGACGGCTGTTTAAATTTCAATCAGGTTTGTCAATAATATGAACACTATGTACATTTACATGCAACAGCCTGAATTATATCGTTGTTATCCATGTATAAATACTCTTAAAAACCGACAGATGTCGATAATAGCATTTTATAGACATACAGGAATAATTAACCCTTTAACGCGCAGTGTTCCCTCTCTGAGAACACCAAACTGTGAGTGTTGCCAGTCACGAAGAATAGATATTTGATTTCTATAAAAGTAGTTATACTGACATAGCTCCACGAGAATCCTTTACTTTTTAGCACGTCCTTTCCCGTAAAAAAATGGTCACGATTATTTTTAACAGCACTGACATCTGCTGAAAAATGGAAGAATGCGTGAACTCCTGGATAGATTGCCCATCGCTGGAAAAAGGGCAGCCGTTGCTATGGCTCGACTCAACTACCAGCAAGATGGCGGACGATCGAAACGTTCATCGCGTGCCACAGATCTAGAGACCCTTTTTTGACGCAGCTGGCTGTGCCCACGCACAGCAAGCTGTCGTCAAGAAAAGGGTCATAGATCTGTGGCACGCGATGAACGTCTCGATCGTCCGCCATCTTGCTGGTAGTTAAGTCGAGCGATGGAAACGGCTGCCCTTTTTTCAGCATTGGGAAAGGGTTGCGCCACAAAGGGTTAAAATGAATTTTTCACAAGGGGTACCAGGTGCCTCGTAGGGTTAAGATAAAAGAAAATAGAATACTGAGCAACTATTATATTTTGAGAGCAAGTTTTTAATATCATTTTTCTTTTCAAATAAACAGAGCCGATTCGCAAAAAACTTAAACACTTTATTAAACCTCACAAAAGAACAATGTAATCCTATAACATTCGACTCTGTGGCGTAAACAAACTCACGAAATACGAAACTAAAGAGAACGGGGCTGAATAAACACACCAAAATAAAGCGACTGAAGAAATTTATTGGACTCCAGTTTCTTCTTACAGCTGTAAAGAAATATCGCAGCGGATACAGAGAAAAATCAACTTCTCCATCTGAAAATAAAGGAAATGTGTCCGAAATAAATTGAGACGTTTCTTAAACGGTAGGTATCGAAATCATCGAGTCTCCTATCTTCGAGGAAAAGCATACTATACAGAGTGTTCCAAAAAGGATGGTAACGAGCTGTAATTTTTAAGTCATTAGGAATAAGTGGCTAATGTAAATTGAAAAAATAGGTTTAAAAAAATAAGGAGGAAAAAGAATACGTTAAGGGGTTAGGGGTAGTCAGAGACGTGCAAAAATGCCATTTTTTAATTTTTATTTTTTTTTACTAGTAATTAAGTTTATTTCACATAAGTAAAAACATAGTATCATTTCATCATACTTTAACATTACTTCACTTAAATTTAAAAAAAAAAAATAATAATTATTTTACAAGTTATGGCGGTCTAAGTTGAACAGGTTTTAATAATGGGTCCTTGCGGTGACCATTACAGCTCCTTGGAGATTCATCTAAAATCAATGAAACAAAAAAGATTATTTTTATGGATAGATAATCTTGTGCCTGATCGAAGCTTTTTTTTTTCAAAATTAACAAAATGGCGGTCTCTGGAAATTTTTTTGCAGATTTTCGGGAAAAAACCAACAATTAATTGTTTATAAAAAATCGAAGTTTAAAAAAAAAAAAATCCTTCGATCAGGCACTAGCTTTTTATGTTTTCTAAAAGCTGTATAAGTTTCATGGAGCGGTTTTTGAGTTACAGTGGTCACCAGTTCAAAAAACATAGTTTTGAGAAAAACGCATTTAAAGTTTTACAGTCGATTGATGTACAGTAATACGAATAATTTCAATACTTACACTGAGTCATCCTGGACCATATAAGAGTTCTTCAGCCGTTGTAGAACTTTCTAAAACATCAATTTGTTGTTGTCTACGTCGCATTCTACCTTCGCGAGTGTTGTCGTTAGCGCGCTGATCAGCTACTTTTACACGTGCACTATCGGTTTTTTCAGTATACCGATGCGAATTAGGCCCACAACTAAGTCTCAGTGTGTTCATTATTACTAATAATGACTTTGTCCCTTCTTTAAATATACTCATAGCTACGTATGCAGCTATTTGAACAATGGTAAAACTAGTATTGATAGTTTTTGGGCATATTTTCCACACTAGTTGGTTGAAGCTCTCATTATTAATTTGATTAAATCCACCTACACATGTTGAAAGTAAATTTTCATTACTAAGATCTTCATAAATAGGCTTGATTGCTTTTAAAACTTCAGGAGGTAAGGGAGAATTATGCCGCTAGCTAATTGTTCTCGGAAATATTAGACCGCTCGAGAGCCTTTTATTCTTCGCTAAATAACTCGAAAGATATTTGTCGGATTCACTTCAAACTTTCAGAGAATATTTTTAAGATACTATACTTTAAGAAAATGCAAAAAAAAAAAAATCAATTTTTTGAAAATTCTGACTACCCCTAACCCCTTAAAACAAAAATCCTATTGTTAATTTTCAGAAAGTGACACTTTTTAAATTTCTATACGACCTCTCACACAAAAAAATTTCCAGTTAATAAAATGCGCCCCCATACACTAATGAAGTGATGGAAGAAATTGAACATTTTCATGCCGTGCCCCCGCTTATCCCCTCGACTACACCATTACCTATCACCTGATTTAGTTTTGTTGCAAAATTCTAATGCTGTTATCCGGCATATTCTTGTGTTTGCCGGAAAGAGAGATATACAGGCATTCCTGCAAGTAAAATGAGTGTGCGGCCCCTCAACCTTGAATACAAATTTGACCACTTTGACGAACCAAAAGAAAGTTCTAGAAAGTAGAGTGGAAGTCTGGCTGTATCTCAATTGGTAAGTTACAAGAAAGTTCCAGAAATATGACCTCACGACCTATGTGACGCCACAACCTGCTTGGAAATCTATCTATATACGTATATCAGTCTTTCTCCCTGTGAGTTCAGTGTGACAGTGACAGACTGTGGACATAGAGAGCTGAACTGCATGATTGGCTTTGCGACTTCAATATTGTTATTGCTGTGATAGTTAATTTTTTGCTGTTGCATGTGTTACTAAATTCTGTATTTTTTATGAAATATTAGTGCTTCAATTCGTCAAGTAAAGTGTTATATTCGCTAGCTTGTTGGAACCCACTAGCTTGTTGCACCCACTGTGTAATTTTCGTAGCAGTATGAAAGAATTTCTCTAAACATTAGCAATCAATTCCTGTCTATCGCAAATCGGAGACATTCATCCTTTTAAAGCACAGTACAATAAGTACATAGATGTTTACAATAGCTTACCCTAAAGTAAATAAAAAACTTTGTAAAAAACACACATAAGATGCTATAGGCAAAAAGATACGCACGTTTCGACGAAAAATTGTTTTGGCCATCTTCAGTCCAAGCCCTTCGTCGCAAGGAACACAGGGAACTGAAAAGAGGTAAACAAGCAAGATGTTGCCTCAAGGGGCAAAGAAAAGTCGAACAAAACCACGGAGAGGCGAGAAAGAAAAAAAAAAGAAATATAGGATAAAAAGGAAAGGAAAGAAAATAGTGTTCTATTTGTTTTTTGTTATTTTGTTTGTTCTGTTTTCTCTTTTTGTGTGTGTGTTTGTTTTCGTATGTTCATTTTTTTATTATTATTTTTTAATTTTATTTATTTATTCCTTTTTTATTTCTGTATTTTTTGCTTCTTTCCTTTCCTTTTTATCCCATATTTCATTTTTTTTTTTCTTTCTCCCCTCTCCGTGGTTTTGTTCGACTTTTCTTTGCCCCTTGTGGCAACATCTTGCTTGTTTATCTCTTTTCAGTTCCCTGTGTTCCTTGCGACGAAGGGCTTGGACTGAAGATGGCCAAAACAATTTTTGGTCGAAACGTGCGTACCTTTTTGCCTATAACATCTTATGTGTGTTTTTTACAAAGTTTTATATTTACTTTATTGTTTAACACCAGTATTTTGAGTGTTTTTTCCAATAGCTTACCCTTCATTAAAGTATGACAATAACATTTAAAGTTTTTTACAAGACTCGCAAAATTACATTAATAGTGATATGGTGCTTTCTTGAGGTCATCCCAAAAATCTTGCGAATTTTGAGGATAAGTTTAGCGCAAGTGCTGAAAAGTGTTTTGTAATCAATTCGTTTAGCATGATTTATCTTTCTTGTTCTTCTGTTGTGCGCGAAGCTGTTAAAGCTCTCAAGTAATCGATTTTTTTTTTATGTAGTCACCATAATCCTTCAAATTAAATTTTTAAACATAGTTTTTCCAAACGATGATCAACTTTTTACTTCCTTTTTGTCCTGCCCGTATAGGAGATGTTCAAAATAATCAAAATAATACACTATCATAATAATAAGGATAACGAATTCCTAGAGTACTGCTTGTCTAGACGTCTGATTGTTCAAGTTTTGTAAGAAAAAATAAATAAATAGTCGAATGAATAAAATATAATACAATTTTTTTAAATTCCAATGAACATTCACTCAAACTAATTATATGTGAGAAAAAATATTATTACACGCAATTAATTTAATTACCATTCAGCGTGCATATACAGAACAAAAGCTTCTTTGTTCAAGAAGACACTCTTAAACGAACCGAACAAACACTATATCACCACCCACCTTTTAATTACGTAGTAAAGCCCTAGCAATCGCTGTTCGCAGAAACACGCCCTACGGAAAGCCCTTTAAACTTTTGAATTTAGTGCATTCATTACTGCGATATTCTGCAAGATTTTACTCTGCATTTAGCATACGCTTTTGTCATTACGTTTTAAGTAGAGTAGCTTTAAAAACTTTCGCCTATTCTTAGTGTTTATAGATGACGCTATTATGCAGTCTAGAGTGTTAGTTAACTTTTTAAATAATTTTTTTTTCTTCAATTTAACCTCTTTCTCTGAATGGATACTTTATTTCTTTAACTCTTTGAGCGACTGAGACGTAAACTTTCATTTACTGACTACAGTTTTTACTGCAGTAAATCTTTATCTTTTGGTAGCAAAAATCCGTTTAGTGTAAACTACTTTTTTAATTTTATTAAAAATTTGAAAGTGGCATTTAAAATTCATTTTTCATAAATGCAAGTACTGCTATTGAAATTTAGTTTGATTAAAATAGTCTAAAAAATCAGTACTCTACACGGAATACTTTTTTTTTCTATTGAAGGGGTGAGTTACTCTTTTCTAATTTTAATCTTAAAACCTGGTTTAACCAGCTCTCTCTCTCTTTTTTAATATATTTTAATAACGAAAATACATTTAATCCAATTTATTTTGTTAAAGTTTTATTAACATTTTGAAATCAGTATTTAAAAATAATTTTTTATAAATACAAGTACTTCTATTGAAATTTATTTTGAACGTTATTAAAATGGATTAAAAAGTCAGTTCTCTATACAGAATTTTTTTTTCCGAGGAGAGCGTTGCACTTTTTCACTTGTAATCTTAAACCCACGTTAAACCAGCTCTCTGTCATCGTTGCAAATAACTTAGGTGGCGATTCTCCTTTTGACAACAGCTGTGCTTCCTCGTATGCATTTGCGAATGTTCCTTTGGAGTCGAACGTTTGCACTGAAACAGATCGTAAGCAAGAAGTGGGAAAGTGAAGAAGTTATGCTTTGACGGCTGAGAACAACTGAGCTAGCGCTATTAACAGACAACGTACAAAACAGTTAGAAGTTGCCATTAAGGTGGAGCAGAAGCAGGGCCGTAACCAGAGGGGGGGTTATGGGGGCTGAGCCCTACCTAACAGTCTTTCAGCCCTCCCTAAGATTTTCAAAAATTTTTGTAAATTTACTGATCAATACGAAAGTTTAGAAACGAATGGTTTTTAACAATCTTTAAATTTCACATCATTAAAAATATCCCTCATTTGGGGGAGGGGTTCTCATCACAATGGTTAGATTTCTATTAATACGGTTAATTATTTTGCTGGTCTTGGTTCCGTGTAAACTTTCGGCATGATCATGTTTGCATTCAAAATGGTGGCAAACATTTTTAACATTTGCTGTAAGGAACGATAATGTAAAAAAAATTGAATTAAATTGTTTTCCAAAAAATAAAATCACAAGATTTAGTGACATGATATGTCTCCATTTTCATTTTACCTTGCACGTAAAGTTGTAACAGTCCAACAGTGTTGGAAAGGGTCCCTACACGTAAACACTTAAACAAGGTTGTAACAATTATACTTTCATGTTAGAATAGTTGACACATCCTTCAGATTAAAGGGTAAAAAAAAAACCCAACGGGTACTCTCTTAAACTGATCACCTTGCATAATATTTATATTTTGCTTTATTTAGATATTTAAAATGAAAAATAAATGCATTTTTCAGTAAATTTTAAGTTCCAAAGTTTGATATTTAAATTTATTTTACTGATTTCCTTT
Organism: Cheiracanthium punctorium; assembly: GCA_038373885.1. Taxonomy (NCBI): domain Eukaryota; kingdom Metazoa; phylum Arthropoda; class Arachnida; order Araneae; family Cheiracanthiidae; genus Cheiracanthium; species Cheiracanthium punctorium. The sequence goes on along the minus strand of JAWZYV010009928.1, from coordinate 230,441 downwards.
AACTGGGTAGCATTTAATGGACTACAAAAGGTACAATTAACTAGTAACTGCACCTTATATTCTTGCACAAAACATTACTCTAACCGATATCCAGTACTGCATTTGCTCAAAATATCATTTGAATATTTTTCATGGAATCTCATGAAAAAGTTATTAATACAATGAAGGTTAAATATTTTTAAAATACTGTGTTTTGTGAAGCACATACCCTAGAAAAAATTTCAAACAGAAAAACAGTCTCATCCCCCATCCCCTCAATTACTAATACTTATATTTGGCCAGCCCCCTCGAACTAGATTCTAAGCCCTACCTAACATTTCATCCTGGTTACGACCCTGAGCAGAAGAAACCAAATTCTTATTTAATTATCTATTTTAGGAAAGCAAGCATAAAAATATTAAATTTAAAAAAGAATACTGCAATAACAATTATTTAAAAGTATGAGATGAATTTCATTACAGCATGTGAATAAAAACTCTTACAAGCCTAATATTTTTGCTCGTCCATCAAATACCATTTGCTTTTTACAAGCAATACTTGAAATAACTTATTGCACATTAAAAAGTATACCAGGTACGTCAAAATCGGTGTAAATTTTAAATATTTATTAAAAAAAGAAGAAGTAATGATAAAAATATGCTGTTGCAAGAGTAGTATTAAGGTATATCAATTTTTCAACGACCGCCCCCCCCTCAAAAAAAAATGTAGTTAAGGGGACAGCCTACTTTTAAAATGCCCCAAAAATTGATTTTGAGATTTTTATCTTATTAAATAGTTTACTTTATTCTAAAAAGATTGATACCAACCATTTTTCTGTATGACAATTATTTATTGAGATAAAAAGGAAAATGTAAACGCAAGTTGGGCAGCATGCTGTAGAAGCTGCAACTAATGTTGACACTAAAAGCATAAAAGAGGCAGAAAAGAAATGTACAGAATTTAATTTAGAAACTCGAAGAGCCAGAAAAATGCTCAACAGTTCTCAGTTTGAGGCAATAAAAGAAAACGAAGGCAATGTGCATGAAAGCGGAAAATTTTAAATCGAAAAGTTCATAAAGTGAAATAAAATCAAATTTTTATGTTGCATAGTAAAAAAATATATACATGGATATAATTATTAAAATAACTTCAAATAATGTACTTTACCAATATTCGTGCCTTTATATCCTAAAAATGTATCTTTTGTTAAGGTATGTACATATTTTTTCATATTTACAATTTTCGAGCTTTTCTTTAGATTGATGTTTCTTAAGCCATATTAAAACATATTTTGGGTTAATCATTTTAAATACTCAGTAAAATTATTTTTAAATAGTAAATGTTTCAAAAGAAAATGTTTTTAAATTTTAAAAATTAAATTTATGTTCCAAAACTACAATTTGAACTTTAATTGGCGTTTTCTCAAAACACTGTTTTTCAAGTTTGCGCGCATGATATTTTAAAAACTATTTAAGATATCAACTTGAAAATTTTCTCAGGCATTTATTTTAATATAATGAACAAAATGAACTAAAATGAAATGGTTGTGTTTCATAGAAAAAAAGTTATGATTGTAAAACTATCAAAATTTTTATGATAATTTAAACTTTTAGATTAAATATTTTTTTTAAATTTAAATTATGAAAATAATTAAACCATTTTAGTTCAGATTGTTAATTATAGTGTTTTGTTTAATTTAGAAAAAAATTATGAGGATCAAAGGAATTCTAATTGAGATATCTTGCGCGCAGTGGGAAAGTACCCTTGAATTGTTTTTACAATATTGTGTGGTAAAATAATATTTTTTAAATTATCACCTTTATAATAAACTACAATAATATTTTTAATCAATAGAGTATTGTCATAGTAGTTAACTGAAAAAACATTGTGTTTCTGCATGCATTCATTATTTTTTTTTTAATTATGAAAGTTGAACTAAAATTTCTACATTTCCCCATTCTTAAAAGTAGGCTGTCCCCTTAAAAAGTTATGGATAGACGGTGCAGACATAGATAACGCGATGGAATATCCCGATCTAAAAAATAATCTGTTCTCTCTCTTAAATCCTATTCATGCAAACTGTAATTCTGCATTGCTATTTGTTCCTTTTTAATGAATATTTGAAATTTTCACGAAATTTTTGAAACACCCTGGGTGCTGCATTTAAAAGTTCATTACAAAAGTGCGAATTGCTCACACAAACAAAAAATTTGGTTTGCATAAATAGCTTTAGAGAGGGGGCGGATTATTTTGGATTGGAAACTTTCCTTGCTTTTGTAGGTCAGCGCCATCTATCGGTGACTTTCTAAACTACAACTTCTTTGTAAAAAAAAATTTTCGATCTCCTTTAAATATAATTCTGCAAGTACATATTTTCAAATCATTATTTGTTTTTTAAATTTTTTAAGCTTGCAGTAGAGTAACCAGGATCTTATTTGGGGGGGGGGAGCTGGGTATCCAATTATAAGCTAACGTTCAATTGTAATCTAAGTAAAATGTTCCATTTCGGGGGGTCTGCAGCCCCCTCAGCCCCCACCCCTCTGGCTACGCCCCTGTAAGCTTGCACCAGCTTTTGACGCAACTGACGTATATATAACTATTCAATTGCTGTGAAACTTCCTAGTTTTAGTGCCTACTTGTCTGTCTTTAAAATATTTAATCATAATGGAATTTTTGTATTCCTGTTTCACATTTAATAAATTTGGATAACTGGAGAATATGATAAAAATGGCTGTCCATTCAAGATTTAGAGGACAAGCTGAGGAACGTCTAAAGGACAGGTTGAGGACATTTAGAGGACGTCCTGAACTGCTTGGAAACGCCGTCCTCCCAATTGCTTTTTCGTCGGCTTGAAGAGATGGAAGTCATTGGGTGCGAGATCCGGTCTATAAAGAAGGTGAAATAAAGTGTTCCATCGGAAGACCACGTATAGGGGGTCATATACGGGTGTGCGTTGTCATGCAAAATAAAACCACTTGAGAGCAGTCCGGTCGTCTCGGTATTTCATTCACTCAGGGAAAATGTGTACCAGTAAGAGCTCTTCTTATCTTACTTTTTGAACCGTTTAAGTAAAATCTAACATCAGCATTACAGAGAACATCTCAGTCTTAAAAAATCTTTACATCAATGTTTATTTTCGTTTCTTCTTTTTTTTTTAATGAAGCAAAGAATGCTCTGATCTTAAAATCGTTTTTACAACTGAAACTTGTCATATTAAGGAATTTTTGGCGACATAGAACTCCGTGGAGAACTGAACACGCCAGATTATTTTGTCACTCTAAGAGAGTTCTCTCTATAAACGAGGTCACTGCACCCGAGCTCGGCTGTATGTGTGTTAATCGAAACCGCTCAAAGTTAATTTGACAATAGTCAGTTTCATTTAACCATGATTCCAATTACAGAATTTAATTTGGGGGGAAAAAAAGTTAATCTAGAAATTTCGAATTTTTATGCCAAGTCATTGAATTTAATATTTAAAATGAAATAAGAGTTGCGCAAGTTAAACTCATTTTATATCGGATTTTCATCCAGCTGATTAATTTTGAGAATTTTACTCGGGTGTCATTTGATTCTGCTGAAAATTTTCCTGCTTGAAAAAATAATAAATAAGTAAGTAAAAATTTTCCAACTACCTAACGTTATATGCCGTATAAAATTACTATTTTTAGGAGCTGCATCCGTGTTTGGATTATATGCGGAAAAAGGAGCTTTCCGGCGGAAATTGCAACCCTAGATTTCATCCGATTGTAAAAAAAAATATATGCGCTATATTTATGGGAAAAGGTATTGAATTTTAAAAGTGTTTCGAAATGAAAAAGATTTAAAAATATGCATATATTTCAGAGTAAGAAAGTTAAAACCAGATGTAGTGATTAAAACTTAAATAATTAACTCAATAAATAATCATTTAAGAATTTTTTGTATTGGATCTCGCACTGCCAACTCTATATTTATGTGTAGTTCTATTTCCACTTTAGAAACGAAATAAATGTATTTCAAATAATCAAATAATTAAGAGGATAAAAAGTAAAAATAAATTTTAAAAGTATGCAAATTCTCGTAAAAGTCTTTCTGAAACTATAATATCGCTAGATAAAAAATATTGTAATAGAAAAATACTTTTTTAACACTTTCCAAGAAATTTGAGAAATGTTTATGGTTAGTTATGCATTTATTTCAAGACTAAAAACCCAAGTTACAATAAATACAACAGTACACAACTACTCTGATTATGACATTCCTATAATGAAATCATTGTTGGATCCCTTGCTTCCCCCAGCTCAATTGTTTGATAATATTAATATAGACATTAAAATTTATACTGATGGCTCTAAAATGAAAGAAGGTTGCGGAGCGGCATACTGTGTTTTTCAAGATGATATTCTGATAAAAAGTAATCAATTTAAGCTCAACAGCAACAACTCCGTTTTTCAGGCAGAATTATATGCAATATATGGATCGTTAAAATGGTTTTCAACAACGTCATATAATTCATGCTTAATATTATCTGACAGCAACTCAAGTATTCAAATTCTACAAAATAATATAACTACAAATAATTTAGCTCATAAAATTTTAGTTCTCCTTACAAAAATACCTAAAACAGTAAGATTTAAATGGATAAAAGCACACTCTATGATTATGGGAAACGAGCTAGCAGACGGATTAGCAAAACAAGCAGCTATCTACAATAGTAATTTTATCACTAAAAACAAAAATGGTAGTCGCCTCCAAGAAATAGTAAGCGTTTCACTTCCAAGCCCACTATCTTATCTAAAATACATATTAAAAAAGGACAAATTAGAAAAAGGGAAAATATCATGGGACACAGAAGTTACAGGCAGGTATACTTACCAATACTTTAAAAAACCGTCAGAGGAATTTCTTTTAGAACACAGGAACCTTTACCTTTTTTTTACCAATCATGGACCATTCCCAGAATATTTTTTAAGAACAAACAGAGCCTCCTCCGATCATTGTAAATGCAATATGCAAGGAAATTCATTACATTGTTTCTCTAATTGTAAATTATTAAAGCAATACAGAGTTTTAAAATCACCTTCACAAAGTAATGAGCAGTGGGCTGCATATGTATTAAAAAATAAAAACTTATCCAACAAAATAATAAAAGGGATTGAAGAACTACAAAATAATCAATTCTAATCAATTCAATAATAGTATATTCATCCGATTGATATAAGACCTCATACACCAGAAAGCGATTCAGATTAAATAAATACAAGAATTTCAGTTGATAAAAACCACGTAAAGACTCTAAATAGAACAATTTTTTTAATTATGAATTTATTAGCATTATTTCCTGACATAGAATTTTTGTTGCTGCTCTTATTCCGTTGGATTAAAAAAAATACACTTCTCATATCGAAGCCTAAATTTATATTTCAGTATATTATTATATGCATATGTATGCTTTCAAAATTTAAAAAAAAAAAACCTTCTTTCTAAAGCACATTTTTGAATATTAGTTGTATTTATTTATGTTTAAATTTTTCAAAATTACTTTTAAAGTTTATCATTCTCAAGCCTATTGTTTACTTTTAGATATTTATTTACTTTTTTTTAACATTCAAAATTGAAAAAAAGGAAAGAAAAAAAAAACGTGTTAAATATATGTATCTATGGTCAAATGTTACTAAGAACATTATTGTGAGCAATTGTAAGCCATTGTAAACTAACTGCTTTTATATTGTATAACACTGATGTATTTTACCAATTGCAATCCAAAAATTGTGCTGTAAAAAAATAAAATAAAAATGAGGGAAACCGCTGCTTGCTGGACCTGAGCCTGGAGCTAGGGTTCAGCAGGACAGTAGGACACTTCAGGAACTAAAACAGGCTTTAAACCAAATAGGTAGGCCGTTCCTGAAGGTAGTATCCTATAGTAACCGGGTACCGAGGTAATTCCGCCACATGTGTCTTATGGTGTATGTCTGACCTTATAAATTTGTCACACTTTTAAGTGTTCCAAAAATTGTCACGCCAAAGGACATCCGAAAAGGCATTTAAGAAAATATTTTCAATAATAACTCTTATTTTATATTTCTAAAAAATATTATTGCGATAAAAGCTATTAAATTCTCTCAGGCCTTTAATTCCTTCTTATTTACTTTTTTCACTTATTTATTAAAATGATATTTATTTTTCTGTCTTTCTTAATAAAGAAAACATAACCGAGTGTTTCTGCGTAACATAGTGGGACATTATGACGAACGGTCTTAATTCACGATTACTGAAGATACTTATGCATAAAAACTGCAATACAGAAAAGTGAAAAAAACGTTATTCGACTTCGTAGACACAATGATTACGGCTATTTCTGTCTTTCTTAATAAAGAAAACATAACCGAGTGTTTTTGCGTAACATAGTGGGACATTATGACGAACGGTCTTAATTCACGATTACTGAAGATACTTATGCATAAAAACTGCAATACAGAAAAGTGAAAAAAACGTTATTCGACTTCGTAGACACAATGATTACGGCTATTAAATAACAAAGAAAGATACTTGTCTCTATGTATACATTAGTCATAAATTAGAACGAAATAATAGGATAAGACAGGATTTTCTGCTATATTACAAAAAGATGTTTTAACCCTTTGAGGAGCAACCCTTTCCCAATGCTGAAAATAGGGCCGCCGTTCCAATCGCTCAACTTAACTACCAGCAAGATGGCGGACGATCGAGATCCCGCGGCGAAGATGGCGGACGATCTAGAGATCCGCTTTTGACGCAGCTGCGTCAAAAGCGGGTCTCTAGATCTGTGGCACGCGATGAACGTTTCGATCGTCCGCCATCTTGCTGGTAGTTAAGTCGAGCGATGGCAACGGCGGCCCTTCTTTCAGCATTGGGCAATCTATCCAGCTGTTCTCGAATTCTTCCCTTTTTCAGCAGATGTCAGTGCTGTTAAAAATAATCGTGTCCATTTTTGTTACGGGAAAGGACGTGCTAAAAAGTAAAGGATTCTCGTGGAGCCATGTCACCCGCAACTATCTTTATAGAAATCAAATCTATTCTTCGTGACTGGCAACAGTCAAAACGTCAGAGTGTGGTGTTCCCAGAGTGGGAACACTGCGCGTTAAAGGGTTAATCAGATCCTTGAACTGGTTTCGTGTCTTCCGCTATAGCACAGCACTTATCCTAACTCTCTCTCGGTGTTATTGTAAAGTTTTTTTTCGGAGGGGGGGGGATAACCATGTGTAGCTTCATTTTCCCCGGTTTGCCCTAATATGTTGGTGGATGACTATTTAATGGAGACCCGAAAGTAAGATTGTTTTTGCGTACATCAATATTTCATCTAGCCGTAATTACTGAAGCTTACGATATTTGGCGTGTATTATGAAGTTTGTAAGGGAAGGTGCTTGATAGATAATAGACGATTTTCCAAAATTAATTTCACCTAAAGAGTGGAGGGACAAAACTTACTTACTCTCTATGTCATATATCACTCTCTATGTCAAAGAAAAAAAACTGATATGAATAAAATTCTAGCTGTAAGATGCAACACACACAAATATCTTTGTCTATTAACGTCAAACCCGGCCCTTGCATAAATGGTAGAGAGCTTAACAGTGGAAACTATAGGTGGTGTTTACAATACTATAGGAATCAACCACGAGATATTGCAAATTAAAACTGGATAACAGCAAGATTTCGGAATTGTGGCTTTCTAAGAGAGGTAATATTTCACGATGGTTTCCTATCCTGCTAGTGCTAGAGAAACAAAATGTTGAGTAAATGGACGGCCAGTGTTAAAAATTTCAAAATGGTACTAAAACAAAAAGAGAAAATAAGAAATTTTGAAAGCTGCCAAGACCATAAATATGAAAAAGTACTTAGCAAGAAACAAAAACAGATAAAGTTGATGTGTTATTAAAAATGACATAATAATACAAATAACGTTATTTTAGAAAAAGAATATTGATTTATGCAGGTGAGTTTTAATTTAATTTCCCCTATAAAGCTGAAATTTCGAAAAAAAGTAATTAAGTACAAAAAATATCTACTAAGTCACGTTTTTCGTGAAAAACAGCAAATTTAACAATAGAGGTGGGTAATTCAAAACGGCCAATTTCTACATTTACTCCACAGTTTTTGAACATTTATTAACTAACTAGCCGCCACCTGCGACCAGTTGGTTAGCCATCTTAATAAATCTTGTTCGGGGAGAATCCTGTTCCTCACCGGCTTCCTTGGCACTGAAATCTCTCGGATTCTGAATGGAATTTAAAATTAAGATGGTTACAAACAGGATCGGCCCTATGGTAAGTGTCACCCCCTGCGAATATAAAAGGACGCCCCCTTTTATGCTCTACTTAGTTTTTGTGTTCGAAATGACGCCCCTTCGAAGCCACGCCCAGATGCGATACTTACTGTTTCAGGCCGCCCCTGGTTACAAAAATAAGATGGTTAAATGATAAAAACCTACAAAAAGGAACAAATTAATTTCGTCCTATATTAATTCTGAAGAGCTTCTGGATATATTGGCCTTTATCAAAAAACGGAAAGGAAAAAAAAGTAAGAAAATCTGAAACACTTTCAGATTTTAAATACGCACTAAAGTGCTAGAGGAGAGGAGGGTATTATGGAATACCATTTACATTTCTAACTGTAACTTCATAGATTTTTAAATAAAATCCCCCAAAACAGCATGAGTACATGCTATAATAAATCGTAATGAAATGTCACTTGCAAAGGAAAACACAATTTATTTAGTTGTTATAGAAAAAATATTTTTAAAAAAGATACGAATGGAGTATAATACGGAATAGTCGGGTAATATGGAATAGGTTCGAGTCGATTTAGAAAAGTGTCAGATATAATCTTCTTTCTTCGTTTCGGTACAGTCATGGTGAGCCCACAGAGAACAGCCGGAGCATTGAATTCAAACTTCTCCTCGTTGATCTTTGGAGAATTTTCCGTGACAAAACATGCATTCAGCGTCTTAGTTTTCCGGTTCTTCAGTGCATGGCATGAAATCCATTACAATATTACCCGGTATTCCATAATACCCGACACGCCATCTCGGAAAATGAACCTTTAAAACTAATTGGCAAAACACTGTCATCTAAAAAATAACCACAGTACAACAAACTACTATTCTCTTAGTGTACATTAAGCGTAACAGCAATATTCATGTCACGTGTTTACTAGTTAGTTAAAATGTTTGAAAACTTATCTACAAAAACTCTTGATAATCGCAAAGCACACTTTGTTCTGTAGCGAGTGATACGGTAATAACAAGCGGTCAACTCTTACTGCATTGTAACATGGAAATCTTTCTTGAATAGTTCATGGTATTCCCTTGCGACAACAGCAACTAACAGAGCCAAGAACTCGGTATTCCATATATTTCCCGACTATTCCATAATACCCTCTCTCCTCTATATATTAAAAGAGTACTACAATCCATGGGTCTTCCCTATTTTCGTTCCTTATTTCATTAAGTTGGAAAGTATATCATTATTCATGAGTGTGATTAAACAAAATTAAAATTGATATATCTAACATCCTTTTTCTGGATGTAATGCATTAGAAATAGATGCAGAAAAGCTGCGCAGAAAAATGCACAATTCCAACTGAATGAAAACTTCAAAATCTTATTCTCAGGTGTATTCAGCAGACGATAAAATTCCGATAAAATGCGCCAAGCGTTATAATCATCTCTTCAAAATCGCACATCAACCATTTTATTTTTCGCCAAATTAAAAAGTTGCACATTTTAGTCTCGGAAAATTTCCAAATCCTATTTTTCTTTTGAGTATAAAACATTTCATTACTGCTCTGATTTCACATGCACACGATATTTTAATTAAAAAACAACCTTACAAATAATCTAAACAGATATATATATATATATATATATATATATATCGTTATTCTTTTATTTTTACTTCAAGAGTCTGAATCATTTAATAAACATGCCAAATATGGCAACCTAGATATGCTTAAATTCTCACTCATTCACGGCGGGGTTACAATTGCGAAATGGTGAAGAGAGAAAAATGAGCCTTTTGCGACACGCTTTTTATCGATATCTCCTAAAATAATTCGATTTTCGAAAAAATCGCTTCGAGGTATGTCGGGACCCGTCCTGGAGAATTTATATACAAAATTTGGTAGGTCTACGATTACCCGTTTCGGAGCTACGCGAGACACAGACAAACAAACTAACTAACTAACTGACGGTTTACACACTGTTTTATTTATATATATGTGGGTCCTTTTTTTTTCTTGATTTCACCATGCAACGCTAATGGACATTTATTGAGCTAAACTTTTCAAAAAACTTACGGAACTTCAAACGCGTTTCCTGAAAAATCATGGAGTCATGGCGTTGTTGCAGCAAATGAGCGATATGCCAAATTTGGTGGCAATCAACTCACACGTTTAAGTTGTTAAATGTTTATAGGGAAATTTTACTTAAAAAAAATTCCCGGTTACTAATATTTGCCATACACTTATAAGGGGTTGTACAAAATTTGAGAATTGTATGCTAAAAAGTGCAAAAAATACGAAAATAAATATATGCTGATTTAAATCATTTTTCAATGGCTCTCGAACGGAAAAAAAAAAATCACATCGGATCATCGTATTTCTGGGAATGTATAGAAATTACGAATTTTTTTTTTTTTTTTTTTTTTTTTTTTTTTTTGGATTCTAGCGATAAAAATTTACAATTCAAATTCATGTATAGCTTCTGACTATATTTAAAGATATCACTGAAAATGTTCATGATGAAAGGCTGAAATTTTGTACATCAATTTATTAGTGAATGGGGCACATTTTACTTAACGGGATTTTTTTTTCGGGGGTCGTATACAAACTTAAGAAGTATAACTTTTTGAAAATGAACGAGAGAAATTTTCTCTCAACGTAGTCATTTTTCCTACCTTATTTTGAAATTTTTTTTTAAATTTACTTTGCCCACTTATCTTCCACAGATAAGAAATTAAAACGTATAACCAACCACCTTTTGGGGACACCCTGTATAAGAACATAATTGAGATATGTGGAGTTGATATGGCTGAGCTCTAAGATTACATAATTCAATCGGATTTAATTTTCTAAATATGCTGTCACTTGATATTCCCAAAATGTTTCCAGTAGCGAAAGTGAATAAGCTCAAAATCAGATATTTTTATGCTTAAAATTTTTCTATTTTTAGAAATGGCTTTCATGTTTGGATTCTTTGCGAACAAAAAGTATTTCAACGTAAATTGGAAACCAAGATTTCATTTTATTACATGGAAAAAATATGTATGTACGTACACACACGGTTTATTTATCTATAAATAAGTATTGATTTTAAGATTTCTTGAAAGAAAACAAATATTTCGTTTATTTGAAGAGTACAGATGATTCTGCCTGAATGTGCGTGCTTAAATTAAATAAATTGTAATGTTTTGTTTTTTTTTTTTTTACATCGAAATAATGTGAGGAAAGCCTAAAATTGTCACAGTTTTAAGGCGAAAAAAAAATGAAAATGTACAAAAATTTTTACAGCGTGCTGCCAGGAATTTAATTCGATCAAATACAAGGTTTTCTTCAATTCATTCAACAAAGGAAATGGCCGTCTTGAAATGTATGAAAAAGTTCAACATTTGTTCCAGTTTTTAATCATTTGTTAGCAAGCTTGAATGACTTTCATAGTTAAATTTCCTTAATTCCATGCAAAGAGCTACCTAATGGACGTCTGTTAATTATTTATTCGGGTATGCTCCATAACCGCTGCCGGTGACTACACTCTCTCCCGTTTTAGCTGAAGAATGTCAAGAAATTTTAATTGAAGAAATTTAACCATTTTGCTTAGACAAGGTAATTATTTAAAATACACTCATGTCCATAAATTAAGGATAATGAAGTTCAGGCAAAGAAAGACAAAGAAGCAAAACAAATTTGACTTATTTGTAAAGTCTATTTATTAAACAAAAAGTAAAGAGCAAAAAAGATGCTATATGTTTGACATAATTAATAAAAATTGCAAGTTTTACTCCCTTGACCAAATTTCAAAAAAGAACCTATTTACGAAAAACAGTATAACATGGTTAGTAGGATGGTTAATACGGAGTATGTCTCCCGGACAATGCAATACAGGCCTGACAACGCCTAGGCATGCTGAGTATCAAATGATCAATCTGATCTTGGGGAATATTACACCACTCATCAAGCAATGCACTCCGAAGTTCCGGTAGACAGGTGGGAGGGGGTTGACGGGCTGCAATTCGTCGGCCAAGCATATCCCACACATGCTCTATTGGATTCAAGTCCGGTGAGTATGCTGGTCAAAGCATACGGGTGATATCCTCCGATTGAAGGCATTCGTCTACAATGTTTGCACGGTGAGGAAGGACGTTGTCATCTATAAACACAAATGAGGAATTTGCACGCTTTTCAGTTTTACATTAATGATATAGAAAATGAAAAATTATGATCGAAAGCCTATTTTTTTTTTAGTTTTAAAGCTGTAAAAGCTAATATAATTTGTTTTCCAACGCGCACTATTTACTTTGTCTCAAAAACGCTGCTTTTCCTACGCGGATACATATGACGTCACAGTGCACCATCGTACGTTTGTTTACAATTCGTGTTCTAACTCGCAGCGTAGTTTCATTTTGATTTGGAAAGTTCTTTTTAAATTTTATGATGTCAGAGGCTGCTAAAGCACCTTTTAAGTATTGTTTAGTGCCTTGCTGCACAAGCACGACAGTGAACACTCCTGGAAAGCTTTTCTTTTCTGTTCCAAAAGTGTTCTGTTCCAATTGTGTTAAAAATGCTATTTCTGGTTCACAAATAAAAGACTGTTTCGAAATAAAATTAATGTAATTCTCGCTAATTAAAAACCCTTTGACAAGGAATATTTTTTCTTTGGTTTATTCTGTATGACGGTTTCAGAATCATTTTGGGATGGGTTGTACCAATATTAAATACTCCTGAATTTTCAACAAATAGTTATAAAGTAGCTGATAACATTACAGAGATAGTCTTATTCTGGTATCAGTATTTCAGTCCATGTAGAAATATTCCAGTGTAAAGTTATTCATTTACACCTGAAATGCATGGTGGATTATAAGGATTTGGAGATTAGAGGGAGTGTCTGTAAATATATTTCTTATAGCATCAGTAAAAGTTTAACTGTCATGCATGGTCAATATTTGTTTTGATTCTTTTACAGTTTAAAATACACAATGCACAATATAAGTGCATTATATAAATACAAAACACTAAAAAAAATCGTAATTTTGGCAGTGTTTTTAATACACAATTAAATATGCTCAATATCTTATAACAGACATTATTTGCAGTCATGGGCCAGAAAGGGGGTGCAAGTGCACCCGCTGGAGTTCGAAAAAATATAATTAACGTGAAAATATCAGTAACTTTTGTTAATTTAGGACAGTAAAAACATTGGGTGCACCCCACTACAAAAGATCCCACCGTCGCCCTTGCTTGCAATGTTACACTCAAAATTAGTTCTACAAAATTAAACATAATATGAATGAAAAATAAGAAAAGCTGTTTATTAAACTGTGACTACGTGATTAATTTAATATGCATAGACAATGTCTAATTTTAAGGTTAGTGTAAAGAACAACGCACGTCAGCGTTCTACAATCTATATACTATAAATTAAAACAAATGTATACATACCTCTGAGCTTTAAATCCTCGAATTTCTGCTCCAATAAAACTGGGATTGTTATCCAAAAAAGAAAACACTGTAAATGAATCGATTTTAGGCAGGTTGTCGGATTGTCCTTTTACAAAACCGGGTAATAAAGCCATGGTAAACAAAACAGGAATGAAATAAATAAAACTAACAATAAAAGCGACGATAGAATATAATTTTTAAGTAAAGGGATAAATAAACAACAGCGGGAAACTTAACAGCACTAAATTAGACAAATTAAATTATTTTAAAACGATATTATAAGAATGAAGTGCAACGCTTTACGCAAATTCTCACGCTGGAAAAATGTAAACATAGAAACGATCGTGCATAGTGACGTCAGACCAATCACGTACCGTTTTGAGGTCACATGATTTTTCAACCCTTTTCGCTTATTTTAAATTTATAATTATAATTATTTAGATCTATATATGCTTTTAAATTAATGTTTTCGAACAGTTTGATAACCAATCTGTTAATAAAAATCACAATTGACCATTTTCCCCACATGTGCAAATTCCTCATTCAACACCCATGGCGCCCCGAAACAAACGTACATGTTGTACCAGAATGACATCCCGATAGATGTGGCCTGTCATCGTTACACTCTGAACATGCAGGTCAGTTCTGGAACCAAGAATAATTCCTCCCCAAACGAGCCATCCTGCACCACCGTAACGGTGTCTTTCAGTGGTGTTCTCTTGGTGGTAACGGGTACCTGGCGCTCTCCAGATGAATGTCCGGCGAGAATCAGACTCCAAACTAAACCTGGACTCGTCGGAAAACATCACACAAGACCACTGTTGCGGTGTCCACAATGCATGCTCTCTACTCCAGGTTAATCGCAGGCGACAGTGAGTTGCGGTAAGTGGAACACATCTGACAGGCCTACGAGCATATAGACCAATGTGCCCTAAGCGTCTGTACACGGTCTGCCTTGAAACTGTCGTACCGGTAGCTTAAGAGAGCTGACGAGACAGGTCTGATGCTGTACTCCGTCTGTTTCTTTCGGCAGTAACTGCCAAATAGCGGTCCTCATTCGGCGTTGTAACTCGGGGCGACCTGTGCTGTAACGTCTACTCACATTACCATCATCTTGGAATCGTTGCCAAAGCCTGGAGATGACACTCTGGGCGATTCCAAGTTCCTCGGATACTTCCAGCTGGGTACGTCCACATTCCAGTCGTCCGATAATTCTGCCACGTAAAACATCATCCAAATGCCTCCTTTGTGCCATAACTATGCGGTTTTTGCACTGAAAGGCTTTCACAGCGCTTGTGAACAATTTTACTTCTTTGCCACCATTCCTTATATACCCCTCTCTTACACTCTCGTCATTGTGACGTACCATCCACGCCATCTGGTGGTTTCCTGTAATTTGCATATTCTTCTTCAAGATGTGTGTGATCATTCCACAGGTGAAATTTTTATTTTAGAGATCAATTTCTGTGTGATTCTGAATTATTCCTAATTTATGGACATGAGTGTAAATCATTGTCAGTATATTCCTTGATATCATATCCTTCAAAAAACGCTTCACCATGGCACAGTGGTTATACCACTGAAAATGGTAGATGGCCGAAGTGTGAAGGTCCCATCGCGCCGAAGGTCCCATCGCGCACCGTTCGGGTCCCATCGCGCGGCTGTCGATCTAACGGTCTGGAGTTTTGGTAGATTTTCTCCAGATGTAACGTGAATACGCGTTAGAACCCCTTAGAAAGTCCTCCTACCAAGGCGCCCCCCCTCCTTGGCAGATCGCCCTAGTGTAGCGTTGCCATAATCAAACACAACCAACCTTCAAAAAAACGAAATGGAAATTTAGATGTAGATATCCTAAAACACGCACTAAAAAATTGCACTAAGTTGCTAAAAAAAAATTTTGGGGCTACTCTTTTAATTCTAAAATATAGAGTCGTTGTGGAGACTATTACAACAGGTGCTAAAAAAAAACATTTGACGAAAAAATGTCTCCTCTGAATACATCCTACTATAGTTACACAGATCCTTGACACACTGACTCTATAACAATTCCGGGCAGCCACTCCAGGATAAAACTTTTACCACTGTTACCCCAAAACATTAAAAAGTTAAACACAAAAACGTAATATAATCCACACCGTTTCTCCGATCCGCTTGAAGATTTTCATAATTATGTATAAAAACCGAGAAAATAATCTGCGCTGCTTTAAAAATCTGAAAATCTACCCGTTTCGTATTTTCAGGCGATTTTTAGCTACTTTTACCTGCATTTTATTTCTTAGAGTAAAAAAAAAAAAAAAAAAGTGAATCCTTTTCTTGACAAAATTGGGAGTCTGCCACAGCTGAGTGTGCGCGGCCTCACAGCCGTCTGTGTCAGTAAACTTCTTGAGCTTTGTGGAGCCAGATGGGAGATTCGATCGACCGCCATCTTGTTGGTAGTTAAATCGATCGATGGTAATGGCTGCGCTTTTACAGCGTTGGGCAGTTTATCCAGTTGGTCTTCTATATTGATGTGAATATGCTTAAGCTCCAAAGGGTTAAGTATAATACAAAACATATTCAATCTCCCCGTACTTTTAACTCATCAAAATTTTATTACATTAGCACTTTTTTTAATCTATTTATTTTGTTAAATTTTATGCGCGTGTTTTCAAATGTATAGGATGAAAGAGGAAAAAAAAAATGCCTTAATCAAATATTTAAACTTTGCGAAATAGACAGCACAAAATAAGTCGTTAAGTGAAAGACTTTATAAATGCCTCGAATTAATTAATGAAGCTCAAATCCTTTAGAATAAAAATTAATTGGGGATAATGATATTTAAATATTATTTTAAGAAAAACTGCTAAATGGTACTTGCATTGAAGCTTTAATTAAAAAATAGGATTCTTAAAATTAATTGAAAGAGTAGCATGTTAAGATTGAAATCCTGTATTGTGGCTGCTTGAAATGTAAATATGTTTGTTGTTATGGTTCAACTAAAAATCTGCGATACGCGTATTTTTTCCCCCCGGCAAAGTATTTATGATTTGAGTTTTTTTCCTTTGCTCTGCCTGCTTTAATTAACAAGCGATTACTACAAAATTCATATACGTTATTACATGACCGTGGATTATATGCAATCGCATATTTGCATATGCAATTGCATATTTCATGTGTTTTTGGTGATTTTGCATAAAATATCGTAATTTCTCTGTTTGATGCATATTTCATTCTTTTCAGCTTTCGGTTTGTAATTCTTTTTACTTTCCGAACATGTACCATGTAAGGAAAGTATTGTAATCATGAAAAAATTCGACTTCGAGATTTTGGTGTTTTTACACGTTTTGACGGCTTCTGAATCCAATTATGCTATTTTTACGAGATGTATCTATGTATGTGTGTGTGTGTGTGTTTGTGTGTATGTGAGTGAACACGATAGCTCCTGAACGGAGCATTCGATTGAGCTCAAATTGGATATATATCTCATAAACCACCGTCGCAAGACCGGTATTGATTTTGGTGTGTATAGGACTTATAGTTTTTCTACAGGGCTACGACAATTTCTTTTACATTATGGCCTATGGGGGGAATTTCTTGAAAGTGCGCTAGCGTTTAAACGGTAGATTCGATTGAGCTCAAATTGGGTATACATGTTATAAACCACCGTTGCAAGACCGGTATTGATTTTGGTGTGTATAGGACTTATAGTTTTTCTACAGGGCTACGACTTTTACATTATGGCCTATGGGGGGGAATTTCTTGAAAGTGCGCTAGCGTTTAAACGATACATTCGATTGAGCTCAAATTCGGTATACATGTTATAAACCACCATCCTAAGACCGGTATTGATTTTGGTGTGTATAGGACTTATAGTTCTCCTAAAGGGCTATGACAAAACTTTCTTTTATGTTATGGCATAATGCCATATGGGGAGAAATTCTTGAAAGTGCGCAAGCGTTTAAACGGTGCATTCGATTGAGTTTCAATTTGGTATATATGTTTGAATGATTCATCGATTAAAATTTATTTAAATGCTTGGTAATGATCTTAATCGTAAGTGTTCGGAAAGTCGAGTGGAGTCACTCCAGATTTTTTAGTTTCCTTTCAGTGTTTTTTTCTTTAACTCTTTAAGTCCCACACGTTGAAAAATTTGAACAGCCTCAGGTTCCCAGCGTTATTTTTCGTTTTCCTTCCTCCACTTATTGTTCACAGAACTATTGCACACCTCTTTTAGGGGCTGAAGAAAGTTATCTTTCCCCCATACTCGTTAATTTTTTATCATAGCAAGATTCGTTAATGAGTCATTGAAAATATTGTGGCCTGAAAAAGACATGACTGATAACGTGTTAGAATTCTTTACTGACGCGACGCGGCACCATATATGATAAAAGCAGCATCAGCACTTGAAGTTTTTCTTTTTCAAATATGAAACATATTACGTAGGTTGCCTTTTATGTTTTTACAAACGACCTACAGGAGGTGCTACTGAAACTTGTCTTAAATATGTTCGTAAAATTCACATTTTTACTTTCCGAACATGTACCATGTAAGGAAAGTATTGTAATCATGAAAAAATTCGACTTCGAGATTTTGGTGTTTTTACACGTTTTGAGGGCTTCTGAATCCATTTATGCTATTTTTACGAGATGTATGTATGTGTGTGTGTGTGTGTGTGTGTGTGAGTGAACACGATAGCTCCTGAACGGAGCATTCGATTGAGCTCAAATTGGATATATATGTCATAAACCACCGTCGCAAGACCGGTATTGATTTTGGTGTGTATAAGACTTATAGTTTTCCTACAGGGCTATGACAAATATTTCTTTTACATTATGGACTATGGGGGGAATTTCTTGAAAGTGCGCTAGCGTTTAAACGGTATATTCGTTTGAGCTCAAATTGGGTATATATGTTATAAACCGCTATCTTAAGACCGGTATTGATTCTGGTGTGTATAAGACTTATAGTTTTTCTACAGGGCTACGACAAACATTTCTCTTATGTTATGGCATAATGGCATATGGGGAGAAATTCTTGAAAGTGCGCAAGCGTTTAAACAATGCATTCGAGAGTTTCAATTTGGTATATATGTCTGAATTATTCATCGATTAAAATTTATTTAAATGCTTGGTAATGATCTTAATCGTAAGTGTTCGGAAAGTCGAGTGGAGTCACTCCAGATTTTTTTAATCTAGGAATCAGTAGCGTTATAGAAATTGCCTCGGTATTTTATTTACAACGAGTGTTCTAAAGAAGCCAGTGAGTGAAAAAAAACGGAAGTAACAACTGAAGTTTTCTGTTGGGTGATATTTTATGATTTTAAGAAAGGCCTCACTCGGCAAGAATGCTTAGTATCACTTCGTGAAACTTTTGGTAATGAAGCACCATCAGAAAAGAATGTTTACAATTGGTTTGCAGAATTTCGTCGTGGTCGTACGTCAACGTCCGTCAGTGATGAATCTCGTGACGAACGACCAAAATCGGTAGTGATTCCAGACAACATCCATGCTACGCGCAACATGAATGAAGAAGATCGGCATGTCACACATCGTGAGATAGAAGCATCCTTTGGCATATCACAGACTGGAATACATTCGATTTTGCACGAACATTTAGCTGCTAAAAAGATTTGTTCCAGATGGATTTCGCACAATTTGACAGAAGCTCAAAAAGAGACTCGTACAAATCAGGGTTGGCAAAAACCCGGGTTTTTGTACAAAAACCGAACTCACCCGGGTTTTTCTGGGTTTTTGTGGCTTTTCTGGGTTTTTGTTATTTTTTGTATGTTTGTATATTTATACAATGTATCTGTTTACATATGCATGAGCATTAATTAATTGAATTTTTTCATATAAAAATCATTACTAAGAACAATAATGCAAATATGTGACAAACAAAACTGCAAATCTAAAAATTATTCTTTTATGTTATTTATTTTTGGTCATACATTTACTTAATGCCATTCAAATAGATGAATCCATTCCATAATGAATTTTTCTTATTACTATGGCATCAGTCTACTCAAAAATGTTTTATTTTTGGTTTGAGTTTATGTGTACATCTTTCATTATTAATAAAATTACTTTGCTTTGATATTTGATAAACAATATTTTTTGCTTCTAGCCAGTCATTACTACCATAAAAATATTTTTTTCATGTGGTTATATTTATTGACAACATCATTTTGTAGTTTGTTTCCTTTTGAAATTTTCTTGAATCATCCAATCACAGACAACTACTGAAGCTGACCAATGGAAAGAATCTCAGACACTTCTTTTTCAGTCTCTGCATTCTGTTCCATCTAGCTCTGCTTCCATTGAGAGAATTTTTTCTAGATTTGGATTCATATGGTCTAAGCTGCGGAACAGACTAGGCTCAGAGCAGTGTGAAAAATTAGTAAAGATTTACAAATATTACCACAAAAATCAAAGTGAATGTGATTTTGATTGGTAAACTGTAAAAAAAGATCAATTATAATTAATTTGAAATATATTTTTCATTCTACATTTTTAGTTTGTTTTCATTTAACTTTAATTGGGATTATTATTAGACATTAAACACACATGTCATATTTTGCATAGTTTTTACTAGAATATTATCAACAGTTTATTTTCATTATAATGTGGTATCAAAACTTATATATAATAATCGCTGCATATTTGCTATAAAAAAAATTAAATAAGCAAAAGAATAATAAAAACAGTATAGTAGCAAAAAGTAGTCTGTGTTTTCAAACTGAAAATTTTAGGGTTTTTTCTTTATATTTCTTAAAGGGAAAATATTATTAGTTAAGGGAAAATATTATAAAGGGAAAATATTATACTGTCTAGAAGTTTCAAAATTTTCAGTTAATGAAATTAATTTTAGAAAATAAATATTTTGAGGTAAACTTCATCTGATTAATATAAATATGACTTATTTTTATGTAATTTTGATAAGATAAACCACCTAGGTTTTGGGCTTAAAAGGTAAAGTGTATTTCTAAATACTATAGGTGGGATTTGCAGACTCAAAAATGATTTTAAACAAAAACCCAGTTTGAACAAAAACCCAGGCGGGTTTTTGTTGGTGGACCCACCCAGAAAAACCCGTGTGGGTTTTTCTGGGCTGAGTCCACTTATCCAACCCTGGTACAAATTGGTATGAAGAAATGCTAAAAAAAAATTCCAATTGGGAACTGAAAAAGTCCGTATACAACATCGTTACAGGTTGGATAACATCGAAACTTGAATATATTCGTATGAGCTGGAAACTAAACGACAGTCCACTGTTTGGGTGTTTACAGATGAACCGAATCCCACGAAAGTTGTTCGTTCATCAAGCACTTCCAAGAAAATGCTTGCTTGTTTCTTCGGTGTTGCAAGACATATCGCAACCATTCTTTTAGAGGATCGAAAAACTGTTAATACTAAATGGTAAAAAGAAATTTATTTGCCAAAAGTCATTAACGAAATCAGGAAAAACAACAAAAATCGATGCATCTTTCTTCATCACGACAATGCCAGCTCCCACACAGAGCGCGAAACAATTGATTATTTGAAGGATAAAAGTATCAAATTAATGTCTCATTGCCTATGTTCTCCTGATTTGTCCCCTAACGACTTTTTCTTGTTCCTTTATATCAAACAAAAAGTGCGTGGGCAGCGATTTTCATCACCTCAAGAAGCTGTTGATACCTTCCAAAACCATGTTTCGAGATATCAATTTCACAGTGAAAAAAGTGTCTGAAGAATTGGTTTGAACGGATGGAAAAGTGTATAAATCTTAAAAGACAAATACTTTGAAAAGCAATAAAGCAGATTGTTCACAAAAAATTATTTTTCTTCCTACTCTTTGTAGAAACTTAAAAGGCAACCTCGTATTTGTACAGCCCACGGGCTTCACAGAGTAGCAGAAAAAGTAAGAGAAATATACACCCCTGTGAATAAACTGTTATAGAGCATTAAGAAAATATTCTTAAAAGCTCTTTTGCGCACTGAAAAATACAGAGAAATGTATCCAACCTCCCAATGCCACCACACTTTGTATTGACAAGATGGGGCACTTGGTTAACCCTTTGAGGCGCAACCCTTTCCCAATGCTGAAAAAAGGGCAGCCGTTGCCATCGCTCGACTTAACTACCAGCAAGATGGCGGACGATGGAAACGTTCATCGCGTGCCACAGATCTAGAGACCCCTTTTTGACGCAGCTGGCTGTGCGGCACAGCCTACAAACCTGGTTCATGTCTACAAAACTGGTTCTTGCTCTACAAACCTGGTTCATGTTTTATTTCATAAAAAATGTTGTTTTTTCGAACTTTTACTCTCAACAAAACCAATATTTAATGGCATTCAGTGTTTTTGGTTCAGTTTGTGAGTCGTAGCACCAAAATCTACATTTTTGTAAAATTAGTGAAAAAAGGTAAATTAAGAATTTTAAATACTTTTGACCGTTTCTTGTATTATTTGCATCAGTAAACAAAAAATAAATCAAGAATTTTCATAACTTAAACTACAATTCATGAAATATTTTTATTTAGTTAGTTTGCATTTCTGCGCTTCAAAGAAGATCTGATCTTATTAAGTGAAGCACATCTAAGACAAACCTCTCAAATTCACTTTATTAAAATACTATTTTTGTTACCTGTTATTATTTACTTTTAGAATGGACATGGGTGCCCATACGTATGCCTCCCCTCAGGGGCGTAGCCAAGGGGGGGTTAGGGGGTCATAACCCACCTGAGGAATTTTTTGCGATACAAAGTGCATATTCTTCACTACATTATCACACAAACGTATACATATATATGAGTTGTAGCAGTCGTAACCCCCCCATGAAAAATTTCTGGCTACGCCCCTGCCTCCCCTAGCTCCCATATTATCGTTATGATTTTCATTTCAAGTGGTTTAACACTAATGCATAGTATCTTTCCGGTGCAGGACCCTTGACGTGCAATAAGACTCCGAAGACAAGAATTTCGAAAACCAAGAATTGATCTTATCAAAAGCAGATTTTAAAATTCTGATTTAGAGAGTGCTGTTGTTCACTGGGATGGAAAAATGCTTCCTCATATTTTTAATAAAGAAATTGTAGAGAGAAAAATGATTTTAATTAGCTGTGGCGACGAAGAACAGTTAATAGGAGTTCCTCAGCTTGAAAATAATATGAGAATAACTGTCAGCCAAAAGCTGTACTTACAGCAGTTGAAGAATGGGAGGCAGTTGGTAAAATTCAGGCAATGTGTTTTGATACCACTGGTTGCCTTAGGGGAACGTGCATTTTTTGCTGCAGCAATTACAGGATCGAAATCATCTATATTTACCTTGTCGCCACCATATTTTAGAAATCATCCTAAAATCTGTTTTGATCGAAATCCAGGTTTGTAGGCTTTGCCGCACAGCCAGCTGCGTCAAAAAGGGGTCTCTAGATCTGTGGCGCGCGACGAACGTTTCGATCGTCCGCCATGTTGCTGGTAGTTAAGTCGAGCGATGGCAACGGCTGCCCTTTTTTCAGCATTGGGCAATCGATCCGGCTGTTTTCGCATTATTCCATTTTCCAGCAAATGCCAGTGCTGTTAAAAATAAGTGACCATTTTTTTTTACGGGCAATGACGTGCTAAAAAGTAAAGGATTCTCGTGGAGCTATGTCACCCGCAACTATTTTTATAGAAATCCAATCTATTCTTCGTGACTGGTCAACAGTCAAAACGTCAGAGTTTGGTGATCCCAGAGCGGAAACACTGCGCGTTAAAGGGTTAAATGCCGCTGTATTTTATTCTGAAAATGTTGACTCCCTAAAAGATGTAGTTAATGCTTTGGGCAGCGTCGACTCTTCTTCCGTTTTCATTGCGAAAGATATGGCTAGCAATATGTCCATCCTAAAAAGTCCATCGATAATCGAAACACATTTTTCCTCCTTAACATCAGCCATGACAAAATTAGAATCTCAAAATCTGCTGCTGAGCGATGCAATAAGTCAAGTTGTAAAAGTACAGGGAAGCGTTGGTAAGATTCCAGAGTCATTAGGAGAAGGAATCAGTGAGAAATTGAATTTTATTTTAAATAAAAATTCAGATTTTTGGCAGTGAATGGAATAAATAATTTTATGAATGCGTGAGGGGTGTGAATTACCAGAAAAAGTAGAACAATCCAAAGCGAAGTAATATAAGTACTGTCCACTGACATCCGTTGATGGTGAAAGAACATTTTCAGCATATGAAATGATTTCAGATGATAAAAGACAAAGTCTTGCTATTGAGAATTTAGAAAAACACTTAGTTGTGTACTGTAACAAACATTACTGAAAGCAGTTTTAATTCATATTTCATATCACTAACATTGTGAATAAAAGTTGATTCTGCTTTCAGTTATTTGGTGCTTATTTTAATATTTTTAGTGCATATTTTAAGATTTTTTTGCATATGCATAGTTTTGTCCTTTTCTAGTGCATATAATCCGCGCTCTAAGCATTACAATGCATTCCATAATTGAAAATGATATACAAGGTGTTTATAAAGTCTTGCACTAATAAACAAAATTTATTTTTTTTAAACCATTTAACATTAATATACAAAATGTCCATGATAGGTGGTAACAAGGTTTAATTCTTCATCTATTAGAGGTAAGTGGGGAAAGTCGAGTGAAAAAAAAAATGTTCTAAAATAAGATTGGAATAAAAACTACGTGAAGGAAAAATTGCTATCGTTAATTTTCAAAAGGTTACACTTTTTAAATTTGTATACAACCTCTGTACAGAAAAATCTCTCAGAATGCCCCATACACTGAATGTGCCCCATACACTAATGAGGGGATGTACAAAATTTGAAAGCTATATCCTAAAAAGTGTCAGAGATACAAAGATAAATTTATGCTGACTTAAATCACTTTTCAATGTCTCTTGAAATGAAAAAAATCACGTGATATAATCGCGTTTCAGGGGTTGCACAGAAACTACGAAAGAATAAACTGTTTTGCTTTCTAGCAATAAACGTTTGCATTCAAGTTCATGTATAGCTCCTGACCATTTTTTTTTTTTTTTTTTACAGAAGATATCTCTGAGACATTTTATGATGAATGGCTGAAAATTTGTACATCACCGAAAAAGTGTATGGGGCACACTTAGATTTTTTCTGTACCGGGATCGTATACAAATTTAAAATGTAGTGTAATGAAAAATGATAGAAATAAAGAATATAAAATATTGTAGTGAAAAATGATAGAAATAAAGAAAAGAAAAAAAATGGATTAACTAACCGATAGTAACAGATAGATATCTGCAAGAGATAACCGCAAAAAAACGAAAAAAAAATCGTACGCGTGCACACTCAAAATGTGCGAACGGAATTATATCAGCAGCGCCGAGCTTCTTTTCAACTCTCTCCGCTTCTCTTCTCAGAAAGCGGTTTAGAAGGGATATTTTTCCGCCCGCACGTGCGATCGATTAAAGACTGTGCTGTCGTAACCTACACTGCAGTGCATTAGCTGTAATAAGCGTATTTTATAATAGCGGGCGGAGGGAGGAGGGGAGTAAATTTCACGTTTTAAATTCACAAAAATCTAGAAGTGTACTTAATATTTTTTTATTTAATTTATTAATGTGTTTAGTTTTTAATTTGCTGGTTCACGTACTCATGTGCTCAAATGGGGGAGTCGCCACTGTGCAAGTGCATTGACTCCTTTGAGAAAACCTTGAAAAAAAAATTTTTTACATGAAAAATTTAATATATTTTATGGTCAATAAAAAAAAAATCCTAGAAATGGCACAGTCAATATATTTAATTTAATTTGTATCGTTAAAAATGATGTGCCCAGACTTGATCAAAGCTGCGCTATCGATTTTACGTAGTGCACTTATCCCCACCTCGTCCTAGAATTTTTTAGTTTGTGGAAGAAAGTAAAAAGCATTGCGCTGAAAAGTGTTTCAGAATTCATCCATTTTGCGTGATTTACCATCCTTAAAAAAAAGCGATTCCGTTAAAAAGAATTAGTTTCGGTGTAAGCTTTACATAAAGCTCAGGTGAGAGAGTGAAAAAATAGACAATAGAGTCATTAACACTCAGCCATAGTCCTTACAAAGAATTAAGTAAGAAGATAAGAGGGGGGAGAAATTTAAAATGAAAATAAAAAAAAATATGTAAATGAAAATGAAAATAAAAAATTAAGTAACTGTTTCAGAGCAATAAGGATTAAAGGATTTACTCAAAGTAATTAGCAAAATTTTGAGAGCTGCAAATTTTCTTTTTTGCTTGTTATTTAAAACTTGTTTTTAATTTTCAGCTGTAAAGTATTTGCTTAGTGAGTCCAAGTTATGTAATTACAAGTACGGGGAAAAAAGACCTTTTTGCCTTGTTATTCCGCTGTCATCGTCAATTTTAAATAACACTCGTTTTGGAGTGATGCATTTAATGCATATCTATCTATATAAAAGGCAGTGTCCAAATGTGTTTTTTTTTTTTCCATTCAAAAAAAGGCCTATTTAAACGCTGTTTCTTGCAAAATTAACCTTGTTGTCCGGAGAAGTTTAAAGATATTGAAATCTTAAATCAGAACAATCGAAGGAATGTTAGGGCCCAAAACATTCTTTTCAATTCTCGCCCGGGGAGAGCTGTAGTAATGTCTCTGGTACTTACGTATTATCCCGGGGGTCAAATTCCCGCAAAACTATTTTTTCGCTAGCAAACTGTCTGCTAGCAAACAATCTGCTAGCAAACTGTCGCCAATCGTATTCCGAACAGTTCAATAATTTCATGTGTCCAGCATTTATCTTGGCGATAAAAATCTCGTCTTGGTGGACCGCCCTGATAATACGTAAGTACCATGTTTCTTCATACCAGTGGTGTAGTCCTAAGAAAAAAAGATGGGGGAGGCTGATTTTTGACGAAGTTTAACCTAAATTGATTAATTAAATGTAACTATTCCTTAAGCAAAAAATAAAAATAATTTAACTATTTCTTGTTTATTAATTAATTGAAATTAACAAATTGTTAAATTATTAATTGTTTATTAATAGTAAAAACCAAGTGATTTTGAAGAATAGTGTAAGCTACTTAATTTTGTCCACCTACATTGGTCAAGAATCCAATATCGAAGTGACAGATTTTCTTTTGGATTGGTACGTGACTATTTGCTACCCCGAATTTTATCACTTTTTCGGCCGTTCGGGAAAGCATTTCTTTACCAAGAGTGCGTTCGGGAAGATTATAATGTACTAACTGCCTCCGGTGACCAGTTGGTTCGCCATCTTAATAAATCTTGTTCGGGGAGAATCCTGTTTCTCACTGGCTTCCTTGGCACTGAAATCTCTTAGATTCTGAATGGACTTTAAAATTAAGATGGTTACAAACAGGAGCGGTTCTAGGGTAAGTGTAGAGATCCCTGTTAACATAAAAAAGACGCCTCCTTTTATGCTCTACTTACTTTTTAAGTTCGAAATGACGCCCCTTCGAAGCCGGCGCCCCGATGAGATGCTTACCGTGTCGGGCCGTCCCTGGTTCAAAAATAAGATTGGGTTTAATGATAAAAACCTTCAAAAAGGTATAAATTATTTCCGTCCTATATTAATTCTGAAGAGCTTCTGGATATTGGCCTTTGTCAAAAAACAGAAAGGAAAAAAAAAGTAAGAAAATCTGAAACACTTTCAGATTTTAAATAAGCACTGAAGCGTTATATATTAAAAGCGTATTATAATCCATGGGTCTTCCCTATTTTCTTTCCTTATTCCATTAAGTTGGAAAGTATATCATTATTCATGAGTGTGATTAAACAAAATTAAAATTGATATTTCTACCATCCTTTTTCTGGATGTAATACATTAGAAATGGATGGAGAAAAGCTGCGCAGAAAAATTCACAATTACAACTGAATGAAAATTTCAAAAATTTATTCTCAGGTGTATTCAGCAGACAATAAAATTAAGATAAATTGTGCCAAGCCTTAGACTTGTCTCCTCAAAATCGCACATCAACCATTTTATTTTTCGCCAAATTAAAAAGTTGCACATTTTAGTTTCGGAAAATTTCCAAATCCTATTTTTCTTTTGAGTATAAAACATGTCATTCCTGCTCTGATTTCACATGGCGAGAGCAAAAATTTGCCTTTTGCGACACGTTTTTTATCGATATCTCCTAAAATAATTCGAATTTCGAAAAAATCGCTTCGAGGTATGTCGGGACCCGTCCTGGAGAATTTTCATACAAAATTTGGTAGGTCTACGATCACCCGTCTGCAAGCTACACGAGACACAGACAAGCTAACTAACTAACGGACAGTTTACGCTCTGTTTTATTTATATATAGATTCTATTTAGGGATGGATGCAAGACTGAAAATTGGCGTCTCGCAAAACAGCCTGAAAGCTTTGTCCCGTCTCGCAAAATCGCTACATCGTAATGTTAAAATCTTTGTCTCGCAAATAATCTCCCAAATCATCCCTAATTCTATTTTTAAGGATGTGTTTTCATTACTGAAGTGTTTAAGAATCACTTATGCACAATCCCATTTGTAGATTCTGTTTAAGTAGTCCAAAAGTTCCCTTTCGATTTTTATGCCGATGATTTTTTATGCTCTCGCGAATAAAACGAATATTTTAATTTCTTCGATGAGTTTTTTAAAATCCAAATAAATGAGCGTACTCCCAGAGAATAAAAAGTGGGAGGGGGGTGAATGGGCTAAAATGAAAAAGTAGGGGGATGACGTCCCCCGCGCCCCTCTTCGACTGCACCACCGCTTCGTACAGCCGCGCAATGATGTGAATGGAACTAAAGGTCCAACTAACTATCAAATCTGTGTTTCTCCCTCATGCTAAAATAAAAACACTGGGCCTGTTAAAGCGCAGTTTTTGGCAAAATGGCTACGGTTGAAGAATTACAAGGCAAAACTAAACATTTTTTTTTTCTAATGGCCGGCCTCTGCCTTGAAGGCTTTGGCCACAACAGGTCAGAATTATTGGTCTATGGGGGCACCTAGAAGGTGGACCAACGTCGCCCCCTATGAAGGGACGGACATGACAACCAAGCCCACTCGGGGATCGAACCCAGGCCGCCGGAAGTTCAACCCAAAACCGGAGTACGTTGCTTTACCCGCCATACAACTCGGTCGGCAAAATTAAACAGTTGGATACATCATGCAATGCTGTTTTAACCCATTTATGCCTAGTGTCCCTTTTTTGGGACGGCATTTTCGCTATTAGTCGAAAACGTTATTTATTTTTCCTAGGCTTTATTCATGAGTATTGAGCCTCAACTCTACAAAATATTTTAACATGACCCAGTAGGATGTTGATATTTTGATTTTTATGCATAATGATTTTAAAAGAAATCATCCCTTGTTCAAGAAGTTGACATCAGAAATTTTTCTATTATTTCTGTTATCAGTAAAAATCGAAGAAAGTCGCAAAAATATCCAGGCACAAATGGGTTAAAGACGCAATGCTAGGACTCAAACCTGAAAGAGATAGCTTTATTGTGCAGAAACATGGCGTTTCGGCAGTCAATTTTTTTTTTTTGTTGTTGTTGTTTCCTAAACGCTTTTTGCGTTCTTTCTCTTTGACTACAAATAATGATGGTGTAGGTTTTGTGAAACTATTTTGCAATCGCACTGCATATCATCTCAATTTAGTAACAAAAACCACTAAAAAGAAACGGGTTTAAAATATAATATAATTCAAAATTTGTAAAATAACACACAAGAAAGGTACTTATCAATCTGGACACGTGTACCGACCGGAAATATTTAGATCTTCGTCAGCAGCAGCAGAAATCCATTCACAGACTGGGTCTGCGGACTGAAGACAGTAAACAGAAAACAAAAGCGAAGATCGAGTTGCCAGTCGGAAGAGGGAAAAAACAAGAAACCAGGGAGAATAAGAGAAGGGGGTGAGGTAAGAGTGTAAATAAAAATAAAATAGACAATAAATAAATAAATATACAAGAAAATAAAATTGCACGAAATAGAGACATGCAAAAACAGTAGAAAAAAGAACAATGTGAGAACAGCAACAACAACATGAAAAAACATAAAAGCACTTTCTTTTACCTGTTCATTTTTACTATTAAACCCATTTTTAACCTGCTCACTATCATCTCTTAAAAGACACTCCTTCTGTGACCAGTGTTGAGTTCCAGAATAGTTGTTTAATTTCATTATGATTTTGATCTGTGATTAAGTCGAAGCTACACTGTTACACGGTTAGCTGCCTACGGGTAGAGGTGCCTAGGGCGGAGGACTTTTTAAGAGGTTCTAACGAGTATCCACGTTACATCTGGAGGAAACCACCCAAAATACCAGACCGTTCAATTAACATCTGTGCCAAAGGCCTGTGTTTGATTTAAATGCTTCCCTGGGGGCACAGTGATTTTGCAATTGCAACACTTGAAATAATACGCCTTTTTAAATGATGAGATTGACCAACTTCAACGTGGGTTTAAGTGCGCTTAACCCTTTGAGGCGCAACCCTTTCCCAATGCTGAAAAAAGGGCAGCCGTTGCCATCGCTCGACTTAACTACTAGCAGGATGGCGGACGATCGAAACGTTCATCGCGTGCCACAGATCAAGAAACCCTTTTTTGACGCAGCTGGTCTCTTGACCTGTGGCACGCGATGAACGTCGCAGCCAGCTGCGTCAAAAAAGGTAAATAAAAGGTTTTTATTTACCTCTAAAAGGTTTTTTATTACCTCTTACCTATTCTTAGTTACCTCTTCATCTGTGGCACGCGATGAACGTTTCGATCGTCTGCCATCCTGCTGGTAGTTAAGTCGAGCGATGGGAACAGCTACCCTTATTTCAGAATTGCGTTATCTATCCGGCTGTACTTGCATTCTTCCATTTTTCAGCAGATGTCAGTGCTGTTAAAAATAATCGGGACCATTTTTTGACGGGAGATGACGTGCTAAAAAGTAAAGGATTCTCGTGGAGCTCTGTCACCCGCAACTATTTGTATAGAAATCCAATCTATTCTTCGTGACTGGCAACAGTCAAAATGTCAGAGTTGGGTGTTCCCAGAGCGGGAACACCGCGTTAAAGGGTTAAGGGGTAGGCGATAGCACCATAGCAACCTCCCTCCTCATCCTTAGATTCGCCACTCTGGGCCATCCTTTTGCACTCACTGCAGTAACTCTCCAGTATAAGGTAATAATTCACAAAACTATAAAGATGAAATATTTTTGTTGCTCTTCCCCTATTTCACGAAGGGAAACTTCTCAAAATTCACCCACAGCCGCTGAATTTTTTTCGCAATGTTTTCGTTTCCTCTCTTTCCTTTCTCGTGTGTCTGTATCTATTGAGCACCTCCAGCATGGCTCTTTAAGTGGAAGTAAAAGTTGAATTTCTCTTTTTTCCCCCTCCCTCCATCCTTCCAAACCTCTCGATACGCTGTTCACATCCATTCCCGGACAATTTCCGCATTGGTGGATTCCAACTCTTGATTCTATTTCCATGATAATGCTGATTGCATTTACCGAAGCTTCCGAACTCCGTTTATGGGGATGAGTATGTGTATGTGTGTGTGTGTGTGTGTGTGGTGTATATATCGGTATGCATGTATAATGCAAAAGAAAGAAAAAAAAACGGGAGAGGTTAAATTTAGCGAAACGGCGCCGAAATTTTTTTATCGAAGGAAATACACAAAAATTGAAATAAAATGCTTAGAATCATTTTACTCTTTTTGAAGTCTCGTAAATCATTGTAGAAACGTTCGATATAAGTACACATTTTTAAACCTTCTACGCGTGCTTTGAAGAGGGGCGAAGACAAAATTTGAACACTGTTTCTCACCGAAGGTGCAGTGGAGCAAGCTGGAATGTACTGGAACATCATTTCCCGCTCTTCTTTTTCAAGATTTTTTTTTTAAGTAAAACTTCTTTAGTGGCGACTAGGGAGTAACTCAGATTGCTTTTCTGACGTAAGTAACGCTCTGTAAAGGAAGTGACGTGCGCGCCCCGAAAAAGAAGAACCACTGAAAATTCTACCTTTTCGACCTGCTTTCGCCGTTCCCCGAATTCATCGTGTAAAAATATGCGGGACCTGTTAGAGAAAAGCAGTCAAGAGCCGTATCTTTGAGACATCAATCTTTATTTATATATCAATAAGCGTTTTGAAGGTGCATCCAACATATAATATTTTACATGTAATCCCAACCTCACAGGAGGTTCTCGATAACCCTTATTTTTAGATGAATAATATACAATACATGGTTTTGGAAATCACAAAGAAATGCAACCTGCCTGCAATCGAACTGGAACAGTCAGGGACTGATTTACGGCGGGGCATTCGGGGCACGTGCCCTGGACCCGATTTTTAGGGGCCCCCAAAACTTCCTTTCATGTAATCATAATAGCTACTAAAATTATCTCTCAAGAGAAAAATTTCTGATTACTTCATTTCATCACAAATATTCAAAATTTTTAATTTAACGTAACTTGTAACGCTAAAAATTATGCATTCGATTCGACATTCGATAAATTCGATATTCGCAAATTCGTTCGGACACCTTAGCATGCTCCTCATTTTATCTTTTCAAAGGTGTGTGACGGCTTTAAATACCCATAAAAACATTTCGAAATAGAAAAATTCATATACGTGGTATCTGTCGTGACATTTTACTGATTTGTAAATGTTTACGTATGGTTAACTTAGGAATGATAATTGGTTTTAACTTAATTTAATTAAGTAATATTCTGCGGAAAATTTTTGTGCAGGGGCCCCCAAAAGTATCTGCGTCCTGGCCCCCCAAGTGGTCCCTGGGAACAGTAGATGGATACGTCAGTTTAAGAACACTTTTCCTGGATTCTAACCCAACTTCCAGACAGAACAGCCTCAGCATGGCACAGTGGCTATATGCCACTGAAAATGGTAGATGGCCGAAGTGTGAAGGTCCCGGGTTCGGGTCCCATCGCGCGGCTGTCGATCTAACGGTCTGGAGTTTTGGTAGGTTTTCTCCAGATGTAACGTGAATACGCGTTAGAACCCCTTAGAAAGTTCTCTTACCAAGGCACCACCCCTTGGCAGATCGTCCTAGTGTAGCGTTGCCGTTATCACACACAATCACAATCCAGACAGAACAAGGGGATGGAACATCACAGTTAAACAAACGGTGGCTGCAAACGAACCTAAACAGCAGAGGGAAATTTTCGTTTAAGAACACTGTTGGAGGATCATACTTCTATGCCACGAAGGTAAATTTATAGGAGGGGACACTTCTCTTAGAAAGTTGGATACCGCCGTTGTTGCAAACACATGGCGCTGCGCACAGTGGGTAACTGCGCATCTTCTGCTTCTGCGCATCTCAGGTTGTTTATATTTCCATCGAGGCGAAATAAATGGAGATCGTTGAATTAGCAGAACTTTTGTGGTAACTATAATATGAAAAATTTATGTTTCACATTATAGTTACCACAAACCTATAATTTCATACATAAAATATTATGATGACATTCAAGTACCTATTTCCAATGAATAATATGAATATAACATTTATATAATCTTTGTAAAGTACAAGAATAATAAATATAATTAAATTATAATATAATATTTATTTTAAGTTAAAGTTTAATCATTTCAGTAATATGTGTCGTAAACGTCAAAGAAGTTTTACTTCAACCGCGCATAAAGATTACACGCATGCACTTTTTTTTTTCCCGGGTAAATTTTTCTGAACTCAAAAATTCATCCTTTACTTCTATATGCAAAGTTAAATAAATATTATAATCTCAATAAATTTCGGATTTCACTTTGTTCTTTTGTGTAATTTGTGCGTTTTTCGCTTTCGTAATTTGTATGAGAATACCATCTGCAGAAAACTCGTCGTAATTTTAACGACGGGCGTTGTTTGATTGAAAAATTGCGATGAGCTTTGTTTCACTGAAAAGTTTGGTTTTAATGAGCGAAGTTCGGTTGAAAATTCCTTGGTAAGTTCAATTTCTGAGGCTTCGACCAGATTAGTGGGGTTTAAGACTGCATACTGATCTGAAATGCATTCCGTACTTCGGCAGCGCGATCGATTTCTTACTGAAACACGTCAGTGCATTGGTCATTTCAATTCTTGATTTGAAGTCAGCAGCTTTATCTGCACCCTTCTCTCCGGACATAATTTTTTAAGCCCTCTCAACAGTTCTTTTTATCTCTTCGCGTGTTTCTTTTGCAAAATGCAGTGCTTCAACAAGGCCCTTTTTACTTTCCGAACATGTACCATGTAAGGAAAGTATTGTAATCATGAAAAAATTCGAATTCGAGATTTTGGTGTATTTACACGTTTTGAGGTCTTCTGAATTCATTTATGCTATTTTTAAGAGATGTATGTATGTATGTGTGTATGTGTGTGTGTGTGTGTATGTGTGTGTGTGTGTGTGTGTGTTTGTGTGTATGTGAGTGAACACGATAGCTCCTGAACGGGGCATGCGATTGAGCTCAAATTGGTATATATGTTATAAACCACCGTCGCAAGACCGGTATTGATTTTGGTGTGCATAGGACTTAACAGTTTTTCTACAGGGCTACGACAAAGATTTCTTTTACATTATGGCTTATGGAGGAAAATTCTGGAAAGTGCGCTAGCGTTTAAACGGTACATTCGATTGAGCTCAAATTGGGTATACATGTTATAAACCACCGTCGCAAGACCGGTATTGATTTTGATGTGTATAGGACTTACAGTTTTTCTACAGGGCTACGACAAAGATTTCTTTTACATTATGGCCTATGGAGGAAAATTTTGGAAAGTGCGCTAGCGTTTAAACGGTACATTCGATTGAGCTCAAATTGGGTATACATGTTATAAACCACCATTGTAAGACCGGTATTGATTTTGATGTTTATAGGACTTATAGTTTTTCTACAGGGCTACGACAAAGATTTCTTTTACATTATGGCCTATGGGAAGAAATTCTTGAAAGTGCGCTAGCGTTTAAACGGTACATTCGATCGAGCTTCAATTTGGTATATGTGTTTGAATTATTCATCGATTAAACTTTATTTAAATGCTTGGTAATGATCTTAATCGTAAGTGTTCGGAAAGTCGAGCGGAGTCACTCCAGATTTTTTTTTTTTTTTTTTTTTTTTGCCTTAAAAAGATCTTTAGACTTCTCATCTTGATAACAGATTTATACAAAGCTTATTCCAAGAAATTGTAAATAGTTTTAAATGTGATCAACTTCTTCTAAGACATTATTCGATAAACACAAAAACGATAAATCACACATTGCAGGCAATAGATTCTGATTAACTCCCCTGGTATCGATCGTTTCTGAACACAGTTCCTGTATGGCATTGGCTGTCTTAAAGCTTTGCACTGTTCACTCCGTTTTTGTTGTTGTTGTTGTTGTTGCATAACGGTTATTTCAACAAGAGTCACAAAGGTCGACAATCATCTGCGTGTAGATGGTGGGAAAAACACAACCTTTCTGAGGTCCCCAAAAGTGTCACACGTAATTCCAAAAAGTACACTGTACGCAGATTAAGAGAAAAGTTCGAACAAGGTATTGGTACAAGCAATGCTTTAGGATTCAGTTCCTAAAAATACCTTGGGACTAAACACCCCGCTAAGTGGTCATTAAGAACACTGCTTCTTAAGCCATGTGTGTGTTCAAGAAATAATAATAATCCTACTACATCAGCGGTTCTCAACCTTTTAACGTTGCGCCCCCCCCCAACAAAGGCTAACTTACGGCGGCGCTCCCCCTCACATTTTTCAGCATGCATTCAGTTTTTTAATCTTTAGCAATGAACATTTAGTCGAATTTTCTACAAAATAATGTTATCAGTAAAGTTTGAATGAAAATTTTAAGCGAAAATGCATATATTTTTGAGTAAAAATGAGAATAAATAACTTGATTTTTTTAAAAACGTGCATCATTATTTGCTTTTAGGTTTTTCTCGCCCCCCCCCCTGCAAACGTTCTGCTCCCCCTTGAGGGGCACGCCCCACAGGTTGAGAAACAATGTACTACATAGTTACGCTGATCCCTGATTCACTCTGTAACCACTCCGAGGAACCTCTTCAATGTAAATATTTCACCACCATTACTCCAAGAAGATTTAAAATTCAAAATGATTAACCCTTTAACGCGCAGTGGTTTCGCTCTGAGACCACCAAACTGTTGGCGTTTTGACTGTTGCCAGTCCCGAAGAATAGCTTTGATTTCTATAAAAATAGTTGCGGGTGACATAGCTCCACGAGAATCCTTTACTTTTTAGCACGTCATTTCCCGTAAAAAAAATTGTCACGATTATTTTTAACACCACTGACATCTGCCGAAAAATGGAAGAACGCGAAAACAGCCGGATCGATTGCCAATGCTGAAAAAAGGGCAGCCGTTGCCATCGCTCGACTTAACTACCAGCAAGATGGCGGACGATCGAAACGTTCATCGCGTGCCACAGATCTAGAGACCCTTTTTTGACGACAGCTGGCTGCTGCCCTTTTTTCAGCATTGGGAAAGGGTTGCGCCTTAAAGGGTTAAAAAAGCGTAATAGCATCTACTCCGTTTATACGATCCGCCTTGAATGTTTTCATAATTATGTATAAAAATATAAAAATCAATCTGTGCTATTTTAAAAATCTGAAAATCCACTGGTTCCCTCATTTTTAAGCGATTTCTTGCTATTTTCAGCTCCTTTTTTATTTCCGAGAGTCAAAAAAGTGACTCATTGCGTTGACAAAATTGAGCTTCTATAATCGAAAGGACGTCCTATTCATCACGGTTACGAGGCTTTCAAAGGAAAGTGGGATTCCAATTCCTTGAAAATAGTTTTTACAGATCACATATAGATTAATTTTTTTTTTTCACACTTGAATCGTCTGCATGGATATAAGAATGGTTGTGTACACAAAACGAAATCGTTCGAATGCCAAATTTTCCGCGCGTTTCCAGTGGGGCATGAAAGTCAATTTGGGTATGTTATAAAAATTGAATATGAACTTATTTATTTTAGGTGGACGAAGATGAACTATATATTGATTGTAGACCTTTTTTCGTCCAATGTTTTTTTTTTTTAGCGCCCGTTGTAATTTCGTCCACAACAGGCTTTGACTTTTAGTAAATAAACGATTGTCATCACGTGGGCAGGAACAGTAGGAAAAAGTTGAGAAAAAAAGGAAAAACGACAAGATTTAAAAAAAAAAGGAAAAAAGAGCTCTGCGGTCTCTGCAGTCAGTTGTCACTCCCTCTTTGCTGCACTGCAAAAAAAAGTCTGTTAAACTGACAGAAAAAAACTGTCAGCTAAGACGCCAGTTTATTTCCGTATATTTTGCAGAAGTTTTCCGTTTTTTTTTTTTTTTTTCATACGGAAGATTTCTGTAAAATAAACTGAGAGTCTGTAAAATTTATGGAAGACTTCTGTAAAAAAAAAAAAAAAAAAAAAAAAAAAAAAAAAAAAAAACGGAAATAAACTGGCGTCCTGGTTGACAGTTTTTTTTTTCTGTAAATTTGAGACTTTTTTTTTTGCAGTATGGCACCACAGCGGGCCGACCCTCCCCCCCCGCTCTTGTCTTCAAACGTCACTGGACAGATAGAGCACGGACGAAAAAACAACCAAAGCGAAATTACACTTGTCACTTGCTGAAGATAGTTAATCATTCTAAATACTAGGTTACATTTTAATCTTTAAAGGTCTAAAACAATTTTTAAAATGTTTTCGTCAGCAACAACAATAACAAAAAAAATATATATATATACATATACAGGGTATCCAGCCTTAATGTGACCCAATAGCTCCGAACCGTTCGGTTTAGATATGCACTTTCAATTTGAAAAATGTTTTAAAAAAGGTAAAGAATGTTTTTACGTGCTTTTCAAACCAAAAATCCCATTTAGAAAAAAATTACAAAAATTAAATTTTCATACGGTCCCCAGGTCCTATCACTTATATTTAGGAAAAGATGCAGTACACAAAAACAAAGTAAACACAAAAAGTTTCATTTTATTACGATAAAAACTGTCCGAGTTTTGGAACTTTGAAAATCATGCATTTTATCCATTTTCTCGGCTATTTTCAAAACGGTCCCTTACTAGCTTCTTGAAAACGGCCGAGAAAATGGATGAAATGTTTGATTTTGAAAGTTCCATAACTCGGTCAGTTTTTATCGTAATAAAATGAAACTTTTTGTGTTTACTTTGTTTTTGTGTACTGCATCTTTTCCTAAATATAAGTGATAGGACCTAGGGACCGTATAAAAATTTAATTTTTGTAATTTTTTTCTAAATGGGTTTTTTTGGTTCGAAAAGCACGTAAAAATATTCGTTACCTCTTTCAAAACATTTTTCAAATTGGAAGTGCATATCTAAACCGAACGGTTCGGGAATTAGCCATTGGGTCACATTAAGGCTGGACACCCTGTATATGCCATTGTGTTGCATTGAAAATAGGAATGTTTACGTCCGTCCTCTCGCAGAGTCAACTTTGCTTATTTTCCGGAGTGTGACAAGGGTTTGACTGTCATTTTGCGGGTGTTTACGATACTCTTCAGCCTGTGTTCGTGCGCGAGTATCTGGAAATAGACACTTTTCTGATTGGACTTCTGTGAAACTGGGCAAAACTCGCACGCATGACAGTTCCGCAAAAGGGAATCTACCGTGTATGTATGTCACCGTAAATAGCCGAAATCTGTTTTTACGTGTATTTATACTTGGGAAAAAAAATCTAAATCCGTTTTGATAATAAATTAATAGTAAGCGTGTGTTTAAGGCAGCGTATTTTTGGGAGAGCAGCTATAGCTGCTCCACCAGCAGTAGTTGCACCCGCTGATATTTTTTTTAGGTTATCACCAGTAGCGGATCCAGGGGAGGGGCTAGGGGGGTTGAGCCCCCCCCCCAAAAAAGATTGCTAAAGGGTAACATTCTGCTTTATTATACACTTTAAGTAGATAAAATGATCTTTTTTTATAACTTAGCCCCTCCCAAAAAGTTTTACATTACTTTATACTAAAATTTTGCTTCATCGTATGTTTTATTTGGGTGAAATAAGCTTTTTTCAAAGTTTAGCCCCTCGCAAAAATAATTTCTGGATCCGCTACTGGTTATCACTTAACCCTTTGAGGCGTAACCCTTTCCCAATGCTGAAAAAGGGGCAGCCGTTGCCATCGCTCGACTTAACTACCAGCAAGATGGCGGACGATCGAAACGTTCATCGCGTGCCACAGATCTTAGAGACCCTTTTTGACGACAGCTGGCTGTGCCGGCACAACCAGCTGTCGTCAAGAAAGGGGTCTCTAGATCTGTGTCACGCGATGAACGTTTCGATCGTCCGCCATCTTGCTGGTCGTTAAGTCGAGCGATGGCAACGGCTGCCCCTTTTTTTCAGCATTGGGCAATCTCTCCAGCTGTTCTCGCATTCTTCCATTTTTCAGCAGATGTCTGTGCTGTTAAAATCAATCGTGACAATTTTTTTACGGGAAATGATGTGCTTAAAAAGTAAAGGTAAATTCTCGTGGAGCTATGTCACCCGCAACTATTTTTATAGAAATCCAATCTATTCTTCGTGACTAGCAACAGTCAAAACGTCAGAGTTGGGTGTTAGCAGAGCGGGAACACTGCGCTTTAAAGGGTTAAACTCTGGCTTGAAGGACTCGGGTTCGCATCTTAGTGGATCAAAGATCACGTATGCATGTAGCGAACGTACTCTTCGAACCTGTGGGGCCGTGTGCTTTCGTCTTCTCTCTGGGTTGGTCGATAGAGGGGAGAAAGTCGCTGATCCAAGAATGGCATTCTTTCCAGCAATGCTCCGACAAACAGTGAACGTGAAAGCTCTGGAGGACATCCGAGACTGACGCTCATAGCTTTAAAGTAGTCTAGTAC
Source organism: Cheiracanthium punctorium (assembly GCA_038373885.1). Classification (NCBI taxonomy): domain Eukaryota; kingdom Metazoa; phylum Arthropoda; class Arachnida; order Araneae; family Cheiracanthiidae; genus Cheiracanthium; species Cheiracanthium punctorium. The sequence continues at coordinate 191,050 of JAWZYV010009928.1, read as the reverse complement.
CGATAAATCGTCAGTATTCGGTTATGAAAAAAAAATAATAAATAAATAAAATAAAATATTAAGTAAAATAAAAACTTCTCTGATAGCATTAGGTTTTGAAGTCAGCGATTGAAGTAAGTATTTGCGTAGTTTTTGGCTTTAAACTGAGCGCTCCTAATGTTGTATAGACACAGAGCCACCCTTTCTGCACCCATCGTTGATGACCCAGCAAGGTGTGCTAGGCAACAGCAAAGCATTCAAAGGCACCCATGGCGGGAAGCTACGATTTACACAGAATGCAAATCGCAATCGACATGTTGGCAACACATGTTAATGACATGTTGGCAACAACGGGGGCAACCAGGTTAATTACCTATTAAGCAGAAGTGCATGCCGTGATAAAATTGCTGGAAACGTATTTTAGAAGTCGCGGCGTTTACTAAGATTTTTCTCTCTTGTTACTTCTCTTGTTACTCTTTACTTGTGTTGACAGGGTAAGAGTACCATATCTCTATAACCTGTCTCTTTGTAACCATAATATCTCGATAACCCAGGGGCAGATTATCGAGATATGTGGTATTTTTACTTTCCGAACATGTACCATGTAAGGAAAGTATTGTAATCATGAAAAAATTCGAATTCGAGATTTTGGTGTATTTACACGTTTGGGGGGTCTTCTGAATTCATTTATGCTATTTTTACGAGATGTATGTGTGTGTTTGTGTGTTTGTGTGTATGTGAGTGAACACGATAGCTCCTGAACGGGGCATGCGATTGAGCTCAAATTGGGTATATATGTTATAAACCACCGTCGCAAGACCGGTATTGATTTTGGTGTGTATAGGACTTATAGTTTTTCTACAGGGCTACGACAAAGATTTCTTTTACATTATGGCCTATGGGGGAAAATTCTGGAAAGTGCGCTAGCGTTTAAACGGTACATTCGATTGAGCTCAAAAAGGGTAGACATGTTATAAACCACCTTCGCAAGACCGGTATTGATTTTGATGTGTATAGGACTTACAGTTTTTCTACAGGGCTGAAACAAAGATTTCTTTTACATTATGGCCTATGGGGGAAAATTCTGGAAAGTGCGCTAGCGTTTAAACGGTACATTCGATTGAGCTCAAATTGGGTGTACATGTTATAAACAACCATCGTAAGACCGGTATCGATTTTGATGTGTATAGGACTTATAGTTTTTCTACAGGGCTACTCCAAAAATTCCTTTTACATTATAGCCTATGGGGAGAAATTCTTGAAAGTGCGCTAGCGTTTAAACGACACATTCGATTGAGCTTCATTTTGGTATATATATTTGAATTATTCATCGATTAAAATTTATTTAAATGCTTGGTAATGATCTTAATCGTAAGTATTCGGAAAGTCAAGTGGAGTCACTCCAGATTTTTAAAGGACTAAAAAGAAAAATTATTATACATTGTGGCCTGTATACTCAAATCATTTTAAGTGCATTAGTGTCTGAACAATAGATCCAATTCAGTTGAATGAAATTTATCTAAACGCTTGGTAAATATCAAGTGTTCGAAAAGTCAAATGGAGTCACTCCAGATTTTTTAAATATTTATTTTACTTATGTTTTTAACATTCCTACAGAAACTACAGTGTGATAGTTTAGTGGAAGGAAGCTGATGATTCATTTTGTGAAATTTCTTAGTTAACTAGCAAAGTTGTTATAGGAGTGCCACAGCAAAAGTGTTGTACAATCCAATAAAAACTGATTATTTCCTATGGCAATACTTATCGTTGTAATGCCTGTTTAAGTTAATATACATCCACTTTTATTTTGTACGAAGTTCAGGAAAGTATTTTAATAGCGAACATTTTGACCAACCATGAACTTACTTTTCCGCGTGACGTCTCTACTTACGTATGCAGTGACGATTCATTTTGACCAACCGTCAATAAAAATCAATAGCTTCCAAAGTATTTAAGAATTTTGAAAATTTAGAGGATTTTGGTGTATTTACAAGTTTTGAGGTCTTCTGAATTCATTTATGCTATTTTTACGAGATGTATGTGTGTATGTGTGTATGTGTGTGTGTGTGTGTGTGTATGTGTGTGTGTTTGTTTGTATGTGAGTGAACACGATAGCTCCTGAACGGGGCATGCGATTGAGCTCAAATTGGGTATATATGTTATAAACCACCGTCGCAAGACCGGTATTGATTTTGGTGCGTATAGGACTTATAGTTTTTCTACAGGGCTACGGCAAAGATTTCTTTTACATTATGGCCTATGGGGGAAAATTCTGGAAAGTGCGCTAGCGTATAAACGGTACATTCGATTGAGCTCAAATTGGGTACCCATGTTATAAACCATCATTGTAAGACCGGTATTGATTTTGATGTTTATAGGACTTACAGTTGTTCTACATGGATAAAATAAAGATTTCTTTCACATTATGGACTATGGGGAGAAATTCTTGAAAGTGCGCAACCGTTTAAACAGTGCATTCGATTGAGTTTCAATTTGGTGTATATGTTTGAATTATTCATCGATAAAAATTTATTTAAATGCTTGGTAATGATCTTAATCGTAAGTGTTCGGAAAGTCGAGTGGAGTCACTCCAGATTTTTTTTTTTTTTTTTTCCCATTTTTTCAGTAGAATAGTTGGACAAACACGTTCATCCAAGGGTTAATGGGAATCGAACCTAACACCAAACACGGGCGATTAGCGAAGATAAAAGAGGGCATACTGCTGACCTCTCGGCTACTGATACCTCTAGGGAGGAAATTCAATAGTTTTGATTGAAGATTGAATAGTGACACCTACAGAAGTTGAATGCCGCATTTCACTCTTTATTAGTGAATTTTTCACTCTTCATCTATGCGCCAGTTCTAGCTTGAGATAAAAGAAAAAAGGAAGAAAGAAAAAAAAAACGATGAATAATTTTTAAAGAAATGAATTGTTTTCAGAAATCTCCATTAAAGCCATTTAAACTTTTATAAATCCCGTGTTGTATTACTTAATCATTCATATTTCACAGCCAAGGACAAGTACAAACTACCGCTATGTACATTTAAAAATAAAATCACCTAACATGAAAAGTGATACACATTAAATACCAGACCTACATTCAGAAATTGCTGAAACCGGTTAAACTACAACATCAAACTAATAATAACCGAAATAAAGCTTGCCTGTTTTATTAAAACACCGCTAAGCGTATTCTAAATATTTAATTCTTTAAAGTTACGTTCTTGACCTACTTGCTGAATCTATTCTGAGCTCGTAAAAACTTCTGTTTTTAGTAGTAAATACAAAAAACTTGCGATAATTTAAGTACAACCCATGCGGTCAGTAAATATCTCAAATCTGTTGAGCAAGTTATAGATTTAGTGTTGAAGTAAAACTCAAGAAAATTAAATGACACTCATTAGTTTTGATTATGCAGACAGGGAATTCACGAACGTAAATTTTTACAAATTGGATGCTAATTCTATAGTACAAATTTATTCCGTGAATGGTGCTTGTAAAAAGTTGCCTTTAGTGATATCGTAGATCATCAACTGCACAAACTATCATGGGAGCCGGCAGAATATTTTCCAGGAGGGGGGGGGGCAAAGACTACTTCAACGTATGGTTACCATGTTGGAAAGAGCAAAAAAGCAAGGTAAAACACTGCATACAAAAATCCAGGAGGGGACATTGCCCCCCCTTACCCTATGCTCCCGGCGCCCATGCTAACTATAGATTTTGTGTTACAATAAAAATTTGAAAAAACTTTGATTTAGTATTACAATAAACGTACTATAATTTTCAACTCATGCAATTCGTAAGCGCCTCCAATCTACTACTCAAGTTATAAATTTAGTATCGCTGTACAAATCCGAAATTTTAGCTAATTTAATAATTAACAGCTAGTAAGCTAATTTTAAGATACATGCTAACAGCAAATTTATCAAACTATTTTTTATAATGTGAAACTACGCATTTTTTAAGTTATTAAAGAACTTGTTTCCGCAAATATTTTTCACAAGGGTTGTTTGAATAAACACTATCCTTTCGGGCGCTATAATAAGTCTATAAAGTAATTAAGTCATCAGCTTAGACAGTTTTGGAATGTCGCTTGTAAAGCTGTACCGTGCACTCCTATAATAAAATATAAACCTACGTGAGCCACGAGGCAAAATTTTGTTTCAATCAACCAACACTGGCGCGCTTATCAATGAGCTAATCAAAATCACAGCAGAAGGAACTCGTTTCCTCAACTCCTTGTATGAGAGAGAAAACTTGAGATAATACCACACATGTAACAACGCCTTCAGGTATACGCACACGTTCAGAGGCGGAGAAGGGCGGGGGGGGGGGGGGAATGAGGGGTCATTTCACTTCACTGACGAATGTGGGACGAAAGATACGACATGTAGCCTTGGCCGCAAAGTGAGTGAGTGTTTCACAAAAGGCCAATGACCGCGTCTTGTATTATTTAACATACGGTCATCAAGGTCCTCGAGTCATTTCGGAAATTTCTGGAATATTTTTAGAATTTCCAATGACTGAATTTAGGCTAACGGTAGTGTTTTACGCAACTGAGATCTTTATGTAAGCATTTATTATTGTAATGTTGGATTATGCTTTTTAAGAGATTTCTCTCGTCTGTGTTGAGGAGTATCAGCCTGTATTTTAGAAAGACGGTGAAATGATGTGGTTTTTTTTCGTACTTAACCCTTTAAAGAGCAGTGTTCCCGCTCTGGGAACACCAAACTCTGAGGTTTTGACTGTTGCCAGTCACGAAGAATAGATTTGATTTCTATAAAAATAGTTGCGAGTGACATAGCTCTACGAGAATCCTTTACTTTTTAGCACGTCATTTCCCGTAAAAAAATTCTCACGATTATTTTTAACAGCACTGACATCTGCTGAAAAATGGAAGAATGCGAGAACAGCTGGATAGATTGCCCAATGCTGGAAAAAGGGCAGCCGTTGCCATCGCTCGACTTAACTACCAGGAAGATGGCAGACGATCGAAACGTTCACCGCGTGCCACAGATCTAGAGAGCCTTTCTTGACGACAGCTGGCTGTGCCGCACAGCCAGCTGCGTCAAAAACCGCGATGAACGTTTCGATCGTCCGCCATCTTGCTGGTAGTTAAATCGAGCGATGGTAACGGCTGCCCTTTTTTCAGCATTGGGAAAGGGTTGCGCCTCAAAGGGTTAACCCAGACAAAACTGATGAAGCTAATAATACAAAATTTGGCATGTACTACATGCGAAATTTCGTAGTAGTCAAAAATAGTTATTAGATTAGACAATACTTTCCTAAATTCGTAACCCGTGGGGAGTATGGGGTCAAATCGTTCTTTTCATATATCCCGCGTGATCTCAAAGGAAAAAAGAGGTATCAAGTTTTTGATATAAGGATACAACATTCTCGAATACTACCTAAAAATCATAGCTAATGCCCTCTCCTAGTATTCATATATCTATCTTCGACATTGGACAAAATGAAGTAACTGTGTCGGAGTAAGTATGGCAGAACATTTAGTTGGTTTCTTTTTACTTCCTTGTACGTAGTTTAAGGAAGTAATGTGATCCCGAAAAAATTTTGGGGGCCAAATTTCGACATAAAAACCGATTTTGACTACCTCTAAATTGAATTTAAAAAATTTTTTCGATGCATCTCATCGTAGGCTAGCATGCACGATCATATTAACGCGTCTGCAACTCATTTTGACCAGTGGCGAGTCTACTGTGGCCAGTTTTTCCATGCCGTCTGTACGTACGTATGTATGTAACTCGCATATCTCAAAAACTATTGGTCGTAGAATGTTGATATTTGATATTTAGGATTGTTCTATGATCTAGTTGTGCACCTCCCCTTTTGGTGGCAATCGAATGGATAGTTTATGTACAGGACCGCCCAAAAGATTCGAAATACATTACGCTCTATGGGCCGAAATTCATTAAACTCGCCTAACTCAAAAGCTATTAGGCGTAGAATGTCGAAACTTCATATTTTGGATAGTTGTAACATCTAGTTGTGCACTCCCCTTTTGGTTCCATTCGACTGGATAGTTTATCTACAGGACTGCCCAAAACATTCGAAATACATTACACTCAATGGGCCGAAATTCATTAAACTCGCATATCTCAAAAACTGTTAGGCGTTGAATGTTGAAACTTCATATTTAAGATTGTTGTAACATCTAGTTGTGCACCTCCCTTTCGGTTCCATTCGACTGAATAGTTTATCTACAGGACCGCCCAAAAGATTCGAAATACATTACGCTCTATGGGCCGAAATTCATCAAAGCGTTTTTTAGAGGTATTGGGCTATTTCAAACGACTCAGAAGTGATATATGCTGTAAAGAGTTAGAAAATGAATTTCTCTATTAAAAAAAGTGTCTTTATCATTTATAGTTCTGCTACAGGAACACTCAAAAGATTTCCAATACATTACGGTCAATAGCAATTTTAGGGGCATTCATCCATTTCAAGCACAATACCGTCCTACCACATAAGTTAGGTAATGGTCCGACCACGGTCACGTGCCTCCCTCAAGAACTATGCCAAAAGTCGCCAAGCTTGGCGACTTTTGGTGTACGTGTGTGCATATTTAACTCTCAAATCTCAAAAACTATTATGAAATTTCATATATAAGAATGTTGTAACATATAGTTGTGCATCTCGATTTTTAGTTCCAATCTACTGGAGAGTTTATTTACAGGACCACCGAAAAGAATTTCAGTACCTTAATGTCTATGGACATCTTCATTATAACACAACTGTAGACAGTCATTGTTTGGTACATGCCCAAAATCTCGCCGTCTGTCCTCGACCTTGGCGAGTTTTGGCGAAATATCGCCAAATTTGGCGATAGTCAGTCATTTCATCCATGCCCAAAGTATCGCCATTTGTCATCGTTCTTGGCAAGTTTTGGCGAAATATCGCCAAATTTGGCGATAATCTGTCATTGTTTGGTTTATGCTTAAAATCTCGCCAAATGTCGTCGACATTGACGAGTTTCGCCGAAATATCGCCAAATTTGGCGCCAAAAATTATTTCCTATTTTGTATAACTCTAAAACTTTAACCCGTAGATTTTTTTAACTTTGTATTTAGAACTATTGTAATATCTAACTGTTTTCAATATCTTTTTTGACAGCAATCGACTGAGAATTTATTTACAGGGTGAGCCAAATGACTTTGAATACATTGAGGTGTATAGATGCATTAAATTCATTGAAGGTCTGTGCTCACTGACTACTTTGGCTATCCCCAAAATCTCGCTGACTATCTCAAGTTTGTCGGCTCTTGGTAAAATATCTCCAAATAAAGTGTCAGAAGGAAATCTTTCAAATTGAACTCAGCTTGGCGATGTCGAAATATTTGGCTAGAAATTGCTAAACCTTACTATTATTGATATTTTATCTCTTTCAAACAAATAAATTTAGAGGAAGTGCGTCGAAAATATTTTTGATCTAATGGACGTGCAAGGAAGTCATGTGTTGGACACATCAGATTTTTTAAATAACAGTGAAAGATGTACGATTTTACGGATTCAAAAGTGAAGATGCACAATAATAGATTACAATATTTCTAAATTTAAAATCTCATCATTCTGCAGTTAAAAATTTCATAGTTATGTCAAATACGTCATTATTCTCGGCGCCCACTTTGGCGACATTACTTCTTTAAAATTGGAACTGTCACCCTAGAATAACACAGTCCTATTGCAATGTGGTCCAAGCAATAGGGTGGATCGGTTACAGGTTCGGCTTCACTATCAAATAGCTAGTACCGTCTCCTTGTATTCATATCTCTGTGCAAAAAATTGAAATGAGATTCATTGTCCAAGGATGGTAGACGTTAAAAAAGGGGAAAGGTGTCCATTTTTCTTGTAAAATAAAAAAAAAAAATCTGTAAAATTTTTGCCTTAAAATGTAACAAATATGAACGTTATGTTAAGGCTCGGCTCTGTTGTAATAAAAAAAAAAAAAAACTTGTAAGAAATTCATATGCATATATATTTTTTAATGTCATGGCAAAAAAAAACAATATTACATTTCGATCTCCATAATAGATTATAACATTCTCGAAAATGTGACAATTTTATGACGTGTCTCGTGTTACTCCTTGTTTGTTTTACAATGAGAAGAACGAATATAGTCGCTTCTCTGGAGTGAAAATGTCACCAAATCGTTCAACCCCGAAAGGGTATATTCAGTCTTTTATGAAAGAAGAAGTTGTGAATTTGAAGACGTGAATATCGACACTTCACGAAATAATGTGTCTAAAAAGAGTTATGGTTAATACTCTTTTATTAAACAGCATCATTGTAAATACAGAGTTGTGAAAAAGCATTCAATCTATAGAGCAATTTCAATACGCAGTCTTCTATAGAAATTAGAGATATGCACCTTAAAGTGAACACTGACTCTTCTCAAAAGAGCTAACAAGATCAAACAGGTTCCAAGAATCGAACCTATTCACTCCTACAGAGCATCTCTTGGTGCACGCGAGAGAAAGAAGGGGTTAACCCTGACTTTCGAAAGATTTAGTTCATACTAGCATTATTTTTAAATTTTATTTATAAGTTTATTTAAATAAAAGTCTTAAATAAAAGATGACAATTATATTATAATCGTAACTTAATTAGAACGAACTAATTTTTTTTATTTAACCTCCACCCCGCCACAAAAAAAAAAAAAAACCGATTTTGACTACCTCTAAATTTAATTATAATATTCAGCCTTCAGCTGAAATTAGTTTCCCCTCCGCTAAAGAGGTTTTTTGACAGAACCTTTTAATTTGTATTGGCAGCCATGTACAGGATGTATTTGCATGTAAATCAAACGGGGAGAAACCAACCGTTCTTCCAGTGGTGTCAAGTATTTTAAACAATCCGGTATTTCGGGGAATTCGAAGCCATTGCTTATAGCTAATTCTGGTATTGTCAATTTAATCAAACAATCGTAACATGTTTTGCAAAATTTGCCAATATCATCGATATCTTTGTAAAAGACTAGTTTTATAAAGTCCGTTGTCGCTCCTTTGGACAGTAAAGTTGTTTTGGAATGGGTTCTTATTGACTTTTTGAACCACAGTCGATCACAACAATAGCATTGGTGGATTGGACCATCAGCAACAGCTTCGAAAAATTTCTCAGCTAATTTACGAAATTCTAGTTCTTCACACCTTACATTTAGATCAGTATCTGTTCTTGGTCTTTTCGATGGTATATCTAGACAGAGTCGTAAACGTTTTCTGTCTTGTCTTCTGGATTTGGATTCCGCTTCTTGAGCACGAAAATCTGGATCTTCCCTTTTTCTTTGCATAAATAGACGGTTAGTTTCACGATGACTTTCTTCCGGATTAGACAACTGGCGAGGACGGCCAGCGCGGCCTTGAACAACAGTCCCGGGTATATTCTTCTGATATTTAACGATGTAATACTGAAAGTAGAGCGTGAAATACCAAGCCTATGAGCTATTTCACACTGATCCCGCAAAAATGAAAATTTTAGAAATGCCACGACAGAACACCACCACTTGCTCCGAGGAGGGACAAAAGTTTGAACGCGACTCTGGAAACAAATCCAAGTTCTGAAAAATGAAATCGGAACCTCGGGAACTTGACAGCCAGTCGCAGACGCTCTGACAAAATCTTACAGTTTCCCCTTTTGTTTCATCTGACGTTACTTTGAAATTTTTCAAGTATCCATTATTCCAATCATGTGTCGGATCTTGGTGTGTTTCAAATTTCCGTGAGATCTGTAAGATTTTATTTACTATCAATTATCATCCACGACTTTTTTCGTCTGCCGAAAACTATTACCCTCTTTAGCGGAGGGTAAAAAAAAAACTTTTGGTTGATCTACTGAAATCATGTACGCTTTAGCTGCCATTTCACTCACAGTTGAAGACATTTAGATTGCGCAAGCGAAAGTGCTGGGCTCCTGCAGAGAACAAAGCTGGGAATAAACACTGGTCACAGAAGGGGAGGCTTATCCGTTTTGTTTCTAGAATGATGAGAACTAATAGGTTAAACGTGGGTTCAAAATTAAGAAGAAGAAAAAAAGAGCGCTTCCTTGATACAGTGCTTTAGTCTATGGATCCCCCCCCCCTGTGAATCTTTTCTGAAATCGCCACTGATTTGTTGATGAGTTAAATTGGGGTATATTTTAACGCTTTGACGCTCTGCGGTCGGGCCGTGAAACCACCTCTCCCCAGCGCTTTCAACTGCTTGTCGCAAAAAATAGGTTTAAAGGGTCCCAAAGCCGAAAAGGTACACCCGTTGCCATCTCTCGAGTTAACAACCAGCAACATAGCGATCGATCGTATCACCCATTGCGTACAGAGCTAAAAATCATTTTTTAACACAGCCGGCTGCGTCAAAAAAGTATTCGCTCTGTAGCACGCGATGGGCGATTCGATCGACTCGCCCATCGACAACTTCGATCGACTCTCGAGTAACTGGTAGTTAACTCGAGAGATGGCTACGAGTGTACTTTTTCAGCGATGGGCACTACCTAAAGTTTTTCTTCTGTATATAGATGTGAAAATAATTGAGAGCTACAGTAAGGTATGCAAAATGCATTTATATTTTCAAAAAACTAAAAAAGTAAGAAAATCTGAAACACTTTCAGATTTTAAATACGCACTAAAGTGCATGGATTATGATACGCTTTTAATATAGTAAAACCGCATCATAATCCATGCGTCCTCCCTATTTTCTTTCCTTATTCCATTAAGTTGGAAAGTGTATCATTATTCAAGAGTGTCCTATATTTTTCTGTCAATTTTTCTTGTTCCATAAAACACATCTTTGGAATCGAAATCCGTATTAAAATTGCCTACTGTAAGCTGTTTTACAATCTTCACCAAGCATACTCCAACTATACTTCATCATTTTTAAATGCTGTTCGGAATGGGCATCATAATCCATGAGTGTGTCATGGTTACCAAATATGTGTTCTCGTTTCATAAAAGACATATTTGGAATTGAAATCTATAACCTCTTGCGACATTTAACATCTTATTCTCTCCCACCCCCCACATTATCTGGCAAACGCATTTGTAAAGATCTTAACCGTGACAGTTCCACAGATCCTGTCTACAAATCATGTAGACAAAAATCTGGGACTGGAAGAAATAGCTATTGGGTTGGCAACTAAGTAATTGCGGATTTTTTTTAGAAAATCAAAGACAATTTTTTCATGGAACTAAATAACTTTATTCTGTAATGTATTGGCCATTTTGATCAATGACCTTTTGCCATCTTTCAGGCAGCATCATAATCCCGCGTTCATAAAACTTCTGGTTTTTATTAGCAAAAAACTGAATCAGGTACGATTTGACATCATCATCATTATTGAAATTTTTACTATTCAAGGAGTTTTGTAAAGATCGAAACAAAAAGTAATCAGATGGTACAAGGTCAGGATTATATGGTGGATGTGGCAAAACATCCCAACCAAGCTCCAATAATTTTTGCCGAGTGACAAAAGATGCGTGTGACCTTGCATTGTCATGATGGAATACAACACCTTTTCGATTTTTCAATTCGGGCCGCTTTTCTTCAACTGCATTGTTTAATTTCGTTAGTTGTTCAATGTAGACATCAGAATTGATCGTTTGGTTGGGTGGTAAGAGTTCAAAGTAGACAATTCCTTTGTAATCCCACCAAACTGATAACAAAACCTTCTTTTGATGAATATCAGCTTTTGATGAATGATCAGCTTTTGTTTGAGTTGGTTCACCTGGCCTGCTCCACGATCTTTTCCGCTTGATATTGTTGTAAACAACCCATTTTTCATCGCCAGTTATCAATCGTTTTAAAAATGGATCATTTTCATTACGTTTCTATAGCAAATCGCAGCTGTTATTGCGTTGCGATAAATGCGTTTCTTTCAGTTCGTGAGGAACCCATGTATCGAGTTTTTAACATAACCAAGTTGTTTTAAGTGATTTTCAATGCATGTATGTGATGCATGAAGCTTCTCTGCAATCTCACGAGTTGTACAGTGACGATCCGAATCTATTATTGCTTTGATTAGGGCGTCATCAACTTCAACTGGACAACCAGAGCTTTTTTCATCTTTGAGTGAAAAATCACCAGAAAGAAATTTGGCAAACCAATTTTGACACTGCCCTTCTTTTAAGGCTTCGTCACCATAAACAGCACATAACTTTTTATACGCTTGCGATGCGTTTTTCCCTTTGCCGAAATAAAAAAGCAAAATATGACGAAAATGTTCCTTTTGATTTTCCATTTTTCAACAAAGGCCAAGCGAAAACTACGCAACCGATCAAAGAACCTTTTTTACTGATTGACAGCTGAATTTCCAACTATCAAATAACAAAATGTGTTTTACATTTGTAAATCGTCTGCAAACCTAAAAATTCAGCTGAAGCCATCTATGAGTGAAATCCGCAATTACTTAGTTGCCAACCCAATAAAAAAAAAGAGGTGGAAGAATATAATGGCACAAGAAACAAATAATTAGTTTTACCGATCGTACACACACTAAAAAAAAAAAAGAAAGAAAGAAAAACCAAAGGTATATGTTGTTGAAAAGTATACTGAGTAACAACTTGTCGGCCTTTCCGACGCTATGTTTACAAATAAATAATGAAAACGATCCGGCATCTGGAATTTCAATTATTCCTCTTCCTAGATGATTAAAAATGTTCTCCCAGATAATTAATCCGAAGTTCTTTAGAGAAACTCTCAATTATTCCGTCTTGTTTGTGCCCCGCCGCGCGCGTATATCCGCTAATCTTTTCAAGAGCATATTTTGTAAAATTAGAACTTATAAAGGCGAATGGGAAAATAACAACGTGTAATACTATTGCTGGAAATTAAATCTTTGTTCGAAGGCAAAATTTTCAAACCCTAATTTACATACCTCGGTTTCTTTTACGTGGATTTAATTATGGAGGAGTGTCGTTATTTTACGCACATGCCGAACGTGCATTTATTTTAAAATGCGAATACAGCAATGCAAAATTTGAGAATGCAAGATGCATCTGAAAAATTCGTTGAGTGGTGTTATAAAGTGAAAAGAAACAAGAGTTACAAACAAAATATTAAGTATTGAACTAAGTATGGAAGTATTTGACTAGAAATCACTAAACCTTAGTGTTACTGCAGTATTTTATCTCTTTCAAACAAAATAAGTTTATAGATAAAGTGCGCCAAAAATATTTTTGATTTAATAGACGTGCAAGGAAGTCATGTGTTGTCCACATCAGATTTTTTTTTTAATTTTCTCTCTATTCTAAAAAAAAAAGTAACGTCCGCTGTCGACGCCGCCGCTGTCAAGAGCTTGTTCGGCTATCTCCTCCTAAACCGTGAGGATTTGAGTTTCGACTAAGGTGTCCACAGATTCGGAAAATTCTGAGGAATCTGATAAGCTGACTTAAATTTCGAAAATCGAATTATTTTAGAAGATATTATTAAAAACCTGAAAAAATAAACATAATAGTTACCAGATTTGGCATAAAATCATTCATTCCTTTGCAACAAAGCAATTTTAAGTATGTAGAATCGCGTGAAATTGACAAACATGAAGTAGGATTACACCGATTTTACGCCAAATTAAAAAGTATATGAAATAAATCACTCAAAGTGTGTTACAGAAAGTTGACAATTTTCAAATAGTAAGTTCGCTTAGACAACAAGAGTTTAGAATTAGCGATTATTCGTTTTTCCAAAACACAATAACTCATTGTAACTGATTTTAAAAGCGCCATCTTGGCATTAGGAATGATCTGGCAAAATGGTATCTTTCCAAGCAGGGTGAATCTAAACCACGAGTTCCTGAAATGTTAGAACCCAGTATCTTGAAAATAAAAAACAATTAAAATGCAGATTATTTTAAAGCCGATTCGTTCGCAAAAAAACTGCAAATCTCTGTTTCGTCTCGCGAAATCCCGACGTTGTAATGTTTTTCTGGCCTCGCAAAAATTGACGAAATCGGAACTTCCGAGTGGATGTACATGTTTATTGAGCATTAGAAAATAAAAAATGTATTTAAACCTAGTCCTTCCAATATGTAGCCTGCTCTCTATTTTATATCTGTCGTCCTCTCGCAACGGAGTTTTATACAGAACATGAAGCTCTGTACATTACGTGTAACTCGGAGAGTGAACGTGTCCGTAAGTGACCCAAAAAACGTTCTAGAAATGTCACTTCAACATTTTGCATTCCACAAATATATAAATGTTTTTAACCCTTTAACGCGCAGTGATCCCGCTCTGGGAACACCAAACTCTGACGTTTTGACTGTTGCCAGTCACGAAGAATAGATTGGATTTCTATAAAAATAGTGGCGGGTGACATGGCTCCACGAGGATCCTTTACATTTTAGCACGCCCTTTGCCGTAAAATAATTGTCACTATTATTTTTAACAGCATTGCTGAAAAATGGAAGAATGCGAGAACAGCTGTATAGATTGCCCAATGCTGTAAAAAGGGCAGCCGTTGCCATCGCTCGACTTAACTACCAGCAAGATGGCGGACGATCGAAACGTTCATCGCGTGCCACAGATCTAGAGACCCTTTTTTGACGCAGCTGGCTGTGCCGAAACAGTCAGCTGCGTCAGCATTGGGTTGCGCCTCAAAGGGTTAACAACACTGAAAATGACATCAGTCGCGAAACTCAACACAAATAAAGTGGACTACTTTAATGTGACAAGAACCTTTATAATAGCTGTCTTCATGAAGCCACACGTAGGCCATATAAAAAGAAATATTACCCCCGAACATTGGTTAAAAACTACAGTGATTCCACTTATTAAAACACATAAATTATGTCTAAAGAAGTAATAAAATATTCCAATTTTCCAATCTCTTAAGTCTGTGGACATAAAAGTGCGTAGGTTGATGCGAAATAGATAACCTAAAAGTAATCCACTTTTTATACGACGAAGGGATAAAACTTAATCCTTTACCTTGATCACGTGCAGTAAATTAGCCCTTCCGTCTGGGATCTTTAAAGGAGATTTCGCAGTATGAAATCGTTTTTGTGTGGAAAGTATGGAAAAACTATTTTTGTGTCACTTTTTCTTGAGAATTACGTCTTAATATAAGAGCCTATTATTTTACATTATTTCAAAAAGTATATAAATTCTTCATGTACTTTTTTTATTTATCTCTTTGATATCTAAGATGTATATGTTACAGTGAAAACCCGAAATCAGTCAAAACCCGAATTAACTAGGGCAAACGCATTCTAACTGAGAGCGTCAGGCAAAACCCGTTTTCCCAAGTGAATTCCGAAGTGTTAATGCTTTATGCATTAAAAATTGGATCTTGCCCCGCACTCAAAAATATGCAAACGCTGGCTCTTTGCGAGACCAAAAGAAACATCACTGCCTCCGGCCACCGCTGTAGAGGGCCCCCCACGAAAATATGCTAACGCTGGCCCTCTGCGAGACCCCAAAAAACATCACTGCCTACGGCCACCGCTGTAGAGGGCCCCCTCGAAAATATGCTAACTCTGGTCCTCTGCGAGACCCAAAAAAACATCACTGCCTCCGGCCACCGCTGTAGAGGGCCCCCTGGAAAATATGCTAACGCTGGCCCTTTGCGAGACTTAAAAAAACATCTATGGGTCCGGCCATCGCTTTAGGAGCCCCCTCGAAAATATGCTAACGCTGACCCTTTGCGAGACCCAAAAAAACATCAGTGGGTCCGGCTACCACTGTAGGGGATCCCCTCGAAAATATGCTAACTCTGGTCTTCTGCGAGACCCAAAAAAACATCACTGCCTCCGGCCACCGCTGTAGAGAGCCCCCTCGAAACTATGCTAACACTGGCCCTCTGCGAGACCCAAAAAAACAGTGGGTCCGGCCATCGCTTTAGGGGGCCCCTCGAAATATGCTAACGCTGGCCCTTGCGAGATCCAAAAAACATCACTGGCTCCGGCCACCACTGTAGAGGGCCCCTCGAAAATATGCTAACGCTGGTCCTCTGCGAGACCCAAAAAAACATCAGTGCGTCCGGCCACCGCTGTAGGGGGCCCTCTCGAAAATATGCTAACTCTGGCCCTTTGCGAGACCTGAAAAACATCAGTGGGTCCGGCCGTCGCTCTAGGGAGGCCCCTGAAATATATGCTAACGCTGGCTCTTTGCGAAACTCCAAAAAGCATCAGTGGGTCCGGCCATCGCTTCAGGGGGAGCCTTCGAATATATGCTAACGCTGGCCCTTTGCGAGACCCAAAAAAATCACTGAGCCCGGCCATAGGTTTAGCCCCCCCCCTCAAAAATGTGCTAACGCTGGCCCCTTGCGAGACTTAAGAAAACATCTATGGGTCCTGCCATCGCTTTAGGAGCCCCCTCGAAAATCTGCAATCGCTGACCCTTTACGAGACCCCAAAAAACAGTGGGTCCGGCCATCGCTTTAGGGAGCCCCCTCGAAAATATGCCACCGGTGTAGGGGTCCCTCGAAAACATGCTACCGCTACTCCTCTACGCTGGTCTCGCAAAGGGCCAGCGTTTCCATATTTTTGAGGGCGGGGCAAGATCCAATTTTTAATGCATAAAGCATTAACACTTCGGAATTCACTTGGGAAAACGGGTTTTGCCTAGCGCTGTCAGTCAGAACGCGTTTTGCCTTAATTCGGGTTTTGCCTAACGCTCTCAGTTAGAACGCGTTTTCCCTAGTTAATTCGGGTTTTGACTGATTTCGGGTTTTCACTGTAACATATATAAGTTATAGGCTTAAAAAATTAAAGAAACACGCTTTTAAAGCAATATGAACTAAAAAGTACAAAAGAATAACAATAATATCAATAATCTTTGAATGTAGAGATTTTGTTCAACAGCAGTATAAAGTCTCTCAATCCTGTAAAATTTAACATTTTAAATTAAGTTTAAAATGAGAATAAAGTGATTGAAAAAAAAAAAAAATCTCATGTGGACAACACATAACTTCCTTGCACGTCTATTGAATAAAAAATATTTTTGGCGCGCTTTATCTAAACTTATTTTGTTTGAAAGAGAAAAAATACTGCAGTGATACTAAGGTTTAGCGATTTCTAGTCAAATATTTCCGATATCGCCAAGTTGAGTTCAGTTTGAAAGATTTGTTTTTGACACTTAATTGGGCGATATTTTGTCAAAAGTCGATAAGCTTGAGATAGTTTGCGAGATTTTGGGGGATATCCTAAGTAGTCATTGGCCACAGACTTTCAATGAATTGAAATGTATCCATACATGTTAATGTATTTTGTAAATAAATTACCCAGTCGATTGCAATCAAAAAAGAGATGCACAGTTAGATGTTACAATAGTTTTAAATACAAAATTTCAATATTCTACGGTTAAAAGATTTAGAGTTATGCGAAATACGGAATTACTTTAGGCGCCAAATTTCGCGTATTTCGGCAAAACTGACCAAGGTCGATAAAAAATGGCGAGATTTCGGGCATGGACGAACCAATGACTGACTACAAATATAATATATTGAAGATGTTCATACACATTAATGTATTGAAATTCTTTTGGCTGGTCCTGTAAATAAACTCACCAATAAATCAAAAAATTCCTAATGTGATAATATTAAGGTATGGCGATTTCAATAGGAATTTAGAAAATCCGTAACTCTCGCACTAATTAACCGATTTACATGCAACAAAATTGCTATCTGATTTTTTAGCGCATGGAGCATTTTAGAACGCTAAGCATTAAAATAGCAAATTCCCCGTTCTCTGCGTTTGTGCAATGCGATAACGTTGTATATTTCTATTTTAATCACTCCCCATAAAACTAAGATGTTTATCATTTCTGCTTGTCTGTCTGTTCGTCCGTGCTCTAACTGCCGTAAATACCCATCGATTTCTACGAAATTTACATATGTTATTCCGATGTACGATACCTTGCACTCAACGGGAAAAGGTGAATATGTATGTATTTATAGTTATTTACAGGAGCACCGGAAAGAATTCCAGTACATTACGCTCCATGGATACACATTTTAAAAGCGCATTTAAGTGTTATTGGGCTATTTCAAACAAAACAAAATTCATATAAGTTATTAAACATCGGAAAGTATTGCTCTCGTCGAAAACAGTATCTGTAGCGTTTATTGTTCTTCTACAGGTGCACTCAAAAGAATTTCAATACATTACGGTCTAAAGCAGTGTAGAAACATGCATTCTTTTCAAAGACAATACAATAAGTAAATAAATTTTTATAGCAGTTTATTCCTTTGTTAAAAAAATGGAAACAACCTTTAAAGTTCTTTTACACGATCTCGCAAAACTAAATTAACTCTATTCTTAGGGCCGTGTATGAACTGATAAATTGTACTTTTCAAAAATTTACAGTTGTTTAAGTCTGGAAGTGTTGTTTAAGTAATACGCTCAATAAAACTTAATTTAACAATTCGATGTTTCGTTTTATTATTATTATTATTATTATTATTATTACAATTACTATTGCTGTCACCAATGAACACCTAAGAGCCATAATTAATCAACATTTTCGAAAATAAATCTTATCAAGTATACAGTTTATTTGATATATCATTTTTTTTAAAGATTTTCGCTTAAAATCTCGAACAGTTGTGAAAATTCCGGGTTGTGGCCTACCCCTTGGCTGCTGGTCAAACGCCCTGGAATTTGGGGCGATTTTCTCCATATGTGATGTGAATGCGCATTAGAAACCATAAAAAAGGTTTTGAACCGGAGGAATCGCCCCCTTTCTAGGCAGATAGACCTCAAGCAGCTTTCCTTCGCCACTACACTAAAATCTCGTTAGATTTAAGTACAATACATCGCTAAATTTGGCCCACAAATATTGAGTTGGAAAGTGTTTTTACAATCGATGCGTTTTACATGATTTATGTTTCATGTTTTCATTTTATGATCACGAAAACGTAAAATAATCATTACAATCCAAAATTGTATGCTTAATGTGGGAGTGATAAATTTTTTCAGGCCGTTTAAAATGAGACTGTATAGAAAATGATCCGAACACGTTAAGTTCTGTTGTTGCCAAACATACGAGAGCAAAAAAAATAAAACATTTTACAAATATAAGACTTTCTTTGAGAAAAAAATTAAACTATTTCACCATTCACAAAACGCAGGCTCAGAGATGAAGAAAATAAAAACTGCGTGGGATGATATGAAATGGATATTACAATCGTAATCCACTTTTTAAGCAGAAAGGCATAAAATGCAATCCCTTGTCTTGATCACACTGCGTCGTTTGAAAATACAAAGAAAATTAGCCGTGCGTCTGGAGCTTTTTAAATGAGATTCTCCGATCAAGAATGGATTATGCGGATGTAATGGCAAATGTGTTTTGTTGAAGATACAGTGACGCTTTAAGTTGCATTTTATTTTGGCAAAAATACTGTTGACAGTTAAATTGCTTGTCCAAAAAGAAAGGGGGGGGGAGAAAATCTGAAACACTTTCAGATTTTAAATACGCACCAAATTGCTCTATATTAAAAGCGTATCATAGTTTATACGTCGTCCCTATTTTTCTTCCTTATTCCGTTCAGTTGGAGAGTGTATCATTAGTCATGACTGGGACGTATTTTTCTTCCTTGTTTCATAAAAGTCATCTTTGGAATCCAAATCTATCTTAAAATTGCCTACGTAAACTATTTTATAATTGTTGTCAAGTATATGACAACTATACTTCACCGTTTTAAATATTGTTTCGAATGTCCATCATAATCCATGAGTGTGCCGTGTTTCTCTTTCTGGGTTACTCTCGCCAAGGTGGCAATAATTAAACCTATCAGTTACCACGACGATTTTTTGTATTTATGTGGCAATCGTAATTTAGAATTAAAATGGCGATTTGGAACAACCTGTAAGTACGTCACTCCGTTATTTATTTATTTATTTTGGGTTGCCAATTAATGTAGTTTTAAAATTAACTGTCTTCAAATTCCTTAACTGGTGCGTTTATCGTTAATTTGTTCACTTTAGTTTTCATCTAGTTCTTTTTGGAACATTGAAACTTGTGCATAACTCCTAGAGACCCATGACTGCAAAGCTCTCCAAAGTGAGGCGATTTTTTTGGTTGGCGAGAATGGGGGCGTTAAAATAGGAATCAACTCTTGCTTGTACCGTAAAACACATCTTTGGAATCGAAATCTATCTTAAAATCGCCTACTGAAACTATTTTACAATCTTCTCCCGGTATATTCCAACTATATGCCGTAGACATTTTAAATGCTGTTTGGAATGGGTATCATAATCCATGAGGGTGCCGTGTTTTCCTTCCTTGTTCCATAAAACACTTCTTCGAAATAGAAAGCTACATTGAAATCGCCTACCAAAACTGTTTAACCATTTTCGCCAGGCATAGTCAGACTATACTTCACCTTTATAAATACCATTTGGAAAGTGTATCATAATCCATGATGTGTACCGCATTTGTCTTCTCTCTTCTATAAAACACTGCTTCGGAATTAAAATCTATATTTAAATCGCTTACTCAAACTATTTTACAATATTCGCCAGTACAGGCGTTATCTAACTATACTCAAAATATATTTATAATAAATTGTTGTGTTTTGGCACCCAATTTAGCGATCATTTATCAAAAATCGCAAACCTTGTGCGACTTTCAACATTTTATTAACACCTCCCCCCACCCTCCACATTATCTGGCAAACTCGCTTGAAAAGTGACTCGACGCGAAAAATGTACCAAAATCGTGTCTACACAAAAAGCAAGGTTGAAATTAATAGCACTCTGGTGCTAAAAAAACACCTGTATTACATGATTTTATGGAAATACGGCTGTGGATATTGATCATGCTATTAGTTCTGAATGCAGGGAGGTTTTTTGAAGTAAAACTTTTTTAGGCGCAACTAGGGTGTAACTCAGATTTTTTTCTGACAGAAATAACGCTCAGTAAAGGAAGTGACGTATATTCCCCCTGGTACCTTCATTTGAGGAACAGTTCTCGGGCGTTCGTTCCTGCGAACGTCGACTGTGCTCCCTACGCTTCGACATTACTCCCTACATGTTTTGAAGCAAGATCATGTCTGATGACTCTGTTCAGTGGATAAGTGGACCGGCTCTTGTCAGAGCCACTGTGGGAAGCCTTTCGCTGAACAGACGGCGATCCTGCTGACTGTCTCTCACTTTTGTTACAGGCGGCGCCCCAGCCCGACACCTCCGATAAACAAGGCCTACGCACCGTATACGGAAAGGGCTCATTGGTGCATTCCGTGGTCCAAGCTCCGTTGCTTTACTCACGTTTTCAATGGCATTATTACAATATTTAATGAAATGAGTTAAAATTTGACATGATTGGTTGCCATGATACATAAATATTGTTTGTCTGTACTTAAATAGTATGTAATCTTACTTTTAATATTGCTCATGTGTTTTTGAGTTATTTATAATAATGAGCCAAATGTAAATTTTTAAACAGAATAATACTTCGAACAAAACCAGCAGAGGAAAACAAAGGTTTAAGAACACTGCCATAGAAAAACGCAATAATAGACCCTACGTGCATTCGATACCAACCGACAGAAGAAAACACCAGTTTAGGAACACAGTTAAAGAAAAATACCACAACATAGACATTCTCTCGATTCAAATCCTACGGAAAAACGTTTTAAGAAGACAGTGAAAGAATAATAGTTCAACACGAACACTTCATGGATGCTAACCCGATATCCAGACGGAACAATGGTTTAAGAACTCGGGTATGTAACACCACAAAGAAACAAACACTGGCTGCAAAGGGTTTAAGAACAAAATAAAAGAATAACAAATGGACACTCCGTGGATTCTAACCCAACCTCAAGACGGAGCAACGGTTTAACACGGGGATGGAACACCACAAAGAAACGGACCCTGGCTGCAATCAATCCCAAACAATAGACAGAACCTGCAGTTTAAAAACACGGATACAGAATAATAATTCGAAACCTACCAGCAGGCGAAATCAACGCTTAAGAACACTGTGATAGAAAAACACACACAAAAAAAATTTACACTACCTGCATTTGAACCCAACAAACAGAGGAAAACATCAGTTATAGAACACAGTTAACGTATAATACTAGATTATGGACATTCCCCCCATTCAAACCCAACCTCCAGACGGAACAATGGTATAAGAATAATACTACAACATGGACACTTCCTGGATTCTAAGTAATTATCATGAATTACCGATGATTCTTACTGCAGATTTTAATGTTAATTTTCGCTATCAAGAATCTCCGTTAGGTGATTTTTTAAAAGAAAAAATTGATCTAACTATGAATACTTCTCGACTTCAATCAGCAACGCGTTTCGGTTCAACGATAGATGCTGTATTTTCAAGAAAATTAGCAAATTTAGAGAGTAAAATTTATGGTTTACATTATAGTTACCACAAACCTGTAATTTCATACATAAAAAATTATAATGACATTCAAGTACCTATTTCCAATCTATATAAATAAAATTAGACTTTTGTCTGTACATTTATTGGAATTCAAAAATTTTGCGATTTCTATCCGTTTCAAGCACCCGGGAATCCGATGCGACCCTCAAAAAAAAGTTTGTCTGTCTGTCATTCTGTCGTTCTGTCATTCTGTCATTCTGTCCGTGACGCTTTTTCTGTTTAAGCATCACGTAAAAACGGCTGAAGCGAATGATATGAAATTGGGTGTCATGATAGGTGGTCACTCAACTTAAAACATAGGCGTCCAATTTTTAAAAAATCTTGATTGGATTTTGAAATTTTGCGAAAATCCTGTCAAACTGCGTAAATTTGTGTTCGAGCATCACGTAAAAACGACTGAAGCGAATGGTATCAAATTGGGTGTCATGACAGATGGTCACTCAACTTAAAACATAGGCGTCGAATTTTTAAAATTTTTCATTAGATTTTCAGATTTTGCGAAAATCGTTTCAAACTGCGTAAATTTGTGTTCGCACATCACATAATAACTGCAAAGGTGAAAAAATGATATTTGGTGAAATGATAGGTGGTCACTCACCTTAAACTATAAGCATCTAATTTTAAAAAATCGATCCGATTTCGAGATTTTGCGAAAATCGTTTAAAACTGAGTGAATCTTTGTTCCCGCCTTACGTAATAACGACTAAAGCGAATGATATGAAATTTGTTCACATGATAGATGGTTGCTCAACATAAACTATAGGTGTCCAATTTTTTAAACATTTTCATTAGATTTTGAGATTTTGTGAAAATTCTCTCAAAATACTTTTATATTTCTTCAAATATCACGTAATAACAACTAATACGAATGATACGAAATTTAGTGATATGATAGGTAGTTGCTATCTTAATTTATAGGCGTTGAATTTTAAAATATTTTGATTACATTTGGAGATTTTGCGAAAATCGTTTTAAAATGCTGAAATTTTGTTCCAGCATCACGAAATAAAGACTGCAGGGAATGAAACGAAATTGGGTGACAGGATAGGTTGTCACTCAACTTAAATTCTAGGCTTCCAATTTTTCAAAGATGTTGATTAGATTTTGAGATTTTGCGAAAATTATTTCTATATTCGTAAATATTCGTTCGCGCATCATATAATTACGACTAAAGCGAATGAAATGATATTACTTAGTGACTCTCTTAACCTGTAATATTTTAACAATACATAAAAATTATAACTTCGCTTTCTTTACTTTGGCAACATACTCCATCCATTCTGTGTACTCCTACAATGCTGACGAAAGTTCTTGCTTTTTGGAAATTTGCATTCACTAACCCATCAAGGACGGGTACTTCAGCTAGTGAATAATATGAATATAACATTTACATAATCTTTGTAAAGTACATGAATAATAAATATAATTAAATTACAATATGATATTTATTTTAAGTTTAATTATTTCAGTGATATGTGTCGTAAACGTCATAGAAGTTTTACTTCAATCGCGCGTAAAGATTACACGCACACACTTTTTTGGCCTATACAGAGTTTCCAGCAGTCAAGAAAACTAATAAGCCTGATTTAGGAAAAAAGTTTTACTTTAACAAAATTTGGCTATAAACCTAGAAAATTTTGAAGCCTGACCTAGAAAATTATATTAAGTATGCATTTATAAATTAATTTTACATTTGCCGTACGTCTAAAAATAAAAATGACTTGAAATATATGTTCAAAAGTGCCATATGGGATTGTTTACTTGGGGAGGGCCTAGTTTAACCTCTCTTATGCCCATGGTAGCAAATATGCTACTATCCTTTAAATACTACTTTTTACAGAAAAAAATGCTACGAATATAACTTTGCAGTCGAAACCATTAACTGAACCTTTAATTAATAATAGTAGTAGTTAGGGTCCAAAAATGCCAGCATTCATGAATGAAAAATATTAAAATATTTTAGAAAAGCAACATGTTTATATTCTTTTGTTCTACTTGCAACATGTTCTACTATCAAATTTTTCTACTATTTTAATAATATTCATTATGAATTAATAATTGCCATTTACATGTAAGAAAATATATGTTTTTTTCACTAGATACAATTTTTTTTTTTAAGTTTCACTTTCTATGTTTAGAAAAGTTTGAACATTGAAAAAAACTTATAAAAAATATTTTTTTCACAATTTTTAATTATATTTACGTTATTTGACTTAAAAGAACACCATTTCAACAAAAAATATTTTTTGCTTGGGAATTTCTCATAGTGGCAATAAGAGGGGAAATGGTGGCATAGTGGCAATAAAAGGAAAAAGAAAAATTGTTCAGGCTCAACAGAAAATATATTAAAGCAAAATATTACTCTAAAATACTTTTTCATTTTTCCTTTGTTAACTAGGCCCTCTAGAAAAATACATCCGCCACGCCAGAATTGTGCATTTAGGTCATTTTTAGGACATTTTTTTTAAACTCTGAATACGCCAAAGAACCTCCCAGCATTCCGAACTAATAGCATGATGATTCCGAATTAATAGCATGTGATGATAATAGCATTATCCACACCTGCATTTCTATGAAAACATGCTATAAGTTTCTTTGTAGTACAGTTTATAATTGTCAACATTATTACTGCCAAACGGATGTCATTTTTTTTTCTTTTTGTCGTCACTGTACATTTCTTAACTGGATCAACAGACGGAATACGTAAGGGCATGTGAAATGAAAAACTGGTACGTCGTGGTTTTGTCGTCATGATAAGGCATTGGCTATCGACGTAATTGATCATTAAAAAAATTACAGCTCTGAAAACGTAAAAAGGTATTTTGAAGCCTTTTTTTCATTTATGAAAATCATCCGGAAAGTATCCTTTTTTTTTTTTTTTTCATTTTCGATGTTGGGTATAGTACACCCACTCAAAAAAAGTATTCAGTAATAGCCAAATTTCCTAAATTTTCTCAATAATTAATTGTTTTTTGGAAAAACGCTACATTAGAAAGGAATATGAGAAATTATTATTATAAAAGACATGATTCACTTTTAAGTAGAACAATATTTTAAATATAAAATTGACATGGGAAATTTGACACTCGAACACTTCTTTTGTGCGTAAGTTTGTTTGAGTGTAATAAACCTTGGAATTGAAATTCATATATAGCCCTTGATCATCTATGTTTAAAAATATATATAAAACGATTTATGATGAAGGGTTTAAATTTTGTCCATCATCTCATTAGTTTAAGGGTTACATTTTAGTAATAGCGAATTTTTTTTTTATATAAGGGTTGTATACAAATTTAAAAAGTGTGACTCCTTGAAAATGAACGCGAGGCATTTTTTCCTTACGTAGTCCTTTTTAATACCTTATTTTGAACACTTTTACATTTTACATTGCCCACTTATCTCTAATAGATAAAAAAAATTAAAGCGTGTTACCACCTTTCTGAGACACCCTGTATAATATTTTAATTAAAAAAGGTTTAATTTTTTAATTTGACGAAAAAAATAATTAGCATTTTTCTATAGTTATATATGTAACATCGACATAATAAATAGGTCATTTTAATTATGTATTATGCGCGCACTGAACCACACTTGGAAAATAGTTGTTTTTAATATGTTAATTTATTTAAATTTCCCCATTAACTTAGACACCTTTTGAAGACATTAATATAAACAGAAATGATCATTGTATTGATATAAAAAATTTCTAATGTGTTAATAAATTATTTATTTAAATATGGGTTCATACACATGAAAGCACTTTTTTCGATTTTCATCCCGGTTAAAAAGGTACGAGACCCATAAACTGTCTGATAAAATGAAGAATTTTGTCATTATAGTACATAATTTATAGAAAGTTACAAAAGTTGCTGGTACGGTATACATTGCTTGTAATTACTTGAAAAAATCGTTGAATTTTTCAGACACATTCTATATTTTAAAAACTATATCACAGTAATAATAGAACGTCTTTATTATAATTCAGCATCGTTCCTTTAAATTACAAAATTGTACAATCAGCAGTAATTTCATTCTTTTTACTTGAAACAATTCTCAGCCAGTAATATCATAATTCTTTTCTAGTAACATGAGTAGAAATATATTAAATTATACGATTTGTAAACATCCAGTGATGACAAGAAAAAAAAAAAAAAAAAAAAAAAAAAAGCAGCAAAAAAAATCTTCGATTTATTCTGCATTTCTCCAAGTTGATACTTTGGCTTCAACCTGTAAGAGAATTTTTTTAATTGTGTATACATTTTTTATTTACTTTAAGATGGCGTACTAGGGCATGCAATCCCGATCCCGCACAAATGTTTGCGCGACTAGTACATCGGGGTTAAGACAGTAATCCCGCGGGATTGAAAGTGATAAATAAATTATTTTTATCACAATTTCAAGCTGCCTTCACAATCATCCACCGGCCAAAAAATTTTTGCAAAAGAACAAGAATTGGTGGGCGCTCATGCTTATTGGCAACCATCCTCCCCCAAGCTCCCATGTTGTTATGATTTACGTACTGGTATAACCTAGAAGTGCTTCGACACTAAATATTGTATATTTCTGGACCAGGACCCTTGACTTGCCACCACCACCCCATCCAGAGGCGCAGAGAGCCAAGTCGGGGCCCCGGGGATAAAATCTTTGCGGTCCCTTTGCTATCAAGAAATCCTTTTGATGTCGTATTAGATCAATCATTTATTCCTTATTAAAATTATTAATCATTTACAGAAACTTTAAATTAATAGTAATTGGAAAACAATTAATAGAATTGAAATTATTAATTTAAAAGAGTATTATTCTTTAATAAACATCCATGCTCTAAAAAATACCAACATTTTGTTTTGAATGTTTCGTCACCTCCATAGAGAAACTGTATTTGAAACTTTAACATTTTTGCATGGCATGTTTCCTCAGTATTGAAAAAATTAATATTTTTATTCATACTTCCATGCAAGCAGGCAGCCAAAAAAATTTCAGAAGGCAAAAAGTGGGAAAATTTCAAAATTTCTCATAGAAAGTCTTGATCTTTAACATTTTGTTAAGGAAAATTCAAAATTTCGGAGGTTGAGTGGGCCTATAGTCTCTCCTCTGTCTATACCCTTTCTTCCACTATTTAACAATGGGTCTCGGGAAAAAAAAATGATTTCTTGTTAAATAAATCTTTTCCACTTTTAGTCATGGAAAACCGTTGAATCGTCAATGTCTACTTTTCTTGCAAAAGAAGACTCAATCACTAACACTCCTTGTTTTTGTCAAGTTGGTGGTTTATGCTCTAGTTGGCTTTTTGTAATTTCAAACATCCGCGGACATAATCTATGAATTTGGACATTTTTTTTTTTTTTTTTTACAAAATTGACAACACCAATTAAGTATCATAGTACCAGGTTACCGAGCCATGCTCAGAATCTAAAGGCTCCTTAAGTGTAAAATAATGAATACGTAAATGCCTTGGCACGTATCAAGAATCTTCATGGTTGCCAAAGATTTTCATCGCTGTCGGATCACCCATACATTATCAGGTAAGCTTTGGTCGGCATTCAATGTTACAATGGTATATACTTTGTTTTGAAGAGGGATGCTAAATATTCGATGGTCGGTGCCATCAGAGTTGAGCAAAAAGTAGTTTAACGTAAGGTGCCTCCTTTCCTTCTGTAGCAGATCAACGAGGGTATCAGCGAAGATCTTGGGCGATGCATTCACTAACAGCGTCTTCATTACTTCAGAAATATATCTGTCCATATTGAGGACGTTCAAATTCAGCATCAAGAATTTGAGTTATTTGAACTGTCAGATGAATGAGTTTATAAAAAAAATTCATCAAGTCTGTTATACACTGTTCGCAACGTAGCAGTACACACCAAAATCGTTAATAGTTTTACTCGTCATATACTGTGAACAAAGCCATTGTAAAGTATGCTTTCAAATTTCGAATTCTTTGAAATGTGGGTGACATCGAAGAAACAACCACACCAATTCATTAGGAAATTCGGAATGTCCTACATCAATCTTACAGTCCCCAAAATGGTTTCGGTTAATTTTTGTTTTTACTGTTCAGAAAAATGCAAAGCTCCAGGGTGAATGCAATCCATGTTAAAAAGTTTTAAACTATGATAATAAGTACCCACATTTGTGGCAGCTTTGTAGATACTTACACTGTTTACCCGAAGTATTTGTCGACGTCTAGCTGTTCCATGTCGTTCTCCTTCCAAATACTAATCATCTGTTTCATCTGCTTGTGTTTTAACTGCACGTTCACACATTTGGGCTAAGTGCTGCTGTCGGTGATCATATGTTTCCACAGCTCGTTTTTGAGCTACACTTTCATGCATTTACGTCTTTATAATACATCTATGATGATAATTCTTTACGATTGAAATTGTAAATTTCTCTATAGTGCTTCAATTCAAACATAAAATACTTATTTTTTTCTAATTCAAAGAAAATACATCATGCCTAAACAAATTCTACAAACGTAAATTCAATCTTATAGATACATAAATATAGATGCCATAAAAGTATAATCTTACATAAATATGCTTTAAACATAATTTTATTTTATAAACTCACCCTTAAGAAAATAAAAAGTGTAACGCAATTTAAATTATTAGTACAAAAGGACACTTCGAAATCATGAAATCAAAAACAGAATAGATCAAAAATATTCTTTTATAATAACCCTAACAACTACTTAAACGTTCACAATAATAGAACAAACGGATGGACTGAAGAAAATGGACTTCTAACCTCGAATAAATCAAAAATACATCGCTCCTATATAGTTACGCTGATCCCTGACTCTGTCACAATTCCAGTTCAACCACTCAAAATAAAACTTTTACCATCCAAACAGATTAAAAATGTATTGTCTAATAACTTAAAATTTACACACGGTTCGTTGGTGCGATCAGCCTGAAAATTATCATAATTATGTAAAAAAAAAGAAAAAAAAGAAAGAAAAAATCTGATAATCCACCCGTTCCCTGATTTTTAAGCGTTTTTTTTTTTTTTTTTTTTTTTTTTGTATTTTTAGCTCTATTTCATTTAAGAGAATAAAAAAAGCTAATCATTTGAGTGTCAGAATTATCTATTGCAAGTGACATTGACGTTACATTGAAGTCACGGTTATCAGGCTTTGGAGGGAAAATTACGATTCCAATTCGCTTAAGATAGCTTTTCTAAATTACTACTCAGTTTAACTTTTTTTCAAAAATAAAACGGTTTTCTATGCATTAAGCATGGATATAGGAGAGGATGTTGATACCAAACGAAATGTTTCGAATACGAAATGTTTCTGCAGATTATACAGTTCGAATTTCGATGTATAATAAAAATTGAATATGAAGTTATTTGATTTTAAGTGGGTAAATATTAAATATTCTGAGTGTAGACATTCTATCGCCCGCTGTAATTGTCTCCACAAAGGGCTTTATCCTTTAGTTTAATGATAGTACACAACACAAAACAACACAGTCTAATCCACTTCTAAATAAGAATTGAAAATTTATTAGAAAAAATCTTAGTAACCAGATTTCAGCCTCCCAATTTACTGCTTCCACATATGGACAACTCCCAGCCTGCGGCCGGATGGGGCCCGCCATGGCTTTTGGACCAGCCCTCAGAACAAGTCAAAACCCTGTATAAAACCTATATAAAACATTCAAACTTCCATATAAATCCGAATTATACGGCCCGCGATTTCGCTAACATCCTGAAGTCAGGCCCAGGAGGCCACTATCGTAAAGTTCTGCCCGCAACTTTTAAAAGGTTGTCCATACGATGATAAAATAAATGAGTTGAAATCATCAACTGCAGTGAATGAAAACTAAACTGATGGCTGATCATCTGCAAAATTAATTTGAATATCGGCTGCGAGCCCAATTTAGGAATCGATCGTATCATTTTTTCATCGGAGTTTCGAACATCGTTTCATTATAAACGGTTGACCCATTAAAAAAAAAAAAATCGTCAGGGTAACTACATTTAAATATTTATCGTCAACTTGGCGGAATAAGGCAGTTAAAATAGAATTCAACCTAGTGCGGTTATTTAAAAAAAAATGGAATTTTCATGTTACGTCACAGGATCTTTTTTCTTACTGTGAATGACTGAAAAGGGTGTCATTTTCATTTAAATTATTCGGCTAAGCTGAAACTTTTATGCACTTTTGAAATTCGCATCATATGGATCAATAAAATACATGAAAAATATTTATTGTTTTAGTATATACGCGAAAATACATTTAGCTTTACGTTAGTTACAAAAGGATAATTGTAATAAATGCAGGCAATTTTTCACATAAGATTTACGAATAGTTTTGTATTAATAACTATGAATTAAGAATAATTAAATTATTTACGTATATTACATCAAGGTGCTTGCGGGGATGGCAACGAAGACTCTTTTCGCTTTTTCTTTCGCTGGTTGCCAGGACGATATTTTGAAATAAAACTAACTTTTTAATTCTAAACAAATTTATGTAGCTGAATGGTGTAATATATCTAGTTACTAAAATATTTATTTGTCTGTGTACTGAATATCAAGTTCCATTTATTTTATTTCTTTGCGAAATTAATTTTTACTATTATATATCGATAGCGTGTATTTTTTAATCCGCCCCAAACTTATTTGAGCGTCCCTTTTAGGAAGATTGCATCAAGTGTGTTTTTCAAACGCTCAATAGATGGCGCTACCGACCAAAACTTTTAAATTTTAAATTTTGAGCGTTTTAAGAGATTTTTCAATCAATTGACCTAGCTCAATCGTTTCAGGGGCCCAAAAAACCCCCAGGTACGAAATGTAAAAAGAATCCTTAGAGCAGTTTTCGAGATCGTTCGGACATACACACACACACACACACACAAACATTCCTCGTTTAATATAAGAGCGGATAAACAACAAAAGCGGAGCCCCTTCACATGCTCAGGCCCTGGGGATTTTCCCCCTGCTCTCCCCCTTTCTCTGCGCCACTGACCCCATCACAAACAATCATATAACCGTCCATGCCAGTGATGTCTTTAAAAGGTGAACTCAGTTAACCATGCAAAAATATATGGCTGCTTCAGGGTTTCATACAGGGTTTGTCCTACAGGGTCACACACAGAGAAAGACAGCAGTGGCTCTCTTCAGACGTCTAACTGGACTGTTTGCGGGACCACCTCCAGAGAATTGCAGTGGCGGATTCCCCAAACTGTTCTTTATGCGACTCCGATCAACCTGCGGCCTGGAAACATTTGAACAATTGTGTTCAAATGATATCAGAATGTTGCACCTTATGGTTGTGAGGATAGTGTTGAAAAACTCTGGAGAGAACGTGAATTGATGGCTTAAACGTGAATGTTCGCAATTTTTAAAATAAAAATCTGGAGTGACTCCACTCGACTTTCCGAACACTTACGATTAAGATCATTACCAAGCATTTACATAAATTTTAATCGATGAATAATTCAAATATATATATCAAATTGAAGCTCAATCGAATGCACCGTTTAAACGCTTGCGCAATTTCAAGAATTTCGTCCCATAGGCCGTAATGTAAAAGAAATCTTCGTCGTAGCCCTGTAGAAAAACAATAAGTCCTATACACACCAAAATCAATACAGGTCTTGCGACGGTGGTTTATAATATATATACCCAATTTGAGCTCAATCGAATGTACCGTTTAAACGCTAGCGCATTTTCCAGAATTTTCCCCCATAGGCCATAATGTAAAAGAAATTTTTGTCGTAGCCCTGTAGAAACACTATAAGTCCTATACACACCAAAATCAATGCAGGTCTTGCGACGGTGGTTTATAACATATATACCCAATTTGAGCTCAATCGAATGTACCGTTTAAACGCTAGCGCACTTTCAAGAATTTCTCCCCATAGGCCATAATGTAAAAGAAATCTTTGTTTTAGCCCTGTAGAAAAACTATAAGTCCTATACACATCAAAATCAATACTGGTCTTACGATGGTGGTTTATAACATCTATACCTAATTTGAGCTCAATCGAATGCACTGTTTAAACGCTAGCGCACTTTCCAGAATTTTCCCCCATAGGCCATAATGTAAAAGAAATCTTTGTCGTAGCCCTGTAGAAAAACTATAAGTCCTATACACACCAAAATCAATACCGGTCTTGCGACGGTGGTTTATAACATATATACCCAATTTGAGCTCAATCGCATGCCCCGTTCAGGAGCTATCGTGTTCACTCACATACACACAAACACACATACACACACACACACACACACACACACATACACACATACATACATACATCTCGTAAAAATAGCATAAATGAATTCAGAAGACCTCAAAACGTGTCAATACACCAAAATCTCGAATTCGAATTTTTTCATGATTACAATACTTTCCTTACATGGTACATGTTCGGAAAGTAAAAATGAGGGAAAATGTATTTTGTTCTTAGTTCTGTTCCCCCACCCAATAATCAGTAGGTAGTGACGCTCACTGTTGCACAGAACTAATACTTACGTCAGCAAACCTTTTCATCTTCCATAATGACTGGGGCTCCATATTTTTTTCTGGTGGAATCGCTCTGAGAAGGACTGTTCTTCTGCGAGCAAGTCTTTCCTGTGAGGAAGGAAAGTATTTAATTCTATAATTCATTGGCGCCCAGCTATTTTCATAACATTCACCAATTTATGTTGATGCCTGCTGTGGTAAACAAGTTTCCTACATTTAAGGGGGCTAGGAGAAAGTACTTCATTTCTAAAAATATTAACGAAACAGGGAAGGTTTTGCATTTTAACCTGCTATCGCTGAGTATTTTGTGGAAATTAAATTTGTTATTCGTGAGATTAAAATAAGAAATTAATGCTGATTTGTGGTCCTCAAAAAAGGACACTAGGCGTTAATGGGTTAATATCAGGTTGTAACGAAAGTTTTCCGCCAGATTTGCTTGAGTCAGCTCACGCGGTACCCAGCTATTGACCTTATATGTCAAGTTTATGCGATGCTTAGCGCGACTAATGGACATGGCACTAAATTCTAACTCTTTTAGCTAGCTCTCGAGTGGATGAATATTTTATCTTCTTCCACAGATTGTCGTAGGCACAGATAGAGCGCTCTGCTTCTTTAATGTCCTAGTCCTCGTTTTTGAACTTTCTGTACCAAATTTTCACAGTGTCATATGATACAACAGTAGTACCTTAAGCTGTACCCATGATTCGGTGTCATTCTGTAGCTGACTTTTTGCAACAGAACTGAGAGTAAATGATGGTTCAATCTGGTAGCGTGATAGTTCCATTTCAGTCACCTTATACTTAATCATAACGATATTTTTTTACAGATTTCACAACACAGTGCTCTAAAACAAGTCTTTTTCTTTCAAATAACAAAGATCGTTTCGCAAAATATTGGCAAAGGCACCAACGCGAACTGCTTGTGCAGGCAATACTTGCAGTGGCGGAAAACTTTCGTTACAACCTAATATTTCATGGAATCTCGTTTAGTGTCCCGCAGCAGAGCTCCTCAAATAATGTTCGAGTGTACTTAAGTCACAAGAAAACACAAACATCCTGTCGCTACTAGCTAGTTTGAAACTATTGCTATCTCGCTCATAGACCCACAGCCTGATTACCGAAAAGGCAATCGAAGCACGTGATTTCCTTCAAAACGTCAAGAAAATCTCTCATACCATGAAAAAGGGGCGCCGGATTTCACACACTTTAATACTGAATAATTTTTTACACATCAAACTATAAGGGGGGGGGGCTAAATCGGACCGGACCATGTATGGACATATATACATGGTCTTTCTAAAATATCCCTTAATATTGAAAATATAAGAAGAGAGCGCCCGAAATAAGCATTTTTTTTTTTTTTTTATAACGGATTGTGTTGATAGCACATCAAAGTTCGATTTAAAAAAGTTAGACCTAAAGTTCGCTGCGTTGAGAATGTCAAAAATTTAGCCCACATTGGATCGGACGGGATAAATTAGTTCATTTGCGGCCCCCTCAAAGTTTTATAATTAAATATCCTATTACCTTCTTCATAATTGCTTGCGTGCTACTGCCTCAATGCGCCATTTGCACTTCAAAATCTGCTATAATTATATGCAGATTTTAGAAAGATACACATCTGGCTGCAAATCAAAAAGGCAGAAAAACGTAGTTCTCTCGGCTTGCATTTTCATTTTTCGCAAATAGGTCAGAAACACCCTGTATATAGAACGCGTAATTCAGTAGAAAAGCGGAAAAGATAGTGTTAACCCTTTAACGTGCAGTGTTCCCGCTCTGGGAACAACAAACTCTGACGTTTTGACTGTTGCCAGTCACGAAGAATAGATTGGATTTCTATAAAAATAGTTGCGGGTGACATAGCTCCACGAGAATCCTTTACTTTTTAGCACGTCATTTCCCGTAAAGAAATTCTCGCGATTATTTTTAACAGCACTGACATCTGCTGAAAAATAGAAGAATGCGAGAACAGCTGGATAGATTGCACAATGCTGAAAAAAGGGCAGCCGTTGCCAGCCAGCTGTCGTCAAAAAAGGGTCTCTAGATCTGTGGCACGCGATGAACGTTTCAATCGTCCGCCATCTTGCTGGCAGTTAAGTCGAGCGATGGCAACGGCTGCCCTTTTTTCAGCATTGCGAAATTGTTGCGCCTCAACGGGTTAAGGAAACATTCCACAAACATACATTAGCTCGTTTTCAGCAAGTGTCGTGCTTGGAGTGGAAAGCTGAGGCTCTATTCTGCCACGTTCATATAAGCAAACGTTCTCATATGTGACATCAAAATGACGTTTTTCGCATCCTGCTAACATATATTGGTATTCTGCAAGGTTTGGTAGAGCTTTAGGGGCAGATACTTCCTACCAAATGTTTAGATTAGAATACGTTTCGAAATGTGTCACAAATCTAAACGTTCGCTTAAATAAGCGTAGCAGAATAGACCCCCCAGGTCTTTTTCGTGGACTTGGTCTACGATATTCCATCAGCATCCGTCATATCGTGGATATAACATCAACATCGTGGATATTTCATCAACGTCTGGATATTCCATCAACGTACTCCTACACCAATTTTTCTATTGCTAGCTAAACTTGGTTGATAACAATTTCGATCAAATGCCTGCATATGA
Source organism: Cheiracanthium punctorium (assembly GCA_038373885.1). Classification (NCBI taxonomy): domain Eukaryota; kingdom Metazoa; phylum Arthropoda; class Arachnida; order Araneae; family Cheiracanthiidae; genus Cheiracanthium; species Cheiracanthium punctorium. The sequence goes on along the minus strand of JAWZYV010009928.1, from coordinate 155,621 downwards.
GAAAAAAAAAATCTTCTTAACATTTATATTTCTAGGATAATTTACTTCCCAGCCTTCTAAAAACAACATTTATTCCCAAAAAATTCGAACAATTTTGTTTTCATTTGAGTAACGTATTTTTCTCAGGAGCAATCTTTTTGAAACATAAAAAAATTTTTAAATCGGAACTTCCGAGTGAATGTACATGTTTATTGAGCATTAGAAAAGAAAAATATTGTAGTTAACCCTAGTCCTTCCAATATGTAGCGCTGCTCTCTATTTTATATCTGTTGTTCTCTCAGGTTCCTCTCGCAACGGAGTTTTATACTGAACATGAAGCTCTGTACATTGTGTATAACTCGGAGAGTGAACGTGTCCGTAAGTGACCCAAAAAACGTTCCAGAAATGTCACTTCAACATTTTACATTCCACAAACATATAAATGTTTTTAACCCTTTAACGCGCAGTGATCCCGCTCTGGGAACACCAAACTCTAACGTTTTGACTGTTGCCAGTCACGAAGAATAGATTTCATTTCTATAAAAATAGTGGCGGGTGACATAGCTCCACGAGAATCCTTTACTTTTTAGCACGTCCTTTCCCGTATAAAAAATTGTCACCACGATTATTTTTAACAGCACTGACATCTGTTGAAAAATGGAAGAATGCGAGAACAGCTGTATAGATCGCCCAATGCTGATCAAAGGGCAGCCGTTGCCATCGCTCGACTTAACTACCAGCAAGATGGCGGACGATCGAAACGTTCATCGCGTGCCACAGATCTAGAGACCCTTTTTTGACGACAGCTGGCTGTGTCCGGCACAGCCAGCTGTCGTCAGAAAAGGGTATTGCGTTATGAAGCCCACTACAAATAAAGTCATTTGAGACCGTTTTGTTAGTAACGGCGACTCAAATGTATTTCTGTAAGTTGGTTTGTAAATTTTGGACTTCACGACGCAAGGAATTACGCAACTATGGTTAAGTCATGCATTCTATTCAAGAAAAATATTTTCAAAATACAACTCCTGACGTTGAAAATTGCCGTTCAACCACCTTTTTTCAGCGCTTTCACTGGTAGTTGGAAAAAAAGGGTTAAATGGTCCCAACGCTGGAAAAGTGAAGCCGTTGCCATCGAACCATTTAACTACCAACAGCATGGTGGTCGATCGAAAAGCCCATCTGGAGCCACAGAGATACGTTTTCTGAGACAGTCGGCTGCGAGGCCGCATTGCCAGCTGTGTCAGAAAACAAAGGTAGTTCTGTGGTGCCAGATAAGCAATTCGATCGACCGCCATTTGATAGTAAAATGGACCGGTACAAATCTTGGGAACATGATCAATGGCAAGGCTGGGATCATAGTGTAAGACATACCCTGAAAATACAATTTTTGCTAATGAACTTCTATTACCTTGTAGTTTTTCTTAATTTTTTTAATCTAAGTTCGTTCATTTTTTAGTGTTATTCGTGTCATTTTTATGAATTAAACTAATTTTCATTTAATTATTAATTAATAAAATGAAATTTTTTTCTTTGCAATTTTGAAAATAAACCTTTATTTGGTAATCTATGCGTTATCTTAGCCCACCGAAGTAGCCACGGAGTAAAATGAGGAACAACACTTTTTTTAGTATTTTTCCATCTTCCAAGAGGAGATCCAATCTTTAAAAAAAAAAAAAAAAAAATTATGGAACTGAAAAGCCCTACCATAGACGAATGGATTAGGCTATGAACATGGCAGACGGCTGAAATGTGAAGATCCCGCGTTCGGGACTGCCGCGCATCTGTCGACCTAGCGGTCTGGAGTTTGGGTCGTTTTTTTAGGGTGTAACGTGAATACACGTTAGAACACCTTAAAAAGTCCTCTGAAAAAGGTGCCCCCAGTAGGCAGATGCCCATCGTGTAAGCTTGTCACAACACAAAACAAGCAGACAGAAGCACAAAGGTTCAAAAAAGTCTTACTGTAAATAATTTCAGGATTTTAAATCACTAAATTCAGGAAAATTTTTGGGGAGCTTGAGTTCATCACTTTACCCCAACTTTTCCCCATATCTTTGAATATTTATTTAATTCCCGAATTATCCAAGTTTTTCTTTGAAGTTTCTTTCAAAATTTCTAGTGTGGGAATAACTATTAAACTTAACATTTTATTTTTTCAAAAATTGCATTTATTTTTTTTTTTTTTTTTTGCATCCCCTTAGCCCCTCTGCTCTCGTGGGTGCACCTATGATGGACACATGAAGATAGATAATCTCTGAAAACTGTCGTGCCTTTTCGATGAAAGCAACGAACAGGCTAACTGTTCGTTAACCCTTTGAGGCGCAACCCTTTCCCAATGCTGAAAAAAGGGCTGTCGTTGCCATCGCTCGACTTAACTACCAGCAAGATGGCGGATGATCGAAACGTTCATCGCATGCCACAGATCGAGAGACCCTTTTTTGACGACAGCTGGCTGTGCGGGCACAGCCAGCTGTCGCTAAAAATGGGTCTCTATAGATCTGTGGCACGCGATGAACGTTTCGATCGTCCGCTATCTTTCTGGTAGTTAAGTCGAGCGATGGCAACGGCTGCCCTTTTTTCAGCATTGGGCACTCTATCCAGCTGTTCTCGCACTCTTCCATTTTTCAGCAGATGTCAGTGCTGTTAAAAAATAATCATGACAATTTTTTTACGGGAAATGACGTGCTAAAGAGTAAAGGATTCTCGTGGAGCTATGTCACCCGCAACTATTTTTATAGAAATCCAATCTATTCTTCGTGACTGGCAACAGTCAGAACGTCAGAGTTTGGTGCTCCCAGAGCGGGATCACTCCGCGTTAAAGGGTTAAGCAGTTGTTGGTACAATCGTAAAAACTCTGTTAGAAAATGTTTTATAATCTATGCATTTGGCGTGTTCTATCTTTCTTCAATTTACGTTCAAAGAGTGTTTACCTCCTTCTGGCGAGTTTTTTCTCTTCTCTTTGCTTCTCTGTGCATCATTTTTTCGACTAGCCTGTGGTGGTATCCGTGGTTAATGACAGCTTTCATATCTTCTGATATCCTTTAAAAATATTTCAAAAAAGCACTGTTATAAGGGAAAAAAAATTCCTTTGAAAGTATATTTTGGTTGAAGCAGCAAATTATTTGATCCACCAAACTGGCTCCGACGCAACATTGACTGACTGTGACAAAAATATCCAAACAGACTAAATTTTTTGTTTAACGTTGTTTTTAAAGTTTACCTACCATTAAATTATTTGGTTTAACACGCCAAATGTTTAGTAGATAGTTCCAAATTACGCCCTTATTGCTTATAAAAAAAAAGTCAATGTTTGGTTGCCGTACATTTTTGTATGATTTTGCTAATTATTTATTTCGTTTTACTAAATGTTCCTGCACTATAAATTAGAGTTTTTGTTATTTCAACCCTGTTGTTGTTTTTTCAATAGGTATAATGAACAAATTATTACTCTCTTATGTAAGAGTTTAGATTTAAAAGATATTTTTTACTTATAAATTAAAAAAGTGAGTGTGAAAACTTGAATTCTAGACATAATCATGCATAAGTTAAATGTTATCTCTTGATTATGAAAAAAAAAAAAAAAAATCTGTTACTTAATTTTAAACTCATCCAGAGCATAATTATTAAAAATGAAAATAAAATAAAATTTTACTACTATTTTTAGAAACTGATAGTGGCGATGCGAAAGTAATGTAAGTAGATATGTCCGTTAGTTTATTTCCCCATGTACCCAGCTGACAGATATACGTAAAAGTATTACACTTTTCAAAAATACAAGGTTTCCCCAAATGAAAAAGAAACAAGTTGAAAAAAAAATGCTTTTATCGGATATCACCATTTTTGTTGTAACATAGGTCCCATCGTTTTGACAACTACCATATGCTTTTGCTAAAGAAAGATTGTGGCTGATTCTTGACAAAAACAACGAAGAAGCCCTCCGAATGGAAATGTTACTCCTGTAACGCTGTCTTCAGTAGCCGAGTATGTGGAGGAAGTCACCGGGCGTCACATCTGGACTGTACGACGGGTGTTCCAACGGCATCTGATTAAGGTCGTCTGGGTTTCAGGAGAGACATGTGGGTAGCCGTTGTCATGAAGAAGGGTCGCTTGTTGTGTGAGAAAGACCGTCCATTTACTTTTGTGTGTTGTGTGTTAAGGCAAACCTGCACGTGGGATATCTGCCTAGGATGGGAGGTGCCTTGGTAGGAGGACTTTCAAAGGGGTTCTAACGCGTATTCACGTTACATCTGGAGAAAACCTACCAAAACTCCAGACTGTTAGATCGACAGCCGCGCGATGGGACCCGAACCCGGGACCTTCACACCTCGGCCGTTTACCATTTTCAGTGGCATAACTACTGCGCCATGGTTGGGCTCATTTCCTTTTGACTGCTATTCGTAATTTCACCAGAGGACAACAGTATTAAGTTGAATCACGTTCCGCTACCAAATACCCTACTACGGTGCGTTGCTCCGATCTGGTCGCATGTATAACACGACTTTAATTCCGATCAATTTCCTTGACCGCCAACTTATTTCACAGTTGATTGCTATACATAATGCACACCTCCTACCGCCTTTTATATATCTGATCTTTGGCCCTGCTAGGGCTGCACTCATTCTGACGCAATTGGACGTGGACACTTATCATTTGGGCAAACCTTACACGTGTGAAATATCATTTTGGTCTCACGCATTTTATATCACTCTGTCATGTGTGAAAGCGGATTTTACACTCCTGGCCAAAAGTATTGCAAGTTTCAGAAACCTAACCCTTTTCAAGATTAAGCTCCCTCCCCCCTATGTCAAAAAGAAAAATCGATATAATTGATATTTTTTAATGTCAACATGTTAGATTAATTACTTCAGAGACAAGATAGCATTAGGTTAAAGAACAAAAATATTTTTTTTATTTATTGAAAAAATAGCATAAAAAATGTATAAGTTATTAGAGAAATCATAATCCATTTTGGATCGCCGGAATAAAACTAAATAAAGAATTAATTTCAAGTTCTCCAAAAAGAGAATAATAAATAAATGCATTCGAACTAAAAATCATTTATTATGTTGCTGAGCAGTCTTGACTTGGGTCACAACAGCCACTCTCTTAGATATGGAATCCACAATGTTTTACAACACTTCTTTCGGTGTTTCATCGTGCCAACTTAAATTATTGGTTTCTAAAGCTCTCATTTTGTCTTTAGGTGATTTTTAGATGCATTCTTTCCAATTATACTACATAAATTCTCAAAAATATTTAAATCTGGCAAATTTCCTATCCACTTTTTCTGGGCTTATTCTTGAAACGATGGTTAGATTTTTCAAACTTGCAATACTTTTGGCCAGTAGTGTAGTCTTTATACCAGCAATCTCCACACAGGGTACTCTGAATAACGCGTGACAGTTTGGTGTTCATTACAAAGAACTAGTTTAAATCATATACGGTAAAGCACCGTTTATACGTTTCTCATTCATATGACCTTTACATTCATGCGGCGTTTTCCGTGACGTTCCAATTCATTCCTATTTGTTTTAATGCAAAAATACTTAGTTTATATAAGACACACAATATCGGTTACGCGTCATTTTTCACCTTCCTCAAATCCGAAAATTTACTGTCTATCCTATTTGGGGGGATATTGCCTTTTGCTAATTTAAGCGTGGATGAAGAAGAATGTGACGAAGTTACTCTACCTTCTCTTTCAAAGACGCAATAGACTATATTGAAAATCATACAACTTATGTCAGAACAGGAGTGAAAAAAAACATTGCACGAACTTAATTGAAACTATGCATATGCTGTAATTAATACTCAAAAACAATCAGTACATCAGACAAATATGATTTTTTTTTAATTCAAATTCTGCATGAACATAAACTACATAATTATATTAATATTGAAGATATATATGCAGTAAGATTGTAGTGCAATAACTGTATGATTTTTTCTCACTTTTATGATAAATGTTTTATTTTAAAATGTAATTTTTGTTTTCAGTGTAAAAACTGTTGCAAATTAATTTAATAATAATTTAATAAAATTATCATATTTAGATAAATTTGCATTAGTAACGTTAAATCTGTAATAATCAACGTGGTTTATTAATGTTTCACTTAATCGTCTTCTCATGTCGTTTTACATCGGTTCCCTGAAAGACGTATAAACGATGCTTCTCTGTAATTTAGGAGTATCTGGATGCAGCATACGATGCTCCTAATCCTGCACTTTTTTGGTGCCAATAAGAACGCACCCCATTTCTGCCACTAGTATGGCTGCCGTCAATGTATAAGGGTGATTCAAATGAGAACGAGACTGATGGGTAAAAAAAGTAAATAAATTATTAGTTATTACAAAAGTAATCGCTGTAACTGTTAATACATTTATCCCATACTGTGAGACAAAACGGTCAATGCCTTCGTGGGAAAATGTTTGCGGTTGGCTTTGAAGCCATAATTGTACCCAAGCATGTTCCTCTTAGCCCGTAGCAAATAGACGAATGTCTTTTCTGGGGTCTTTAAAAATTCGGAAATTGGGAGAGATTTTGACTGCATAAGATCATCCCGACGAAATTTAGGCAAGGCAGGACCGACAGACATGACCGTCCATTAACATTCCTGGGCGTTTAGACATGATGGTGTGTATTTGCTTCGGACGAAAAAGTGCACGCCTGGGTACAGGGGCGTAGCCAAGGGGAGGGGGTTAGGGGGGTCATAACACCCCCCATGAGAAATTTTTGCCATACAAAATGTATATTCTTCACTACATTATCACATACACGTATACATATATATGAGTTATAGTAGTTCTAACCCCCCCCCGCATGAAAAATTTCTGGCTACGCCCCTGCCTGGGTACAATTATTGTTCCATAAGCAACCGCAAACATTTTTCCAAGAAGAAAACGACCGTTTATTTCTCTCAGTGGGATAAATGTATCAACAGTTACAGCGATTACTTATGAATAGCTATTTGCTTTTTCTTCCACCGTGTCTCGTTTTCATTTGACTGACACTAACAAAATAGAGCATTAATTACATTATTTTAGAAAGTTAAATTCATTTAAGGGGAAATATTTAGATATGAGTACTTTCAAAGAGCAGATTTATTCTACTTTTATTATTGTGTATTATTAAGTTCCAAAAAAACAAATATTGAAATTTATTTATTAGGAGTAATTTGCATCTTATGACATTGCTTAATACGTTTTATGAATATTTATCCTATAAAAAAATCTGTGCAAACATTACGAGACCTTATTATATCGAGAAAACCAATAGTCAATAGGTAGCACCTCTCTCAAAAGAAAATGCAGAACCTTACCCAGAACTGTCTCCGAATTGGATATCGGGAATTTTATTTAGCCTCATTCGTTCATATTGAAGTTTATGATCTTCAGTGCATGGGCATGGAACAAATTTTTCAGTTTTCTTGTCTTCTTTTTTCCTGTACCAATTGAACAAAGCTAAAAAAGAGAAAATAACTGTTTAAAAGTTATTTTTTACAGGAAAAAAAATTTTCTGAAACACTTTCATGTTTTAAATACGCACTAAAGTGCTACATATTAAAATCATATCATAATCCATGCGTCGTCCCTATTTTTCTTCCATATTCCATTAAGTTGGAAAGTGTATCATTACTCATGAGTGCGCCGTATTTTTATTCCTCGTTCCATAAAACCCTTCTTTGGAATCGATATCTTTATTAAAATCGCTTGCTAAAACTGTTTTGCAATCTCCAACAGGCATACTCTAAATAGTTTGGAATGTGCATCATAATCCATGAGTGTGCTGCGTTTGTCATTCTTGTTCCACTAAACACTTTTCAGAACTGAAATCTGTATTAAAATCGCCTCCCAAAAATGTTTAACAATCTTCGTCATGCATATTCTAACAATACTTCACCTTTATAAATACTAATTGGAAAGTGTATCATAATCTATAAGTGTACCGTATTTGTCTTCTCTGTTCTCTGTTCCATAAAGCATTTCCCTGGAATTGCAACCTGCATTAAAATCGCCTACTTAAACTGTTCTACAATATTCGCCAGGCATATTCTTACTACACTTCTCCTTCGTAATAAACTGCAGCGTTTGCCAGTTTCTAGCCAAATTTGGAAGATATCAAGCGTGGTTCAGTTCTCGGGACCTTGCCGACAAACTTAGCTACAAACTATCAAGAAAAGTGAAATGTACTACAACGTTTTCATAGTTATATTTCTATCCGCGACAAATGCTTTGAGCAACGAGGCTAAATTTTCAAAATTCTTAAATACTTTGGAACCTATTGATTTTTATTGACGGTTGGTCAAAATGAATCGTCACTGCATACGTAAGTAGAGACGTCACGCGGAAAAGTAAGTTCATGGTTGGTCAAAATGTTCGCTATTAAAATACTTTCCTGAACTTCGTACAAAATAAAAGTGGATGTATATTAACTTAAACAGGCATTACAACGATAAGTATTGCCATAGGAAGTAATCAGTTTTTATTGGATTGTACAACACTTTTGCTGTGGCACTCCTATAACAACTTTGCTAGTGAACTAAGAAATTTCACAAAATGAATCATCAGCTTCCTTCCACTAAACTATCACACTGTAGTTTCTGTAGGAATGTTAAAAACATAAGTAAAATAAATATTTAAAAAATCTGGAGTGACTCCATTTGACTTTTCGAACACTTGATATTTACCAAGCGTTTAGATAAATTTCATTCAACTGAATTGGATCTAGTGTTCAGACACTAATGCACTTAAAATGATTTGAGTATACAGGCCACAATGTATAATAATTTTTCTTTTTAGCCCTGTAAAAAACTGCATGGCGTAAAGATCAATCAAATGCACCGTTCAAACGCTAGCGCACTTTCAATAATTCCTGCTCATAGGCCATAATGTAAAAGAAATCTTTTTCGTAGCCCCGTGAAAAAAAACTATAAGTCCTAATATACACCAAAATCATTACCGGTCTAGCGACCGTAGTTTATAACATATATACCAAATTTGAGCTCAATCGAATGCACCTTTTAGGAGCTATTGTGTTCACTCAAATAAATACACATCTCGTAAAAATAGCATAAATGAATTCAGAGACCTTAAAACATGTCAATAAACAAAAATCTCAAAGTCGAATTTTTTCCTGATTACAATACTTTCCTTCCATGGTACATGTTCGTAAAGTAAAAATCCTAGTTTAGCTTGATAACAGCCGCAGCAGCCTAGCCCGAGGTTTTAAGTCATCTGGTTTATAAATTGAAATGTTGCGTGTTTGACTTCCGATCTACCACTCAGTTTCATCGCAACCTATGGGAACATGTCTGCCTCAACATTTTGCTTTATTGATCCTAATTGTTAATAAAGCTAAGGGGGAGAGGGGGGAGCATATTTTGTTCCTCGTCCTGATCGCCCCCTCCCCCACTAATCAGCAGGTAGAGATGCTTGTACTACAACTAAAATACCATTGTGTACGTGCACACTAAATCCATGGTTTCGAAAAGCCTTCTGGCGGTGTCTTGCAGTTTCCGACGAGGTGCCAAGTAGTGATGGTCATAAGTGAATGCAGCTATTCGAATTAATCGACTGTTAAATCCATTCGAGATGATCGATTTTGAAAAATCCTTTTGAACGCCCAGCACGTAGCATTCGAATAGCACATGGCATTCGAAATTTCGAATACCATTTGAATAAGGAAACCTCGATTACTATTCTGATAGTGAAAATCGCCAATATTCACTATTCGATTAATCGATTATTGATTCTATTCGTATAGTAGTAATCAATTATGGGAATCATTCGAAAGGCACATTACTAGTAAAGTCCCTTGCCCCCAGGGAATGATTTCTGGAAGGGCATTCGGGGCAAGCGCCCGGGCATCCAACTAAAAGGGAGCCTCAAAAGTATTGCCTTGAAAAAAATTAAACATTTTTATTTTAATTCAAAATAAGAGACTGTTAATTATTTAATATTTATGCACAATTATTCTGTTTTAAGGTTATGTTGCATTAAGAGAATGCTATATATAACTTTTTTGGTAAATAGTGATTATATTTAACTACATTTTCTTTTCCATAATATATTCTATACTATTTTCAGTTTCTATAGGTTTAGAAAATTACATCTTTTCGTGTTATTTTGAACAGAAAGAGAAGTTCCGCAATTTTCTTTCTTCTTTCTTTTTCTTTTTTTTTTTTTTTTTTTTTTCCAAAACCTGTCTGCTATACAGTAAAAAATATGATGTGGACACCATATGACTTCCTTGCACGTATATTAAATCAAAAATATTTTCGGCGCACTTCATTTAAACTTATTTTGTTTGAAAGAGATAAAATGCAGCAATAATACTAAGGTTTAGTGATTTCTAGCCAAATATTTCTTATATCGCCAAGCCGGGTTCAATTTGAAAGTTTTTTTTTACACTTAATTTGGCGATATTTCGCCAAAAGCCTACAAGCTTGACAAAATGGTCTCTAGATCTGTAGCATGCGATGAACGATTCGATTGACTGCCATCTTGCTGGTAGCTAAATCGAGCGATGGCAATGGCTGCCCTTTATTCAGCATTGGGAAATGGTTGCGCTTTCAACGGGTTAAAAGGCCAAAGATCGCGCCACTGTGCGATAGGTAAGCTCCAGTCTGTTGCTGTATGAAAGATTTAAAAAAAAATTGATAGTAAAATGTACCTTCTTTAGCACTGCCATTAGACTCACCACTAGGACATCCGTAAGTAAATTCAGGCGGCGGTAATCGGCACAATGGTATCCTGGTACGACCGACATCAGGCTGGAATGAAAAAGTAGCTCGAATTATAAAATAAATCACTAATCACCACCAAATTAAGTTTGGTATTTACGTATTACCCCGGCGGTCGTTCTCTGCAAACTATTTTTTCATCAAATGTGCTGGCAAACTGTTGCCAATCGTATTCCGAACCATCACTATTTTCATGTGTTCGACATTTATCTTGGCAAAAAATCGCTCGGCCAACCGCCGGGATGATACGTAAGTACCATTCAATTTATTTTCTGTAGTTGTAAATTCAAGAAGTTGGTAGAACATACTATCGTAAGAAGATAAAAATAAGATCTTAAGCGAAAATATAGGTGTCCTGCAAAGGAAAATCGATTCATAGTCTCTGACTAATATTTAAAAGCTCACAAATGAAACATTAAGGAGGGGGGGTTTGTCATAGGTGGAAGAACAGCTCCCTCAAAATTTTGTAGTGGTTCAGGATCCCATGCATACGAGCTGAAGCATCCGCCTTATCTTATGCGCTTTATACAATCTTAGCGATGTTTCTAGAATACTTTAACAGCAATCGTAACATACAAACCTTAATTTCTGTTAATGCTGTGCCCAGTTGGATGTACACACACCTGCGTATAAATTTGAAGATGCCATTGATGCCAATCAATACTATATATATTAAATCGGTTAATTCCTAGTTTAGGGTGCTTCTTGGCGTGTTTTCAAGAATCGCCAATTTGGCGCGTTTTCCCGTCTTGTCTCTGGGAGCTGAAACGCTCCCAAAGACACTACGGGAGAACGCACCCAAATTAGCGATAAATACACAAAATAAGCAAATTGAAAAGCATAAATATTAAAGTTTTAAACAACAAAAATTATTGTACTTACATAACTTGTTGAACAACTGATTTTTTATTTTATTTAAATAATCATATTCGTCGTCTCACAAGTGGTAGTGGTTTTTTTTATATTTTTTATGTTTGTGGATACTATTTTAGAAGTGATTTTCTGTAATCTTAAACAAGTTTTCTAAAATCTAAACACTAAACCATAAACCTAAAATCAAAACACTAATCATAAACCATTCAAGTAAAGCAATTTTCTGAAATCTAAAACCGATTTTCTGAACTCTAAAAATTTTTTTTAGCCGCAATCAGTCGTTCTTTCGTAACCTATTCAAGAAAAGAGATTTTCTGAAATCTAAAATGAATTTTCTAAAATCTAATGCTAAAATTTTTCGTTTAGCCACAACCATACACCACGCAATTTAGAAAAGCACGCTTACCTTCTCTCAAAAAGCATCTAATCCACAGTGAGAAACGGAGAATTAAATCCACAAACACAATTAACGGACAAGAATTAGTTTATCGAAAAAAAAAAAACGGATCCGATCCGAAAAATACGATTATGAGGAACCGAAAACGTTTATCGTTAACCCCTCGGAGTTTCCATAAATGGCTTTTGGAAACCAATAGAATATTCAAACCAACCGCCGCGCATGCGCTTAGTTAACACAAGCCGTATCAAAACATTCTCGAACCAAAACCAAAATATACCATATATGATTCTGCTCCCATACAAACACAGTTGCGCATGCGTTAAATCCAAGAAACGACTTAAGGCATTTAAAGCAATACTAACAACATCGACTAAAACGTCTCACAAGTGCTTACATCTACATACAGATTATATATTTAGTAAAATTTAATTACTTTTTATGTGAGGGGGGCTGTACCCCCCCTTCTCGTTTTAGTAGAATAAATTTAAAAATGTAAACAAATAAAAGTCCCGTCAGAGGCAAAAACGTGCGCTAGAGAAACAAAATGGCAGATTTTCACATGGTTGCCAGAACGCAAACTAAAGTCGCCAAGGTTACCACATTATACCTGTTTTCGCCTCGTTCGCGAAGAAGCACCCTAAACTAGGAATCGGCCATTAAATCTAACTATTTCACCCTAATGTTTTATACACGCAATCCATAGATCCTGGCGAGAGCTGACGATTAAAACGCGAACGGACGTTTTAGCTTCTCCGAGCCAAAATTTATTCAAAACGGACATCATGTGAAGCAGCGAAAAGACCTCAAAATGGCGGCGCTCGCCCATCCGCCGCAAGTAACACGTCACAGTCCTCACTCAACGTAACGAATTCTTGGATCCTTGAGTTATCGAGTAGTGTCATTAAATTCTGGATGTAGATGATAGATATGTAGCTGTAACATGAACCCGATTTTGTTATCATCAATTTTCTGAATTGCCTCCCACTATGGAAAGAAATTTTAAAATGTATATTCTCATCAAAGAAAAAAAAAGAGAAAAAAACACGTTGGTGGGATTTGCAGCCAGCTAACCTCGAAAAGTACCGATGAGTAAAAGAGTTGATACAAACCTGGTCAAGAACATAATTATACTTCATTGATTGCCTATACGTGCATACTTGTAAATCATTCATATTTAAAATATTTGTAAGCGAATCCTAGTATATCTTCAGTTTTACCCAATGCAGCATTTTATGCTAAAGAACTTTTAGATAAAGATGCAACTTGAACAAGCACGATACGGTTACGGATACAGCTCAGTTTGAGTCCAAAAAAACCGTCAATAATTTTTTTTTACTGGAATTAAAACTTGGGTAAAATTTCCGCATATGCAAATAGCATGTATGCCATTCCATAACTAAAATCAAGTTTTACTTCTTTTTTAATTGGGGAGTATTCCCAGCACATCGGTATCCGGTACGATTTCGCGGTACTTACGTATTATCCCACATGAAATTATTGATAGTTTAGAATACGATTGGCAACAGTTTGGCAGCACATTTGGCGAAAAGTTAGTTTGGCGGGAATGACCGCCGGAATAATACGTAAGTACCGATTTCGCAAATGCAATCGCTAAGAGTTCCGCAGACGTTTTCGAAATATGTATACCCATCGAAATCGTTCCAGCATTTCCGATGATGGAAATATCATGGGCATCCAATAGTACATAGTTTTTCATAAAATATTACTGTAATAGATGACTACGGGAAATATTTTTTGAAAACGGAATGCGAGATCTGTTTGCGGAATCTTTCTCGATTCCGATGCCAATATCGGATTCCGATGTGCTGAGAATACAACACTCCCCCTCTCTGGATGATTTCTGGTGAAATTTGGAACAATTGTGCTCTTTGTGGAAGCAGTTTATTCAATCAAGGTCTGAAAGTTACCTACTGGAAAGTTACCTACGTATGTCACGCAGTAGCTAGATTACAAATTAACGGTTGATTCCTATTTTAAACCCCCCCCCCCAACCTAAAAAATCGCTGCAATTTGGCGTCGCAGACGTGTATCTAAAGGAGTTATGCATAAAGTTCAACGCTCTTAAAGGAACTCTGTGAAAATGAAAGTGAATATATTAACGATAAACGTACCAGTTAAGGAATTTGAAGACTCTTAATTATTAAAACTAGATTAACTGGCAAACCAAATAAATAAATAAACAAACAAGTAATGTTGTAGTTGTATACTTATATTTGTTCCAAACCTCCATCTTTAAATTATGGTTGCCACATAAATACAAAAATTCGTCCTGGTAACTTCAGTATCTATAGGTATCCCACATCGGCGAGAGTGCGGGGGCTTAAAGTAGGAATCAGCCCAAAATGACAATAACGCATGAGCGAAAATAAGATTTTTTTTTCGGATTTTTCCACAGCTTTAAAATATCGAATTCACAGTAGTCGGTTCGTTTATCGCCCATCCAAAAAAAAGCTGCCACGCGGTCGGCTAAAGCACATTTTAACCGCTATAGTTAACTGCATCTTAACTACATAAGTCATTTAATGCTACAAGACAGTATCGACTGTTTCCTAAATTTATGAGATTCCGGTCTTTCTTTCTCAATATCGTATGAACATTTTCCAGGTGAGATTTCCTGCATTAGATCACACAGATATATATAATCTTATGAATTTGAGGGAGGATTTGTAGCCCTAGTCTCTAATTCAGGCTAAAAGTTAATAATCTTTGTGTGAATTGGCGCATCCCATCGCCCATTGTGGAACACTGCACTTTAATAAAATGTTGAAAGTCGCATAGGGTTTGCACTTTTTGATAATTGATCGCTAAATTTGGTGCCAAAACATGAGCGCCGGCAGCATAGGGCAAGGGGGGCAATGCCCCCCCTGGATTTTTGTATGCAGTGTTTTCCCTTGCTTTTTTGCTCTGTCCAACATGGTAACCATACGTTAAAGTAGTCTTTGCCCCCCTCCCTGGGAAATGTTCTGCGGCGCCCATGTGCCAAAACGCGACAATTTATTATAAACATACTACGAGTGTAGTTAGAAAACGCCTGGCGAATATTCTAAAATAGCTTTAGTAGGCGATTTTAATTAGACTTCAATTCTGAAGAGGTGTTTTATTCAACAAGAAAGGAAAACACGGTACACTCATGGGTTATGATGTCCATTCCTAAGAGTATTTAAAATGGTAGAGGATAGTTGGAATATGCTTGCCGTGCCGAAGGTTGTAAAACAGTTTTAGTA
The DNA here is from genome assembly GCA_038373885.1 of Cheiracanthium punctorium. Classification (NCBI taxonomy): domain Eukaryota; kingdom Metazoa; phylum Arthropoda; class Arachnida; order Araneae; family Cheiracanthiidae; genus Cheiracanthium; species Cheiracanthium punctorium. The sequence goes on along the minus strand of JAWZYV010009928.1, from coordinate 140,385 downwards.
GGCGATTTTAAGATAGATTTCGATTCCAAAGATGTGTTTTACGGTACATTAAAGAGTTGATTCCTCTTTTAACGCCCCCATTCTCGCCAACCAAAAAAATCGCCTCACTTTGGAGAGCTTTGCAGTCATGGGTCTCTAGGAGTTATGCACAAGTTTCAATGTTCCAAAAAGAACTAGATGAAAACTAAAGTGAACAAATTAGCGATAAACGCACCAGTTAAGGAATTCGAAGACAGTTAATTTTAAAACTAAATTAATTGGCAACCCAAAATAAATAAATAAATAACGGAGTGATGTACTTACATGTTGTTCCAAATCGCCATTTTAATTCTACATTACGATTGCCACATAAATACAAAAAATCGTCGTAGTAACTGATAGGTTTAATTATTGCCACCTTGGCGAGGGTCGGGACTTTAAAGTAGGAATCAACCCAAGAAAGACAGTCATGGCACACTCATAGATTATGATGCACATTCTAAGCAATATTTAAAACGGTGAAGTATAGTTGGAATATACTTGGCGAAGATTGTAAAATAATTTTAGTTGGCGATTTTAAGATAGATTTCGACTCCAAAGATGGGTTTTATGGAAAAAGGTAGAAATATACAGCACACTCATGAATAATGATACACTTTCCAACTTAATGAAATAAGGAAGAAAAGTAGGGACGACGCAGAAACTATGATACGCTTTTAATATATAGCACTACTATAGTGCATACTTAAAATCTGAAAGTGTTTTAGATTTTCTTACTTTAAAAAAAAAATATTTTCTTCGGTACAATACTAGAAATCACTTGATCCCTTACCAGACACTTTTGCATCGGGGCAAACCTCCCGCCAGACAATCTCAAAGTTATAGAAAACGTACTTCTATTTTCGTAATTTTATAAAGCGTAATTTTTTTATATGTTCTTCGGCACAGTACTAGAAATTAGGAATGCAACGGATATTGATTTTGCCGGATATCGGATATCCGAAGCTCCTTTGGTTGCCAGATTCGGATATCCGGCAGTAAACATGTATTTAGTTATTGAGTGTGTTTTTTCATATTTTTTATGTAATGACATCAGAACAATGAATTGAAAGTATGTTTCACACATCATTAAAGTATTTATAATAATTGACTTATAATTTACAAAAACTAAATATCTTTATGTGCATAAAAAAATGTTACTTAAAATGTAAACAGGTAAAATTATTTTTTTTATGTGTACACCACTGGCAGAAGCAAATAAATGGTTATGCATTAAATTTCTTTAATCAAAAATAATATATATTTTTTAAACTAAAAGTTAAAAAGCAAAAATAGACCTGTATAATTCTTTAGCTTCTAAAATATACGAGCATTCTTTCACAGTACAAAAATTTATGTGGCACTATAAGGGGAGAAAAAGGGAAGTGGAGCAAATTTATAAAAAAAAATAATTTTAAACATTAGTTTCCAAATTTAGGAAAATTTCACTTTTTACTCTTGATTTCAACAAGCGACACATATACAAAAAAAAAAAAAGTTATTATCAAGTATTAGTATTTCAAAGTACTTTATGTATGGAGTGATAATCATCATACACTTAGGGAATGCAATGCCACGCTGTTTTTCGTTTCACGGGATTTCGGGATTGAGACTTATTAATCCCGCGGGATTAACCTTTTATTCAGCTAAGAATTCATTTCGACAGCGAAAAATAGGAAAAAGTAAGATTTTATGCACTACGCAGTTTAATAGTAATAATTAATACAATAACTTACAGAAATATGAAAATTATATTTATGATATTCAAAATAATATATTCTTAGTTGCCAAAAAAGAATGTAAAAACGGCAGTGTAAAGAGTCACTCGTCTTGGTCTAATTTTAGTAAAATAGTTAAAAGCGTAATTAAAAAAAATAAAAATTTAAAAGGAAAACATTTTATAATTGATTCATGATTGTTTGCTAAGAGATAAATTGGCATGAAATATAACTGTTCATTTGGAAAGTTGGAAGTTTGAAAAATTAAGATTACAATATTTGATCCAAACTCCCATTGGAGGATAACTAGAAAAATTAAAACTTTAAAATTTGTAATTAATGATTTATGTATTGTGAGATAAAACACATACATATGCAACATTTTTTGGTCAATAATCGGGAAGGTGGCGTAAAATTGTAGTAAAAATAATTTATTTCTCAGTTTCAATCCCGCGGGATTACGGTCCTAATCCTGCGGGATCCTGCTGGATCCTGTTCCTGCGGGATCGGGATTGCATTCCCTACATGCACTGCAGTAGTAACTAAAACGGCGGTCGCGGGCTCTTGCTCTAATTGTTTACATTCAAACAGCCAGAAAACACAAACGTTGCCAGGAAATACGACCGACCCTAGCGGTCATTTAGTGAACTAAGCCTTCAATCGTTTTATTGCTGGAAAACACGACTTTTTCTCGGCCTTGAGTATTACGTAGGCGACGCTTGATTTCGTCCATTGTGTTATCCATTTTATTCGAGGAAGATATATACAGCGGATTCTTGAAACTGAACAAATAAGCCAAAAATAAATGTTCCAAATGCAACTCCAACACAGGGCCTGATTTCCGAATATGCACTTAAGTCCCGGGTCTATATAGTATATAAAAAAAAATCTGGGGTCTCAAAACTACAATAATTGCTTATTACTTATACTTGCGAAATGAAATAGGTGTAGGTGGGAGGAGTCCTCGAAATGACAGCGGGCCTGTAGTCAGAGGCGCAGAGAGCCAAGTCGGGGCCCCGGGGATAAAATCTTTTGGGTACCTTTGCTATCCAGAAATTCTTTTGATGTCGTATTAGATCAATTATTTATTCCTTATTAAAATTATTAATCATTTAAAGAAACTTTAAAGTAATAGTAATTGAAAAATAATTAATAGAATTAAAATTATTAATTTAAAAAGGTATTATACTTTAATAAACATCCATGCTCTAAAAAATACCAACATTTTGTTTGGAAGGTTTCGTTACCTCCTTAGAAAAACTGTATTTGAAACGTTAACATTTTTGCATTGCATGTTTCCGCAGTATTAAAAAAATCAATATTTTTATGCAAGCTGGCAGCCAAAAAAAAAAAATTCAGAAGGTCAAAAAAGTGGAAATTTTAAAATTTCTCATAGAAAGTCTTTATCTTTAACATTTTGTTAAGTAAAATTCAAAATTTCGGAGGTTGGGCGGGCCCAGACTACTCTGGCTATACCCTTTCTTCCACTATTTAACAATGTGTCTAGGGGAAAAAAAAATTCTTGTTAAATAAATCTTTTCTACTTTTAGAGTCATGGCAAACCGCTGAATAACACCGTCAATGTCTACTTTTCTTGCAAAAGAAGACTCAATCACTAACACTCCTCGTTTTTGTCGTTGGTGGTTTATGCTCTAGCTGGCTTTTTGTAATTTCATTCAAAAATTAATGTGAAACATCCGGGGACATAATCTGAATTTGGATTTTTTTTTTTTTACAAAATTGTCAACACACAATTAAGTATTATATAAACAGCAAAAGTGGGGCCCCTTCACAAGCTGAGGCCCTAGGGATTTTTCCCCTGCTCCCCCTCCCTCTCTGCGCCACTGCCTGTAGTATCAGAAAGTGTTAATCGGGCCTTGCTCCAACAAATTAATAATTTATTTAATACAGCCAAAAAATAAATGTTTTGGCTGTATTTTCATTGATACAAATAAAAATTATTTTACTGCTGAATTTCTTTTTACGTAGATAGTAAAATATAGTCGTACTTGCGTTTTCCCCCTGCGTAGATGTCCTCTGGCGTTGAATATTTTTCAGACCATTTTACAACTATGGATATGGAGATTCTCATCCTTAAGTTACCCATATTAAGATAAGAGGGTCTGTTTTTAGCATATCGGTATCATGAAGATTCTGCAAATGCACTCGCAGCAAAATTAAGGTAATCAGATTTTTGAACAAAGAATTCCCAACAAACACACACAGGTTCTCTGAACGTCTATTAACGTCCAGAAAACGTCTTCTGAAAGTTAATAGACGTTCAGAGAACTTGTGTGTGCTTGTTAGGTTGAGTACAAATCAACGCGCTGTCTCTCTCTAATTCCGAAACCAAAATTGGGGACATTCAATGTTCTTTTTCAAATATAAACTTCTATTTATTCAACTAAGGCGTTATTAATATTCATAAAATGTTAGAAACATGATTTAGTTAAAAAAATTATTTACAAAGAACTATTTAAATTAAAATTTTGAGACCAATTCCAGTTTTACAGTTTGAGGACAGGCTGAAAAAAGTCCTGAAATTTGGGGACTGTCCTTGAAAATTGGGGAAGTTTGTCTCCTTATGTAAAATAAACTGTAAAATGAATTCCTCCTGTTTTTAGTATAATAAAAATATTGCACTAGACGTTCCGAATTTTTGCAGAGGCCTTGGATATTGAAAAGCAAATATTTAAACTTAAGCACATTGTGGCTGTTTTATTAAAATGAGAACAAAGCTGGACGAAACAGCGTATTTTGTTAGCTGTTTCTGGACGAAACACAGCTTAAGAACTTACTTTTTTAAAAAAATAGCTGTCTACTTCAACATGCAGAGATCACTTTATGTAAAAGGAAAAGATCATTGTATTTTTATTTGATTGAAGTTATCTTTAAACACTTGAAAACATAATATGTCACGGGAAATCAATGTCAGAGGTAGTCAGAGGTTTATTTAACAAATTTAGTCCATTACATTTCAGTGAAGTAGTTTTTTTGGACGATCCTAACAACTACAAGGATTAAAATAGTTAAACCAACCTTCCACTTTGATTTTCCGGCGGTATATCATTGATTAAAAAGTGTAAAAAAGTGATGTTCATAACACCCTTTTCCTGATTTAATAGAATAGGAATACAATGGCCAAGTCTGCGCAGAAAGGTTGCGCAGTCGTCTGTCCCCCATATGACGGAAAGTGAAGCGTCAGGCTGAAATGATTGTTGTCATTTCCTGAAAAGTTTCCGTAAGTTTGATGATGCCGTTTTCTTTAGAATAGCTTAATATCGGTCTTAACTTTCGCTTAACTGATGCTTCATTACGTCACAGTTTTTGTTTACTATGGTGATGGTGAAGTGAAAAGCAAACTGTGACAGAAGGTCCTTAAAACCGGCTTCAAAAATTTTACTTACCGTTTGTCCAGGACTATATATTTTTATCTTTATTAGAGGAATTCTTCATTTTAAACCATCATGAGTCGAGAAGGAAACCTAACTCAGACGGCGCACGGCTCGTATGTGCAATTAAACACTTTTGACGAAAAGGAAAACGAATTTGTTCAAGCGAAAACTTCCTATCCAACGCTGTTACCTTATAGAAGGTTAGTTTTAGTTAGTTTTGTTTTGCGCATTCTTTATTAAGCTATCATTGTGGCTTATATTTATGTACTGTGTTTATTATTAATTATTTTAAGCGTACTATATTTACGCAATTCATATCATAACATTTTAGTGTGTGGGAAAGTTAGGTTATTACCGCTGCATTACATGCATGATGAAGGACGTATTTTATTTAACGGTTGAAATTTTGAGTTTTGTTTCGAAAATGATAATGATATAGTGTTTTTGTAAAAAAATTCTGCCTTTTTCTTACCCCCTTCGAAATCTTTTTCTGGATACGTGCCTGTGCATGATGTGTATTCCTTGTAGCAAATCTGTCGGAGCCTTTTCCTAGAATAAAAAAATATGAAAACCAACGTCAAACTGTAATTTATCCAAGCAGTATGCTACTCATTGGATTCTTCTTTAAAATAAGTTGCTGGTTGGAACTTTGCTAAAGATAACATCACTATTCTAGCAGTGTGTAATAAGTTAAAAGAAAGAGTAATTTAAGGTTAAGTGTGTGGTTTAAAAGAGGGAGAGGTGTTACTGGAAGGAAAGTGAATAATGCTGTCTTATTTAAGTGGACAGTAAATATTATTCAGTTTATCTCGGTGTTCTTTTATGACTACTTTCAATGTGTTTTAATACATTGAAAAAGTTCAGGGTCACTGGGTACTTACGTATTATTCCGGCGGTCATTCTTGCCCAATTATTTTTTCGTCAAAAGTGTTGGCAAGCTGTTGCCTATCGTATTCCGAACCATTCATAATTTCATGTGTCCTGTCCAGCATTTATCTTGGCAAAAAATCGCGGTAAAATTGACCAAGACGGTGTATGCCCGATGTAAACACGGTGACAGTCACCAACCATTTTGCATGATCAGCAAAGCAAAGTAAAAGAATTTTAACACATTAAAATTGCTCATAAATTCCTCATAAATTCCATTAGCAAAAATATTAAAACAAAATACACTGTCCATATTTCACCTAAAAAACGTCGGCAAATTCAGTAACAGGTAATTTAAAATGAGCAACCAGTGGACTGTTTTTAACTCAAAAAAACTACAGTAGAATAAGCAACCTAGTTGCATAGCTAATGTAAACTGGGCAAACACTGGCCCGTTATCAAATCAAAAGAACATCGGTTAACTAAACAACCTAGTTGTACACCTCATACAAAGTCAGTATGATTAGAATAGCGTATAAATAGCACTGACAGATACATCAAATGTCAATTTAAGATTCACATTATAAACCTTAAACATTGCAAAGATTCGTTGAAAAAAGCACTTTTATTTTTTTTAATTAACCACTTGGAAATTCCCTAACACCCACCGCCTTGTAATGTAAAACCAGCATGCTTTCTTTTATTTAGTCGCACTACATTTCTAACAAACAAACACACACACAACGCAGGCCCGGACTGGCCAGGAAAGTTGGTCAGGGATCGCCGAGGGCCCCCGCCCCAAAGGGGCCCCGGTGAGGCATTCTAAACTGGATATACAACTTTATAATAAGAGTAATTTGATTATTTATTTTCCAGCAATCTTAGGCAGTGACGCAGCGGAGGATTCCAGAAACCCTGCGATGCAAGGGGGCCCCCGAAAAGTCAGGGCCCTCTAAAATAGTTAAATGTGATTTTTAGGCTCATAAGCCTAATTTTCAAATATTACATATTCTAATATTCTATTCTCTCTAAATTCCTCTTTAAGAGGCAGGGCCTGATTTCCGCGAGAGCATTCTGGGCAAGTACCCGGGCCCCCAAATTGTTCTTTAAAAATTTGTAAATTTTGAAAAACTTTTTCAAAGAGGGGGGCTCCCAATGAAGCTTTTGACCAGGGCACCCAAATCGACAAATCGGCTCCTGAAGATGCCCCTTTTAAATCTAGCCGAGGGCCCCCAAGAGAGCCAGTCCGGGCCTGATACAACGGCTTACTAACTTAAAACCAACATGCTTCCTTTTATTTAGTTTTATATTCAATCGTATTTCTAACAAACACACACACACTTTCTTTTCATACAGTAACATATTTAATTCCTTTCCATCCATAACATGAAATAATTTCAAATGGACTATATTCCGTACACGGTGCTTTGTTTACATATCAATGTTTTGTTTACAAATCATTGGCGAACAATCTGACACGAGAGTGAGCGATGCACCGCCAACTGCCGGTGGTAGTTGTGACTGGCAACCATAAAGAATACGTGTCTCGTCAGGTTTGGGAATTTGAAATTGTTTCCGTTATTGATGGAAGGGAATGAAATGTGTTATGTTAATATATGAAAAGAATTTGTGTATGTTTGTTAGAAATATAGTACGTTATAAGCCGGTGGGTGTTGGGGACATTTCTGAGCGGTTATTTTTTTTTAAATAGAGGTAAGTGCTCTTTTTTAACGAATCTTTGCAATGTTTATGGTTTTTAATGTGAATTTTAAATTGATATTTGAAGTGTTTATGTTTTCGTAAGTGCTATTTACGTGCTATTCTAATCATACTGACTTTATAAGAGGTGTACAACTAGGTTGTTTAATCCACCGATGTTTTTTTGAGTTGAAAACGGGCCAGTTTTTGCCCAGTTTACATTAGATGTACAACTAGGTTGCTTAGTTCACTGTTGTTTTTTTTTTTAGTTTAAAACGGTCCACTGGTTGCATAGTTTACATAGCTGTACAGCTAGGTTGCTGAATCCACTGAGGTTTTTTTTAGTTAAAAACGGGCCACTGGTTGCCTAGTTTAGATAGCTGTACAGCTAGGTTGCTGAATCCACTGAGGTTTTTTTAGTTAAAAACGGACCACTGGTTGCGTAGTTTAGATAGCTGAACAACTAGGTTGCTGAATCCACTGAGGTTTTTTTAGTTAAAAACGGGCCACTGGTTGCCTAGTTTAGATAGCTGTACAGCTAGGTTGCTGAATCCACTGAGGTTTTTTTAGTTATAAACGGTCGACTGGTTGCTCATTTTTAGTGGAATATATGTGCAATTTTAATGTGCTGATCGTGAAATATGGTTGGCGACAGTCGCTGGAGCTTGGCGGCCGCCAAGCTCCAGCGACTGTCGCCATGTTTACATGGGGTGCGCACCGGCTTGTGTGATTTTACCTTTTTAATTCCCAAACTGACGATACACGTCTTTTTATGGTTGCCAGTGAAAACTACCTCTGGCAGGGTACTTCACTCCTGCTTTGCATCGCCCACGATGGTGCCAGAATGATCACCAGATGAAACATGTAAACATAACATCGGTATGTAAACAGGACTGGATATGGAATATAGTCCAAAATCGCTTGCCTTGGTGGACCGCCAGGAAAATGCATAAGCACCGGCCACTGTATTAGTGCTAATTTATGCAGTGGTTAAAGGAGTTTTAAAATAAGTCATTAAATATTTTTTTGAAATCTGACGTGGACACCACAACTACTGTGTAAGTATGTCTATTAAATTATAAGTATTTTCGGTAAAATCATACAAGCCGGTGCCCACCCCATGTAAACATGGCGACAGTCGCTGGAGCTTGGCGGCCGCCAAGCTCCAGCGACTGTCGCCAACCATTTTCCACTATCAGCACATTAAAATTGCACATATATTCCACTAAAAATGAGCAACCAGTGGACCGTTTTTAACTAAAAAAACCTCAGTGGATTCAGCAACCTAGTTGTACAGCTATCTAAACTAGGCAATCAGTGGTCCGTTTTTAACTAAAAAAAACCTCAGTGGATTCAGCAACCTAGCTGTACAGCTATCTAAACTAGGCAACCAGTGGCCCGTTTTTAACTAAAAAAACCTCAGTGGATTCAGCAACCTAGCTGTGCAGCTATGTAAACTATGCAACCAGTGGACCGTTTTTAACTAAAAAAACCTCAGTGGATTCAGCAACCTAGTTGTACAGCTATGTAAACTATGCAACCAGTGGACCGTTTTTTACTAAAAAAACCTCAGTGGATTCAGCAACCTAGTTGTACAGCTATGTAAACTACGCAACCAGTGGACCGTTTTTAACTAAAAAAAAACAACAACAGTGAACTAAGCAACCTAGTTGTACAGCTAATGTAAACTGGGCAAACACTGGCCCGTTTTCAACTCAAAAAAACATCGGTGGATTAAACAACCTAGTTGTACACCTCTTATAAAGTCAGTATGATTAGAATAGCACGTAAATAGCACTTACGAAAACATAAACACTTCAAATATCAATTTAAAATTCACATTAAAAACCTTAAACATCGAAAGATTCGTTAAAAAAGAACACTTACCTCTATTTTTTTGGTAAATAACCGCTCAGAAATGTCCCCAACACCCACCGGCTTATAACGTACTATATTTCTAACAAACACCCACAAATTCTTTTCTTATATTAACATAACACATTTCATTCCCTTCCATCAATAACGCAAACAATTTCAAATTCCCAAACCTGACGAAACACGTATTCTTTATGGTTGCCAGTCACAACTACCACCGGCAGTTGGCGGTGCATCGCTCACTCTCGCGTCAGATTGTTCGCCAATGATTTGTAAACAAATCATTGACATGTAAACAAAGCACCGTATACGGAATATAGTCCGTATTTTAAGTGCACTTAATCTAAATTTATTTCATTTGAAATTGAGATACAATACTTCAATGAAATTAGGGGTAATTTACTATCAGCGATGTTAGCATGCCAAAATCATCAACATCATGTTTTTGTATTCAGAACCTGATTATGACCGAAGGGGGCCCCATGCTTTGATGAATTTGGGGGCCCCCAACTATGAAATTTGTTTTATTTTTCATAAAATTGTCATATAAAAAATATATTTCAGAACAATATTTGAAATTGGGGGCCCTGGGCAAAGTCCTGATTTGCCATGCGATAATAAGGCTCTGCTTGTATTATGGTTACATTATTTGATATGCATCCCTGGTTACAGTATTATAAAAAAACTAACAAAATACACTTTAAAACTTCTTAAATGTTATAAAGCTTTGATTGCCATATTATAGAATATACATTTAACAATCAGGGACATATTACTGAAAAGGATGTGATTGAAGTTTTTAAAAAAAAAAAAAAAATTGCACACTAAAAGATTTTATTTAAATAATGACGAAATAAAATTGTGTTACTCAATTACTCTCCAAAATGTTGTTGTTCATTATGATCATGTATCGAAATTTAACCTGTTCAGGACCGGCGAAAGGAGAAAGAAGCGCTTCCCCAGGCCCGCGCGCTCAGAGACTACGCACGCACGGGACCGGTATGATATTTGAAATGATATTTGAGGTTTAATCAAAAAAAAGCTCGGAACCGAAAGTGCAAATTGAAGGTCAAAGCTCTCTGGAATGATATTTGAAAATGTAACAGACTTCAACCGCCATCTAGTGCCGTTTAAAAATTCAAATAAAACGTTCCAATCTGAAATCACGTCTGTGTGATGATGGGCCGGCTGGCACGGAAACACTGATCACAAATACGATATTGCGGGCCGTGAGGGAAGAATCGTCTGATCACATATACGCGATCACGGTCCTGAACAGGTTAAGGCTTCAGGTTGGGAATATCGGATCATATTTTAGTAATGTGTACAGCAATAAGGTTTATATACTACTCATAGTGCGAAGAATTGATTTCAGTGAAAGACATCTTAAAATGAACTGGTATTGTAACACAGTTGTTTACTGGAATAATTACATGTGAGAAATATGCGCAAAAGCATTATTGTCTCTATTTAAATGTGAAATTGTTAAGGTTGATGAAAGCCTTTACGCAAGAAGGAAAAGCCACATCAGTTGTGTTCTTCCTCTACAATGGGTATTAGGCAGCTTATGCCTAGTTAATGCAATCCCGCTCTGTTTTTCATTTTGTGGGATTGCATGTATTGTTGCATTCACTACCATTCACCCCCAAATAAAATATTTTCTATGTATAAAATTAAATGCAGTCGATGTATGCCTTCCAATACCTAGAGAATGTAATCCCGCACTGTTTTTTGCTTTGCGGGATTAATGTTTTGCTTTGCTTTGCGAGATTTGATGATCCCGCAATCCTGTGGGATTGACATTTCATTCAAATAAAAATTAATTTTCATAGAGGAAAGTAAGAAAAAGTAAGATTGTAAGCACTATCAAGTTTAATACTATATCTTATTTGATAATTAATACAATACCTTACATAAATATGAAAAGTATAGTCATTATATAGTCTTCCCACAGGAACAGGGTAGCATTTCCTACATATGCCAGAAAACAAATTAATGCTTTCTCGTAACTGTTCCCAGTTGCTCTGCAAAAATGCTTTTGAAAGCTGTATATGTATTGAAAACTACATCATGTATGGAAGTACAGCTTTTTCAGATTGCTGGAGAGACTATGAGATAGAATTGAAAGATGCTGGGTTTAGCCATCTGTCAACCACTATCAATGGCGTAACTATAGAGGGATTTCAACTTACTGTGCATTTATTCTTACTGTGTCATGTACATTATATATGTACACACACATACATATGTGTTGCAGTACATGTACCTCCTCCCCCTATAAAAAATTTATCGCTGCGCCACTGATCATCAGTATAATTTTGTAAACCTATTTTCAGGATAGCATACACAATCAGTAAATCGAATGTGGAGTAGCACAAAATAGTGGTATAAATGCTAAAGCAGCACTGCATGTCTAGATCTAGAAATGTCACTATCTAGAATCTTATTAGGATTTGTTGCAAAAGCAATATCCTCAAAATGAATTTTTTTTTTAAATGTTGATAGACATAGTAAATTTTATGTCTCCTATGTCAATTTGTATTTCACCTTTTTCACGACTTATTTATATCGTTATATGGAAATGCATAAGGACGGCACCCTCATATCCTCGTTTTATGCTTAGTACTTTACTTTGTTTATTTTAATGGCAATAAGTTCTGTTATCAAAACTGAAAAGTACCTGTGAAGATTTAGCAATTTCTAACCTAATGTACATATTGCCAGAGTTCAGTTTTTTTATAGATTTATTTTTGTCACTTAAATTTGATAATACTTTGCCTAAAGCCACCAATCCTGTCGATAGCTTGCAAAATTTGGGGCATTGCCCAAACAATGACCGACAATAGACAATACACTTAAGAGCCAAAGCATTATGACCACCTACTCAATAATGCATTGCACCTCCTTTGGCCTTCAAAACTGCTGCAGCTTGCCTGGGCTTGGATGACTTGAGTTCTTGGGAGACAGGTTGTACCAAACATTTAAGCAGCAGTCCCGCAAAGTCGAGATATTTGAAAATGATGGTGTTTGTGTTTGAGCTCTGAGCTGCCACTCCATGTAATCCCAGAAATGCTCTATGGGATTAAGATCCAGTGAGTTAGGTGGCCAGGAATTCATCACTATGCTCTTCAAGCCACTCCAACGCTTGTCCAGCTTTGTGACATGGCACATTGTCCTGTTGACAGATTCCATTTTCTGTTGAGAAGAAATGCCATGTTTGTAAAAGTGCAACTGATCTGCAATGATGTTCAGATAGTCCGCAGCATTCATGGTTTGTTCTACCACAACTATGGGTCCCAGAGCCGCCCAAAAGAATGTCTCCCAAAGCATAATACCACTGCCACCAGCCTGTGTGTAGCCTGCTGTACAAGAGGGGAGCAGCTGTTCTGGAAAACATCGTACCCTGACACTAACATCGATGTGATAAAGGGGAAACTGGAATTCAACCAACCAGGCAACTCTCTTCCACATATCGATGGTCCAGTCTTTATGTTCCCATGCCAACTGTAGGCGAAAATAACGCTAGTTGACAATGACGCTTGGTAAGCAGAGGCACACGAGTGGGACTTCTGCTCCGCAGTCCCTTATCCAACAGTGTCTGCTGCACTGTGTGTTCCGAAACACTTACACTTGGACCTGCATTGTATTGGGCTGTCAGCTGAGCCATTGTCTGCCGCCGATTTTTCTGTACTAGGCAGGACAATCTCCAACATCCTCTTTCTTTGATGATGCATGGATGTCCAACATCTTGGCGTCTACTGCTGGTTTCACTGTCATTCACCCACTTTTTATAAATACTAACAATGGCAGATCGTGAATAACTGACTAGCCGTGCAGTTTCAGATATACTTCACTTGTTCAGAGTCTTGGGGAGATTTTAAATCTGTCCTCTATCCAATTCACTTACAAGGAGAGGGCACGACCTTGGACTCACCGATTTGAATGAAATTTGGTACAAATATAGCTCACAAAACATACAATCACTGATGCGATCAACAGCCTTTCCCATCACTCACAGACGTAAGTGCAAGAATGATTCTTTACCTTCTCCAGCAGCAGTCAAATACCATTCCCATTTAATTATGTGCTCTGCATGTCATCCAGACGAGTTCATTGAAAAATGTGGGGGTGGTCATATGTTTTGGCTCGGCAGTGTATAGGCTCGTCAGTATGAGTTACATTCATTCATACAGACGTCAAAAAACGACAAAATGGACTTGCAATACTTGGTCAGAATTGATTTGTATACATGCCAAGGACGTATTTAAGGGGGTAGGTCCTCCACCCCCCCTCCATCCGAAATTTTGATTTTGTTACTAAAATGATGATGATATAGTCTTTTTGTGAAAAATTTTGCCTTTTTTACCATTTGGACCCCTCAAAAATGTTTTTCTGGATACGTGTCTGATACATGCATATATATATATACGAACGTAAGATACATACGTTCATTGAGACATCTCATAAAAACTCTTCAAAGTAAATTTAGAGATAGACAAAATTGATTTTTTCATCAAATCTGAATACTGATTTTTTTACAATCAATACTTTCTTTTACTTCCTGGTAGAAAAAAAGCCCTCCTAATACTTTATTGTACACTTACTAGTACTTGGAAGGAATTTCAAAAATGAAATTGTACCGAGAATTCATTTTGAGCTACTTATTCTCTAGGAATAACCAGTATGTTACTAGAATGTAATTATTTCTTGGTGGTAGCAGACTAGATAAATTGGATATGTGCTTTTTGTGGTATTTAATAATACAAGTTTCAAAAACACTGTTTTAAGGTAAGTGCTCATCAAGACCAGAGAACTTTGTATATTCTACAAATAAATGGTGTATATTCTACTTGTATTTTGAAAAAAAAAAAGTGTTTGGATTTTTTTTTTTTTTTTTTTTTTTTTTTTTAGTAAACTACAACTATTTTTTGAAAAAATGTAGTTAACTTCAAATACTACTACTTTTCCACTACTTTTAGGAGACAAATTTTTCTAAAAGATTTAATTTACATTCATATTTAAGGTATTCATAATAATGAAAACGATAAGAAGTGCCAAGCTTGGAGCACTTACGGCCATGGCCTGTGCATGCTTTACATAGGAAGAAAAATAACTGATGTTTTTTAAATGGGTAGTATTGGAATAAATTAAAATGGGGGACATTTTTTTTTTCAATAAAGATAAAATAATGAACTGTGTTAGTTACTGTTTACACACTCAGTTAGGAGATTACTGTGTTACATACTGTTTTTCAAATGAAGGAGAAATAAAGAATATCAACACTAACGAAGTTTTTAGAAATATAAATCATTTAACCCTTTGAGGCGCAACCCTTTCCCAATACTGAAAAAAGGGCAGCCATTGCCTTCGCTCGACTTAACTACCAGCAATATGGCGGACGATCGAAACGTTCATCGCGTGCCACAGATCTAGAGACCCTTTTTTGACGACAGCAGCCAGCTGTCGTCAAAAAAGGGTCTCTAGATCTGTGGCACGCGATGAACGTTTCGATCGTCCGCCATATTGCTGGTAGTTAAGTCGAGCGATGGCAATGGATGCCCTTCTTTCAGCATTGGGCAATCTATCCAGCTGTTCTCGCATTCTTCAATTTTTTACGGGAAATGACGTGCTAAAAATAAAGGATTCTCGTGGAGCTATGTCACCCGCAACTATTTTTATAGAAATCCAATCTATTCTTCGTGACTGGCAACAGTCAAAGTGTCAGAGTTTGGTGTTCCCAGAGCGGAAACACTGCGCGTTAAAGGGTTGAAACGAATAATTATGGAATCATATTAAAAATTAGTTGTATAAAGAGATTGACATATGGTTCATATAATCTGAAATTCAAGAGAAATGTTTTTCTTTTGTGTATACGTGTACAGTATAATTAATATTCAGCAACTATTTCATTTTTTACGTTGCTATCTGACAGCAAAATGTGCCCTAAAGTAATTGCAGCACTGTCTAATTGATCGTTTTTTGATTAGATTAAAATTGCAATATGTAAATATCTTTTCTAGTGGATAATTGTTTTAAATAGCATTATTTTTGAAGAAATGTCGGAATACAATTTTAACATCCCATACCAATATGTTTATTCAAATTTAATTTATTTTAAATTTGTCCGATTTCGCCCAGTGCCTGGGACTAATTACAAAAAATTGGAAAAAATACCAACGAGTTTTTTGAAGTCTCGCATATTATCTGCTTTTAAAACTGTTCAAAAGCTATGCAATAAGTGTAGACCCATTTCCTCCGAATGAGCAACTTTAAAGATAGACATTAATCATTAAAAGCACGCTTAAAAGTATAATAATAATTATAATAATAAAGAAGCCTCTAAATCGGCCTTAAAAGAATTAGCTTAGATTATTTTCAAAAACTGATAGAGATAATCAACAAGTCACCTACATTTAGATTGTGTTCCTGTGTTGGCTTTTGAAGCGTGACCCTAATATTCTTTCAGTCGATCTGTGGATCAACTGAAAGTTCTACTACTACATGTGTTCGGTGTTAATGTTTTGAAATGTTCAGAGTTAAATAGTATTGTTTTGTCCTGAGGTATTTCAACGGAAACTTAAGTATGATGGTGCCTTGAGGTACGAGTTAAATGCTTTCTTTCACAGAGCTCGTTAGTCAAAATATCCGGTATCTCGAATCCATTGCTCCCATTAGAATTAAATGAGATTCATCTTTACCAGGTCCAGATAAATCTTTTCCAATTTTTTTTCTATAATTGTATACTTACATATTATACAGGGTGTCCCAAAAAAGATGGTAACGCGTTTCAATTCTTTAAATATTAGAGATAAGTGGGCAATGTAAATTTTTAAAATGCTCAAAATAAGGTAGGAAAAAAAAAGACTGCTCTAAGAAAAATTTACTCTCGTTAATTTTTAGAAAGTAACACTTTTTAAATTTGTATACGACCCTCGTGCAAAAAATTCCCTGTGAGTAAAATGTTCCCCATACACTAATGAGGTGATGTTCAAAATTAGAGAATTATATTTTTAAATATTTTAGAGGTATGAAAATAAATATATGCTGACAATCACTTTTCAATGGCTCTCGAAGAAAAAATCATATCGAATGATTACGTTTCACGGGACGTACATAAATTACGAAAGAAAATAATTTTTTTCACTCTAGCAATAATTGATTACATTAAAATTCATGTACAGTACCTGGCGATCTTTGTAAAAATATATCCGAGACATTTTATGACGAAGCGCTGAAATTTTGTTCATCGTCTCATAAGTGTATGGGTCACATTTTACTAATTGGGAATTCTTTGCACGGGTTGCCGTAGGCAAATTGAAAATGTGTAGCTTTTTTTAAATTAACGATATGAATTTCTTCTTAAAGTAATCTTTTTTTTTCTACCTTATTTTTAACATTTTTTTTTCAATTGACGTTGCCCACTTATCTCTAATGGATAAAGAATTAAAGTGTGTTACCACCTTGTAGGGACACCCTGTATATACAGTTTTAAAAATATGTGCATATTCTGCAAAAAAGAAAATCAAAGTATTAAAATATTCGTTCATATTTTTTTCCCCACTTCACTTTTGTTTAATAATTTAACTTTACACCTCACTATGGTAAACTTGTATCTGGAATTCCAATATTCATCGCAAGTTAACCCTTTAACGCGCAGTGTTCCCGCTCTGGCAAAGGGTTGCGCCCCAAAGGGTTAAAGATTGACCTAATCTTGTTTGGTTTCGCATCTGAAAAAACTCGGTATGTTAGGGCACTGGTATCTCAAGGTATACCACTGTACATTGAATGCTTATTTTGTAGCTAATCTGTATTTTTTGTGTGATCTTTTTAACTGTGTTTCTTTTCCACGCCTCCTCTTTCTTTTTACACGTGTGACGGATTCTCCTCGATAACACACGTATGTTCTTTTACCCCCTTGTTGCTTTTCTTTCTCTATAACCATCTTATTAAGCTTTGCAGATATATGAATGCTAATCTTTTAAAATTTTGCTTTTGCTATTTTAGTTTTCCATCATACGAGAATGTTAAATTTTGATTTTCGAATACTGTTCAAGCTATCACTGTAATATTCTCAAAATTCAAATCTACTTTGTTTGATTTTGAAAGCATTATACAATGAAGCTTCTGTGAACGACCACCTCTATTCAGCGACCCATTTCGTGAGGCACCGATTTTTTTATCCTTTCTACTTAATGTTAAAAGATCCTATAGAAGAGACCAACCTGTCCCAGTTCCTTGTCGAAAAATTTTCGTGCATTTTTTCGGGAACAAAGTAAGGAAATCTTATGCAAGTACACGGACGCATCACGTACAGATCTTGTAGGTTAGAGAAGGGGTATGTTTAAGAAACGAGTCATTTTACCTTTGGAGTATCCTATTGATGTGATCGAGTGACACGAAGAAGGAAATTTGGAGAGGAAATGGGCGGTTACTTTTGGCTGTGGGATAACCCAAAAGGCAAATGTTAAAACAAATATATTTTATTATGGCAAATTCAGAATACTTGAAGTATAAATGCTCTTATTACTGTTTTGCCCACTTTAAACTCTCTTTTCTTTTCATCGTGTTGATTTTCAGACAATGGCGGATCCAGAAAAGTTTCAAGGGGGGGGGGGTCGTCGATCGACCGCCGTGTTGGTAGTTAAGCGGATGGATGGCAACGGCTGCACATTTTGAGCGTTGGGCAGTCTATCCAGTTGGCTTTCTATATTGATGCGAAAATGCTTGCGCGCCAAAGGATTAAAAAAACGCAACTGAAAAGACTCGGTTACATAAAATAAAACGCTAATCTGATGAGTGGCGGATCCAGGAAGGATCCAAGGGACGATCGATACGCAAGGGCAAGTATATTACGAGATGGGCCACTCTTTTTACTTGTTCGTCCTTAATCTGGAACCCGTGTTTAACCTGTTCGCTCTCATCATTAAAAAAAAAAAAAAAAAAAAAAAAACGCAACGGGAAAAAGATTTTCCTTCTTTGACCGATGTTGTCTCCCTGAATGGGTCTTTCATTTCAAGAATCATTCAGGAAGACAATGTCGGTTAAAGAAGGGGAGTCTTCTTCGTTCCTTTTTTCGTTTCTTATAATAATGGGAGCGATGAGCTTGTTAAAAATGGGTCCAGCAGCTCGTTTAAGTGCGCTCACAAGGTAGGGTGATTGCTGCATCGCCTTCCCACCCCCGTCTCCATTCTCGGACCAAGGTTTGTACCTTACTTTGACTTACCAGACTACACTTCACTAATCACCAGATTTTAATCTTTACATCTGGCAAATTTTAAAAAAGGTTGCACAGTCACTTTAAAGTTTTTTTTTTTTTTTTTTTTTTTTTTTTTTTTTTTTCCCCATGCATGTTATCGTAGATAATGGATCTGTAACTCATTTCTGTTTTTCAAGTTCAGAGTTGCCATTTAGTGAAAAAAATATATATCTTAGCGATATATATGCGCCTTCTGGAATGTAAAAAAAATTTTCGGTCTCTGTTAATATTTACCTGTATTGATATAGCACTTGTGTATAAAAATGCTTGTTTTAGTCTATTGAAAATTTGAATTCCCTTAAACAGGGAAAATAAAGTAAAATCAAAGACAAACTATGAAATTTTGTATGACTCATTTTCCATGGTAAACATTTTGCAACAATATTACTTCCTTTGGATTCTGTGAAATTTTGTACAGGCCCTCAGGCCAATTTTTTTGAGTATTACCGCTAAATTGCACCTTACGGTTCCTTATATGTGTATAAAGTAATTGTTACAACAGGCAATGGAGTGTAAAGACTAGCGTAATCCAAATAGTAATAGGTTATTGCAATTATGATGGATTACTAACTATATGCATGGCCAGCTTATAACATGACCTGTTTAGCAGCTCTTAATAGTCAAATTTACAATTTTGTCTTAAAACGCTTGTATTTAATTACTTGCAACGAAACAGCTGTTTTAGCTTCAAAATTAAACATTTTTTAAGCTTTTTGAAAAATGGCTGTTTTTCTTGTCTCGGCTCGCATGACTTAGTTGCCAGTTATGTTGAGTAAATTATAGGAATGTGACGATAGTAACCATAGCATTTGTTTTGTTGAAGTAATTTAAAAAATGCTTACCTGATGTTTTTCATCCAATGTGTTACTGTTGTGTACATGTTCATTAAACTGTGTTTTATATTCTAGTGCAGGGATGACTAACTTTTTTCGATTCGTGTACCAGTTAAATGATGGTTTATTCTCAGTGTCTAGTGTTCCGCTTGTTATGATTCTTTTTAAAAATCATCTTAAAACTCCTGCTATTATTTCCAACTACCGGATTATATTTTGTAATTATTTTTGCTGTGAATCCTTCAAGAAATGTAAATTGAATAAACAGCATTTTAGAAATATATCAGTTTAAAATTAAGACAAGGTAAAATGCCCCAGTGGTGTATTTTCAGTGAGTAAGTGAATAAAAATAGTACCTAAGGGTGCCATCAAAATCAGTGGCATGCGTGTGCCATAGGTTCGCCGTTAGTGTGTTAGTGAATCTGTTTAATTTTTTATCTGAAAATTTACTGATACGTTGAAAGCTTTATCAGATGGTTTTAAATAATGAATAATATTTGTACAGGTATTGATTTTTTTTTTTTTTAGTATTATTGATTGCCTTGGTTTCGTAACTTTCAGATAATAGTTTATCTCATATGCACTTTGACTGATATTTTAGGGTTTCTGAAGCTTTATTTTATTTTTAAGGTTGTTTATTTTTTCAGCTGTCAACCAAAAAAGTTTAATTTACAGGACGTGTAAAATTAGGTGCCTACAAATGAATAAAGTAGCAAACGCTCAACATTTAAGAAAAAACACAAGTAATGAATGTGCCGTTTGTGTCAGTGTATTAATAAAGTGACCATTTTTTTCTGAACCGAAAATCAGGACAGTTCTACACCGCAGATTCGGGGGGGGGGGGGATAAAAATGTAATCCCGAACACCCCCCTCCCCTCAACAAGATTTTTTTTTCTACACATAATTTGATTTTCTACTTTTATGAGTAAAATGAGTTGAAAAAATATAGCGAATATGCAAATAAAATAGACGTATTATATAAACTTACGTTTTAAATAATTTTATTGTTAATTTTTGGATAAATTTCTGAAATTGTTTGTTTTCTAATAACAATTTTAGAATCACCATCTACTGATTATATTGGTATGCATTAATACATATTATAAAACGATCATTTTTATCAATACCAAAGAAAACTGGCGTTGAATAGAAGTAACAAACTTTGTAAACAACACAATCATTTTCATGTGAATTTATTGCCAATTTATTTTACATTTATTTATTTATTTTGACTTTGGCGCTACAAGAATGGAAAAGCGGTACATTTTAGGATCCTGTAGGGCCAGCAGGACATATAGGTAAAAATCAGGACTGTTCCGCCAAAAGCAGAACGTCTGGTCACTTTATAAAAATATGTGCATAAGAAATATCTCCCCTTTTGACTTGGAAATGAAGCAGATGCCAGGCACATAAGTTCTTGTTGAGGCCTCAAAATTCACGGTTATCCACTGTACGTGCTCACGTCTCGATGTCCGCCAGCTGAGGCTACTGCTCTGGAAATTTCTAAGACCAGTATTGGGAAGTAATGCCGAGGACGAAGTAGAATTTCAGCCGTTGCGTCTTATACAATTTTTTAAAAAAAGCGAAAAGAAATAACAACAAAAGCAAAGTTTTTGAGAATACTATTATAAAGCCTAATTAATGTATCCTACTAATTTTTGTTTTGTTTTTTCAACCAAAATACCCTTTAAACCCTGCCTATATGAATGATGATCTGAAATGCTTTTACTGTACATTTGTTCTACCTCTGCAACATTGCATTTTCAAGTAAGAAAAATAATTCATAGGAAGCGCATCGATTATAAAGTATTTCCTAACACTATAGGATTTGCGTCATTTTAGAGTGTATCAATTTTTTAGCTACTGAAAACACTTAACCGTTAATGGCACAGCGATGGATATTTATATCGTATGTTTAAAGCACGTTCACTGCCGGATTAGAGTACAAGCCAAATTTCTTATGTCAAACTTACATATAAAATGTAGTTTTTGATAATAAATGGTACATGTTTTGAATAATGAAAATATCAGATATTTCTTTCAAACTGCGTGTTTTTCAAAAGATTAATTAATTATTCACGAAATTGACATCGGAAATTTAGCTTACACTCGTGAATATCACAGCGAACGTGTTTAAAATTCATGCATTTAAGGATTATTGTAGGCATGCAAAATAGAATCATTATAGCATTTTAACTTAATTGAGAAAAAAAAATGAATGCCTTCATACTATTAGAGCTTTCTACTTACGTTTATTCGCTTTCCGTTGTATCGTGTATATTCGTTCTTTTCTTGCCGATACTTCGAACTGTCGCCGTGGCTGAAATTGCTCTGCACGCCCGAAGATGGAACCGTTTATCTCACCTTTTTTATCTTATTTGCACAAACAGCATACTGGCTGGTGAGTCGGAAAATTTCAAGATAATCGTATCGCGCGGGAGTCTTGAAGGAGATGCAGCAAAGAAAAAAAAATGACTTTGTTATTTGTACTTGTTCCTGAAAAAGCAATATTCGTATTAAAATACGTAAAACTGTAAGGGACTCCACCGAATAAAGACACCTGTTTTAAGAGTCAGTTCTGTTGGTCCCCAGTCTTAACCCTTTGAGGCGCAACCCTTTCCCAATGCTGAAAATAGGGCAGCCGTTGCCATCGCGCGACTTAACTACCAGCAAGATGCCGGACGACCGAAACGTTCATCGCGTGCCACAGATCTAGAGACCCGTTTTTTGACGACAGCTAGGGTCTCTAGATCTGTGGCACGCGATGAACGTTTCGATCGTCCGCCATCTTGCTGGTAGTTAAGTCGAGCGATGGCAACGGCTGCCCTTTTTTCAACATTGGGCAATCTATCCAGCTGTTCTCGCATTCTTCCGTTTTTCAGCAGATGTCAGTGCTGTCAAAAATAATCGTGACAATTTTTTTTTACGGGAAATGACGTGCTAAAAAGTAAAGGATTCTCGTGGAGCTATGTCACCCGCAACTATTTTTATAGAAATCCAATCTATTCTTCGTGACTGGCAACAGTCAAAACGTCACAGTTTGGTGTTCCCAGAGCGGGAACACTGCGCGTTAAAGGGTTAATGTATTCACCTTTGGATAAGGAACACTCTACTTAATCCTTTCTAAGGCGAGTTTATGCTCAGGGAATCGAAAATACTTCGGAATTTTTGAGCTCATTTTTTAGGCTTAATTCATATACAGTAGAACCTCGATTATCCGAAGTAATTGGGACCGAACCTACTTCGGATAATCGAGAATTCATCAATAATCATCTAGTTTAATATGTAGTATCGTCATTGAACTGTTATTATGACTATTTTAGCTGTTAAATAAATTAAAATTATGAATGAAAATAAATTTATTTCTGAAACAAAAACGTACAATGGTTTAAACGGAAGCTTCATCTGGCGTACATTGGTCATCCTTTGCCACGCAGCTCTATCCCGAAGTTTTCTTAAAAGCATGATTTCAGCGGAATCGCACTGCTCCTGTTGTTCCAACCAAAGAAGGCCTTTTGAGAAGCACTCAAAAGCATCATTGTTACTGATCTTATTTACTCCAGAATCATTCTCATCTTCATCATCATCATCTTCTTTTGGAGGTTTTCGGACTTCTTCATATTAATTCCTCATCATTGAGCAACTGGAAGCCTGAATCTTCCACGTCACAGTTCAACTAATCTGGGATTTCTCTATCCTCACGATTTTCAAAACCTTTCATTGTGCTAAAAAGGCTTGAAAACTCTGTAACACTGTCTTTCACAATGTCTGTAGCATTTTCATCTGCGCCAGTTGAAAAATTCGGCAAAAGTTTTCGTCAACTTCGTCTTAGTGTCGATTGCGGGATAAATTCCCACGCGTCACTGATCATACAGGTATAAATGCAGTCTTTGATCTTGACAGTTTTCCAAAACTCAGTTATTGGAACTGCACCGGATTCAGAATCTAATTAAAAAAGTAATTTTCTGACGAAAAAAAAAAAAAAAGTGTAGAAGAAACCGACTTCGGTTAACGGAGAGTTTCGGTTAATCGAGGTTCTACTGTATTTTCCCTCTACATTAATATCCGACGTGAAAATTAAAGAAACAAGCATTAAACAAACGTATAAATTAATTAGGAGGATGAATTAGTTATTCACAAAATCAAAGTCTGAAAATATCTGCTGCTTGTATAAGCAATTAAACGCAAATAAATATAGAATTAAAAGCCATGATTCTTGTGGAAAAAAAACCTCAAAATACTAGTGTTAAACGTTAAAATAAATAAAAAGTTTGTGAAAAAACACATGAAATGTTACTTATAAGTAACATTTTATGCGTGTTTTTCGCAAAGTTTTTATCTATTCCATGATTCTTGTGTTCATTTTTTATATAATTATTCGAGGTTAAAAAAAAATGCAAATAAAAGAAAAGCATATACGGCAGATATAATTTAGAATCTATTCATATGATAAAAATAGTTATCGATTATTACTGAACAAAAATCAGAAAATTTATTAATGATAACGGATTTCAGAAGTCAACAAACCGTAGATGGTAAATATTTTTACCACGGCCATAGGAAGGATTAAGGGACACCAAAAATAAAGTAGGGTGTACGAAAGAAATAAAAATAGAAGTACCCTCTGTTAGTAAACTTTTCGAAGGCAAGTTTGTGGTATGTAAAGATAGTTTTGTGACAAGAGAACAATAAAATGAAAATTAAAAGTTATAAGCCCCTTCAAAAAATGTTCTACTTTTAGTGACATAAGTACAGAACATTATTGTACTAATAGCCATGAGAAGAAGTAGGATTTTCATCAGTTCTTCTCTGGGGGATCACTAAGTGAATCTGTTAAGAGAATGTGTTTTATGCCGATGATAATTTGAAAATTGTGACACTGAAAACTATATAGATTCTTTAAAATACTTCCCAGGTAAAGAAACAAATCATGATAACTGTTGACACTGAAGGACTTCAGCGACTCATGTTACGCACATGGACAAAATCGAGTGCGATGGATACACTTTCAAACAGACCCTTGTAACGAGTTATTTTTAAATAAATACCTCTAAATACCAAAACTATTATTAGCAATAATTAATTTTTGAAATATGATTTTTTAATTTTCATTAAGTTTCAAATTTAAATGAGAAAGTTTGGCCATGCTATTTGTTGGTACAATATTTATTAAAAATTACAATCTGAATTTCTAATTTCAATGATATTTTTAGAATGCAACCCATGAGTTAGGAAAACCGTTTTATAAAGAACAAAATGTATGGTCCTGTGGGTGCCCTTTAGTAGAATGTACTACTCTATTCTTACGTCATTTTGTGTGGGTTATTTGTAATGGCAGGTACGGAAAGTTTCGAGGGAAGGACGATAAGTATGACGAAGTATATTATGAGAGATAAGCTCTTCTCTTTTTTCTCTTGTTCATTTTAATCCTTTCAGGCGCAACCCTTTCCCAATGCTGAAAAAAGGGCAGCCGTTGCCATCGCTCGACTTAACTACCAGCAAGATGGCGGACGATCGAAACGTTCATCGCAACGTATCGATCGTCCGCCATCTTGCTGGTAGTTAAGTCGAGCGATGGCAACGGCTGCCCTTTTTTCAGCATTGGGCAACCGATCCAGCTGTTTTCGCATTCTTCCATTTCCCAGCAGATGCCAGTGCTGTTAAAAAGAATCGTGACCATTTTTTTACGGGAAATGACGTGCTAAAAGGTAAAAGATTCTCGTGGAGCTACGTCACCCGCAACTATTGTTTATAGAAATCCAATCTATTCTTCGTGACTGGCAACAGTCAAAACGTCAGAGTTTGGTGATCCCAGAGCGGGACCACTGCGCATTAAAGGGTTAATTATCTTGTTTTCTCTTATCATGAAGGGACGCAACGCAGAAGGCTCTTTGAGCCTTCTGAGCCGATAATCTGTGCCACTTTTAGTCGATGTTCTGTGCCAACCAATGGCCAAGGGGATAAGACCGCTGAACATCGGTGGATGACCGAAGTGTTTAGGAATTCTGAACTATCGCTCGGCTGTCGGTCTAACGGTATGGAGTTTTGGGTGGTTTTCTCCAGGAAGTAGCGTGAATACGCGTTAGAACCCCTTGAAAAGTTCTTCGTTCAATGCATCCCCCCCCCAGGCAGATAGCACTCATGTACATTTGGCTTAACGAAATAACCGTAACCGTTCTGGGAAACATCTTAAATGTAATAAAAAGAATTCCTTCATACTTATAGATCTTGCTACTTACGTTTAAATTCTTCTTTCCGTTGCATCTTGTATTCGTATTTGCTCATCAGAGAGGACTAAAAAAAAAGCTCAGTCGAAGAATGAAGTCTTTTTTATTCTGTCAGAGCGAACAAGTTAAACATGTGTTCGGTATTGAGTTTTAAGTGCACTCAGGGGCAGTCCTCCCCATCGCCCCCTTCCCCCTGTATCCGCCGTAGAGTTTCACGGTACAGTTTAAATATTTGCCACCACGGCAAAATGAAATATTTCGCCTTGCTAAATACACCACCAGTCTGACTTGTTTTAAGGTAAACCGAATGGGAAATGATGATCGATTTTGCGCTTGCGCCATTAAAATTCTAAAAATGTTAAACAGCGCGTGTTTAGGAAATGAAACATGAGACCATCCAGTTAGCTAAGCTGTGAAATAGTGCAATATATTTAGCTGCTTTTTGCGCCCATTTTCAAGTATTGGTATATTTTAGGAGTTAGGCCGTAAATTTAAACAGTCAGCTCGTAAGTAACGCATAAGTGTGCTGAAAGAAAAAAAAAAATCTTATGAAATTAAACTTTTTAAACCGTTCTACTGTGAGGTGAGGTAGGTCATTTTTCACGGCTTCGATACATAAACAGCTGTGTTTTGAATCTAAAAAACATTCCATGTGAACCTTCAAATATGCTGAAAATAGAGTAATGTCTGCATCGTTCAAATAAAATTTTTCTGCATATTTGATCGAATAAATTTCAGCTTCTAAGGCTGCTCTGACGGGTGTGGGGGGGGGGGGGGACCCTGTATGAATGAAGCTTAAAACAAATTACGTTAGACTCTTAAAAAGTTTGCCTGTGACTTTAAAAAATCTACTGTGCATTTTCAATTTAAAAAAAAAAAAAAAGGTAAAGCTACCTTTCACGAAACTATGTGGGAAAAAACTACAGTATTGGACATGTTTTCATTTAGTTAAAATATTCAAAAATATGATTGTTTGAACTGGTCGAGTTTGATTGTTTTCAAATATCGGATTCACTAGACTTGTTAGGATGCATAAGAAAACAAGAAACCAGATAGAATACAAATAATAAAAACTTACTCTTGTACAATAAAATTATCAAATGTAAATTTCTTGAAAGAACTCCAGATATGTTCCCCCCTCCCTATTTAAATCGTACATGGGCAAGCTATCGTCTTTCTCCGTAGATGGAATTGGCATATTTAGCTATTAATTTAGTACAAAATCTATGTTGAAGCGTGATTTCCTTGTCTTCACAGTAGTTAATTTGGCACTGTATGTCTTTAGGGATAGCCACTGTGCGGCCCACGAATGGCGTTCTCTTGAACAGGGATGATTTCGCCAATGCTGTTCATTAACCCTTTATTGCGCAGTGATCCCGCTCTGGGAACACCCAACTCTGACGTTTTGACTGTTGCTAGTCACGAAGAATAGATTTGATTTCTATAAAAATAGTTGCTGGTGACATAGCTCCGCGAGAATCCTTTACTTTTCAGCACGTCCTTTCGCGTAAAAAAATGGTCACGATTATTTTTAACAGCACTGGCATCTGCTGAAAAATGGAAGAATGCGAGAACAGCTGGATAGATTGCCCAATGCTGAAAAAGGGCAGCCGTTGCCATCGCTCGGATTAACTACCAGCAAGAGTGCGGACGATCGAAACGTTCATCGCGTGCCACAGATCTAGAGACCCTTTTTTGACGCAGCTAGCTGTGCTGCGTCAAAACGGGGTCTCTAGATTTGTGGCACGCGATGAACGTTTCGATCGTCCGCCCTCTTGCTGGTAGTTAAGTCGAGCGATGGCAACGGCTGCCCTTTTTTCAGAATTAGGCAATCTATCCAGCTGTTCTCGCATTCTTCCATTTTCCAGCAGATGTCAGTGCTGTTAAAAATAATCGTGACAGTTTTTTTTACGGGAAATGACAAGTAAAGGATTCTCGTAGAGCTATTTCGCCCGCAACTATTTTTATAGAAATCAAATCTATTCTTCGTGACTGGCAACAGGCAAAACGTCAGAGTTTGGTGTTCCCAGAGCGGGACCACTGCGCGTTAAAGGGTTAATTCAGGCAACTCGTTTGATAATTGGAAAAGACGAGTTTTGCTGTTTCTCTTTCTTTTCCGAGCTTTATCTACTACCAGAGTGACTCCTAATCCTTCCTTATAAACGCAGTTTTTGCTAGGGCTATTTTAAAATTAGGTACGGTACTAGCGTTGTGACAAATGAATCCAGGTTCGGAACACTATGTTGCAATAGAAGACGGAAGATATTAGAATGCTTAAATTGTTTATTTAAAAGGACTATTGAAGTATAAAAAACATATTACAGTGACGGCTGGTGGTGGCTTCAGCGGAAGAAAGAAATAAGTCTTCTCTTAACTAACGATAAACGGTAGAGTGTCTTAAAAATTATGCCAGCACAAAACTTCATATTGGCGAGAACAAAAATTATGGCCTGGATAAACTACGCCAATTTAAGAGCAACCATAAAATTTAAACAAATAAAATTAAAGTAATGAAACCGCGAAGTAATTGTAAAGAGGGTGCAGGGTATCAAGAATAATTTATGCCGAAACGGTGCCAAGATAGTGGGGAATCAAAAATTCGTTATGATTGGAAACTGGCGTAAAGCAATCTATTTTTAGACGAGAACGGCTCCCAATTAACTGCGATACAGGCATTATAAAAGCCATTCCATACGGAAAAAAAGGAATATGAACTTGAAAGCCAAAGTTATTGAAATTGAAAACAGAAAAATAAGTTAGAATGCATGATTTTTAATAGATTAAATTTAAGATACAGAAAGTAATTGAGAATTAATAATTAATATGGGATCAACATCACACTCCCTAGGAATGTCTATTTGCATGTCATATAGCTATTCTAAGGGACCTAACAGTGATTTGATCATTATGATAATTTTTTTGTATTCAATAAAAAAATTATGTATGTGAAAAAATTAGAAAATACCACAAGATTTTTTAAAATTTGATTATTTAATTTTGTTCATTATTATTGCTACAATTTTTGTCTCCTGATAGTGGAGGGCATCCTGGGCGCTACGTATCCCCCCCCCCCCATTCGCCGATTTTTTTTTCTTTCTGGCTACGGCCTTCTATGTGTTTATTAAAAATTCAAATTTTGATATAGCTAAAACTAATTTCTATTCTTATTTTTTTATGCGAAACAGTGTTTTAATATTCCTTGAAATTAAAAAGTGGTCCTTGAAAAAAAATTATAGATAAAGTTCGGAGTCCGTGTAATTTGCGAGTTTTGGAATCTGCATCCTTACATTATGTAATGTATCAAGCAGAATCACTTCGTCATTCAGTTTGTCACCACCATAACTTAAATTTCTTTTGTTCCAAGAAAAATAAACATCACTCCAGATAAATGCTATCTCTTTTGTTTGGGGCATTGTTTTTTTCTATAGATAATGTTAAATCGCTTTATATAATGTTCCACTTCTCAGCTATGTATTTGAAGAGTGGCAATGTCTTTGAAAGCTGAAAAATTCTTCTGGGTTGTTTATTTTGTACTTGTGCATTTTCTAATCTATGGTTATTTTTTATTTTGTTAATTTCTTATTCATTTTTATCGTGAAAAGAATGAGAATAGGCAGAATAATTACTCTTTCAAACTTTCCTTACGAAATGAATTTCTGAGTGAATTTCACTCTTAGTTAGGACTATTTTTTTAAGTCAATTCAATACCTGAATCGGCGCTACCACGGGCGAGTGGATAAAATACTGAACGTGATAGATCGTTGAACTGTAAGGGTCAAGGGTTCTGATCTACCGCGCAGCTATCGATTTAACAGTCTTGAGCTCTGGGCGTTTTTCTCGAAATGTAAATGTAATCTCCAGTGTTAGATCCTCTTAAAATTATTATAAACAACAACTGCATTTACAGTTTACTGTATAACTTGTTATAGCCATTGCGAAGACTAAAATTTTTCATGGGGAGTATCGAGTATGGCCCTCGAGTATTTTTATGCGTGATTTATACGTATCATACGAGCAACTACGCTCGTGAAAATTTGATTCGAGACAAATAATTTTACTTGAAACTTTAAACAATATTAAAAGTTTTAAAAAATTAAGTCTTATCTGTTAAAATTTATGAATGTCTTCTCAGTTGCCCCACATGGCCGAGTAAATAAGATACTGAACGTGTTAGATAAAGCTGAATTGTGAAGCTTCCGCGTTCGGGTCTGTCGCGCGGCTGTTAATGTAACGGTTGGAGTTTTGGGTGATTTTCTCCAGATGTAACGTGAATACGTGTTAGAACTCCTTGGAAAGTCTTCCGCCAAAGCAGTCCCCCCCCCCTCCTAGGCAGATGCCTCTCGTGTAGGCTTGCCATAACACACAAGTACTTGGTGTTAGTTATTTATTGATTGATTGCATAACTGGTTTGTTTACTTTTTCATAAAAACCGGTCAACCTTTTTTTATTACCCATCTCGTGTTTAAGCAGCCTCTTTTTATTTCTTATTGAGTTTTTCAGCATTATTTTGACAGAGCTTCCCGTAGTCTTGTTCTTTACGATACTGACTATTTTGCAGATAAATGAGAAAATTTTCTGTATTCACCAGTTCCAATGCAGTTCCCTAACGGTCATTTTAAACACATTAATCCGTCTCAAATTGAAATATTAACGTTATTATGAAGACAGCATGCTTTCCAGGGAAAAGCGTGGCATTTGTGGCCTTAGGATGGATCTCAGAAGAAATACTCGTGGCTGCTTCAGGCCCGTATTAACTGCTTGAAACAGGCTAAGGCACTAATCATTGCTGCCCCCCCCCCACCCGTGCACTGTGGACCCCTTTTCCTTGGACGTTGGCATACTCAGACCATGATTACCGAACAGGCCAACTAGGCCATGGCTTTGGGGCCCCAGAGGGATTAAAATAGTTTAAGTTCGATTCCTAAAAGAAATGAGATGCTAAATTTTTAACAGTAATGAAAATAAATAAAGAGATGTACTTTGACAACACATATCGCTGTGCAAAAGGTTTTGTTTACACTATTTCAGGGATAAAACAAACGTCATGTTAAAATCCCAAGAATTCCACCATATAGTAATTATTCATTGGCGTCACCTCATAGGATTTTGAAGCACAACTTCTACATTAAAAGTTTAAAATGTGTGAACTTTAAATTAAAACTTTTTGGTCGAGAGAGTTTGAAGATGAACCCACACCACCACCACTACCAATCTTGTGTATAACGCCTGCGAAGAAATACTGGAATTTTGTGATCATAAGTGGTATGACCAACAAGAAATAACCATACAATGGCCCCGTAAAAGTGCTAGGCCTAAGGCCTCTGAATGTCTTAGTCGGGCTCTGGGTATACTGATTACATTCGGTTTAGTTGTAACATTATTTCTATGACAACAGGAACTTACGTTCGCAACGTTTTGACCAAAAAGAAAAAAGAATAATATCCCAATTGATTGAAAATTTTTACATGAAAACTAACTCTATTCAGCTTGCAAAGTCGAACTTGAAGTGCGTAAAAATGGCAATGTTAAAAGAAAGAAACAAACAAGTATAAGACTGCGCTCGTAGGCAACGGAATTGAGCTGGGAAAAAGACTGGAGTTAAGGAGGGCAGCACAAACTTGTGGGAGAGATAAGAACAGAAGGCTATATAAAGGCCTATGCACAGATTCTGCATCGTCAATGCAAAGCAATGTACGAAGAAGCTGTTTGAGGTGGTGTACCTCTCGTTTGTATTGGTGCGAAACCATCGAGTTATGGATGATCTGCAGTTATCTTTTGTCGGTGAACACCCCGAGTCGTAAAACTAGCTCGAACAATGACCGTCTAAATCACTGTAACTCATTGTCTTCAAAGTTACATTCTCTGGGTCTGGCTATTATGTACTTTTACCGACGCATTGTGACATTTGAGTTATGCCGTTAAAAGCGCGACCCCAATAAAAGGGAACTGTAATATCGACTGTAATTTTCAATCCGTGGGGGGGATAGATTCTCAAAACACTTTTTTTTCCAAACAGTTTTTTTATTCGTACCAAAAAGCTGTTTGGGAAAATGTTTCATAATCGATGCGCCCAGCGCCTGATTTATCTTTATAGTGTTTTTCGTTTTCGCGTCACATTGTGTTACCGTGATTTTATCTGCGTTGCCTCCAAGTCAGACCAGCTTATCACGAATGAAATTGTTATAATCTTATCGCTGCAATGGTGGTGATTCTGACTTGGGACACCGACATTGAATCAAGCCCATTGGCGTACTCCCTCCGAACACAATCAATGGAGGTCCAGTGAAAACATTACCGCCTACTTTCTTGCTTTTTGCTTGATGTTCCGCGTTTCTTGACCAAAATAAACAATGGTCGGTCAGCGCCAGCTCGAAGGTACTCGCCTCATATCGAGGGGTGACCACGGCCCCGATCCTTACACTTACGGGAGTATAAAATATGAGTCTCTGCAGCCCCAGGTGACCAGGTAAATTGGTGTTATTACTACATTGTTGTCATTTTACGTCAGTGTCAAATCCATATCATCGAAAATAGTTGAACTATATTTGTAGTATTTACGGCCGTATTCACCAAGTACTTGACACCCGTGTTAACCCACCAAAACGAGGATCAGATGTTGCGTGGATGTGTATTTAACGTCTGAAGGGGTTAACACGGGTGTCAAGTGCTTGGTGTATACGGCCGTTAATGTGGCTGCTGACAACGTATGTGTTGCTCTTTCGTCAGCTGGGCTTTTTTTAAGTTCCTCTGAATTTTTGAAGTATTGATAACGAGTATACAGCCAGAATATAATGCATACTTTTGCATAAAAAAAAGTAAAATTACAACTTCATTCTTTTTATTTTGTAAATTATGAAGAGTCGTTTTTAGAAAACTGTTTGGTTTAACATTTAGGAAGCATGCCCTAAGATGATTGAACTTAAATTTTATACGACCTGTAAATGGTAAAGAATTATAGATAATTTTAACGTTCGAGTACATATCAGTTATTTATTTTTATTTCATTTATTTGTTGATTTAATTTCTTTTTTCGATCAGTACTTTCTTTTAAATTTGTTTTTATCAGCTAGGAAAATTGTCTTTCACAATAATTGGGAGAAAAGTTATTTCAATATTACTTCAAACCGTCATAAACAATCCACGATTCATTAATATTTCTTAAATAATAATAATAATACCGTACCGATTTTTTTACTACTGCAAGCCATGCAGGCTGAACATTGAGTTCTGGTCTTCGACGATTATTTTATTCTGTTGGCTGTCCTTCTCCCCATCAATATAAAAACTTAATAGAATATTTGTCTATTGAACAGTGAGTATATTTTGATCTAATTGGTGTTTGACTGTAGGTGGCGCTACTGTTCCAAAGAAACGTAAACAAAATGCCGCCTCCACTGTAAAGAGTCGTCAATGTTTATAGTTTAAAGACTTCTAGTGAAAAAGTGACTAGTTACTCCTAAGAAGTGAAATGACAGATTAACATTTACCCTTCAAACCGTGAGAGTGTAAAAAGTGACTCCTTTGACCACAAATATTTTTGGATGCATCGATATTCATTTGATGATCATGGCGAAAATTCCTAACTTTTGAACATTAAGTCCTTTAAAGTTAGATGTTTTTTCACTGCTGGATTTCCAAAGTTGCTATAATGTGTCGATTTCGTTTTGTGATTTTAGGTTAACTTTTTGGGCACTGTATTTTTCTTTTCTTCTTTGTAATCAGTATAAGTATTCTAAATAGGTTAGCTGGCTATAGCCCAGCTAACGGGGCTATAGCCAGCCCATATGGTGCTGGCGCCCATATGATTGTTTGTACGGAGGGGAGGGGTGGGGGGGAGCAAGTCAAGGTTCCTGCTCCAAAACGATACTGTATTTTCAGGGGTCTGTTTAGGAGAAATTTGGGTCCGTTAACGGACCCTTCACAAAATATTTTTTCCTATAACGAACCTTTCACAAAATATTTAAGTTTTGATACTAAATTTAGTCAAAGTACTAAATTTGTGAATATACTAAATATAAATTTCTGAAATTGTATATTTTATAATAATTCACGAAAACAAGATCCCATTTTCACAATTTCACAAACACCGGACACTGGATAGAAAAACCTGATTGAACGCTAATTTCAGATTCACAAAATCATGATTAAATTTTTCACAAAAACAGGACCCTGTCTGAAAGTCTGGACAGATCCCTGATTTTAGTGCTGAATTACTTCTACGTTATACCAATACATAAATCCTAACGTTAATGTGGGAGGGGGGAGGGGGTGCACGATTCCTCCTTGTCCGTAGGTATAGGCGCCCATGCTATAGCCTGCAACGACAGATTTTTGGAGGTGATAGAATGGGCAGCGATTTATTCAGCCTATAAGGGCAAATTTGTAAACCCGCCTGTGTTCGAACTGCAAGAAGCTGAATTGAAACCAACAATACTGAGTTTACTTTTTTTTTTTTTTTTTTACTATGTATAACATATACCGTATTGTCCCGAATATAACGCGACCCCGAAATTTTTCTAAAAATAATTAGAAAAATCCTATATTTAGGCCTGAATTTAGCACGAGTCAGGCTTTTTTTACGGGCAATGATCAGTCAAAAAACACCGCGTTATATTCGGGCCAATACGGTATTTTCTCAGAGATAAAAAGTGGGGAAAAAACAATTGTCTCCGCTATCTCTCTAATATAAAGTATTTTAAGATGAGCAAATAAGATGATCTCTCATTTTCTTATCCGCTGATCAAATTCAAAGAATTGGATAAACAATAGTAGTACTGTTACCTCTCAGGATAAAGTTTAAAGGATTTCCTTCCCTAGTACCACCGTCATATGACGCGAGATAACCATTTTTTCTCGGGTGGACTCGTTTGGTGATTCTTTTTAACTAGCAGAAATGCTTTTTCGTGCGTGATTCAGCTCAATGTGTCCTTTAGAACTACACGCGTCCTCCCTGTAGTTTCTCATTACAATTTGAGTCCTCATCAGAAGGGGAAGGACTTGTAGATATTGACACCCCCTCAAAAACTGAGCGACCACTGAGAAAACATTCGAAACCACGAATTAAACGTGCACGTACAGCGCATATATACGTGGTCTTCAGTGGCATGTCAGTATCGGACCCTCAACCTTCCGGTTACTAGCCTAACGCCTTAGCTACTGGTCTACCACAGCCCCTAAGAAATACAGTTTGTTTGCCAGGACAGCTCACAACACCGAGTGTGTCGTTTAGAGCTACATACATCCTTCCTAAAGTTTCCCGCCACAATTTGGATCCCCATCAGAAGGGGGAACTTCTGAATATTGTCATCCTCGGAATACTGCTAGAGTCCGCGAAGACTTTCGAAACCACGGATATAACGTGCAGGTGCACCGCTTGTTCGGGTGATCTTTAGTGGTTAGTCGAAATCGATCCACTATTTTCCGGTTACAAGTCGAACGCCTTAACCATTATGCTGCCTAGAATTACAGTTTGAGTTTTCAGTAATGCAGGACAAAGTTTACTTAGGTTATACAGTGGGCTCCGCTTAATGTGATCAGTTTGGGACACCGTGATTTTGATAACAATAAACGATATGCAAAATTAGATAAATTTACCCCACACACACACTCTAATTTACACGTACTAAATTTCAAAATAAAATGGAAAAACTCACCTTATATTTATGCACTGTATATTATCCTTTAAAACACAAGAATTGTATAGATAATTTAAAAAAATTATCAATGGTTGTTTGTCTACAATTTTTTCTTAGAAGGTTATTAATAAATTGTTCGTATTCATAATGTTTTTTAAAGTCATCGGAGCGGTGTTGAACTCCACGTTTCAACACTTTTAATGCATGTCTCATTTCAGCACTTGTAGGAGGTGGCTCAATATCAACAGATTCTTCATCGGACTCATCAGTTCCATCATTCGTCTGTTTTCCTATGGCAATCTGACAGACTTCAGATTCTGTTAATGTGGAAGCTACTGGGATGCTTTGATCTACTTCCACCCATGCCTCGAACTCTTCAGGGGTCATATCCGAAGGAATTTCAATCTTTTCTTCAGATTTCTGGTCATTTTTTTCGCAAGATCCTGCGTAGGCGAAGCAGTTTCTGATCGTTTGAGCAGAAACTCGATTCCAGGAAGCTGTTAACAGGTGCACCGCATCAAGAACGTTAGTTTTCTTGGCCAAATCATTAGCTTTAAGATTTTGTGTGCACTCTATTTCATCCAGTAATCGTGCCCGCATTTCGTGGCGATAATATGCTTTCAAAGCACGAATAATTCCTTGATCACAAGGCTGCAAAAGGGAAGTAGTGTTTGCGGGTAAAAAAAACAACATTAATATGCTTCAGAGTGACATTTAAAACGTGTGCAGTGCAATTGTCCACAAGGAGAAGAATATCTTGTTTTAGCTTATCGTCCCACTTACGTATCCAGTCATTGAAAATGACTGTTGTCATCCAGGAATTCTTGTTGGCATAGTAGTCGACAGGAAGTTTTTTAACACCTTTAAAACAACGAGGATTCTTACTTTTCCGGATGACTAAAAGTCTCTGTTTTTCTCCAGACATACTGACGCAACATAAAACAGTGATACGTTCTTTTGAGACTTTGTCCTTTTAAGCTTTCATTCTTAAATAAGTATGTATGTTCTGGTAGTGCTCTAAAATACAAAGCTGTTTCGTCGTCATTGTACACATTTTCTGGTGAATATGAGGCAATTAGTTTTGGCCACTCGTCTCGTAGCCAATTTTCCGCTGCTGGCTTATCGGCATCTTTTTGTTCGCCGTGAATTCTCTTGTAAACAATATTTTCGCGTGTCTTCCATCGCTGAAACCAACGATTTGTTGCAACAAAATCTTTTTTTCCCATTTGAGCAGCTAAACTTTCTGCTTTTTGTTGCATAAGGGGTCCGTTGACTGGAGCATCACGTTCTCGAACATTTTCAAACCAAAGTCTTAGAGCCTTTTCAACTTGCTCATCTTTACCAGCTCTATTACGTTTGCACTCCGTATTTTCATTTTGTTTATCTCTTCTAGTAAGTTCATCACGATTTTTCAAAATTTTACACAATAAAGGCTGAGAAATGTTTAACTGCACTGCAGCATTGCGCTGACTCATTTTTGGTAACCTGTCATAACGATTTAAAATTTCGATCTTTTGTTTTAACGTTAAATCATTTCGCTTTCTGGCTTCCATATCGACAAGCTGCATGTAAGGGAGCAAGGCATAAAATGTGAATACGCTCCTTCTGAGTTCCGATAATGTCCAGTTCACATGCGCTGAAGATTGAGGGGAACTCCAGGGGTAAACAATGTATTGAAGGAAACGTTCTCAGGAAAAAAGCTCCCGTTCCGTCTATCTATCATGTGAGGGGTGTGGTTTTATGGGTTACCGTTTGTCGGCTCATTCCGACTGGTCATAAGAAAAGCCATAAATTTTTCGATTACAATGCCCAGCAAGTGAAAACGGGCCAGAAAACGGTTATCTGACAACCACTGACCACCAGCAGGATGTGCGTGGAGGGGGGGGGGAATTCCAGGAAAGTGTAATTCCTCACTCCTTTGTTCATTCCCCATTTCCCTAGGTGGAAGCATAGGTGGAAGAGGGAGAATTCTGGGAAATTCAAACAACAGCAAAGGGAAAGAAAAGAATGGGTTCCTTCTGAATACATTGTGAATATTCCTTTGCCAGTTAAAATGAGGTTCGAAAACTGATAACATTAACCGATGTAATGATCACATAAAGCGATAATTTTAACATACAAATGAATAGAGAAAATCGGGACCAAGTGATTTCGATAACAATAAGCGATTGATAACATTAACCGCGATCACATTAAGCGAAGTCCACTGTATTTACTTAGTTTATAATTAAAGGTTACTTAGTTTATATTTTGACAGCGTTTTTATTTCAGTGTGCGGGACACGCACTTTTGCACAGTATGGCAGAATAAGCCTTAGTCATTTAAACGATGGGAAAGAGTAGTCTAAATCAGTGGCGTAGCCAAGGGTCATACCCCCCCCCCATGAGGATTTTTTTGCCCTACAAAATGTATATATTTCACGCCCTTATCCCACACACGTATACATATATATGAGTTGCAGTAGTCGTAACCCCCTCCCCCCAATGAAAAATTTCTGGTCTAAATGTTTGTTTTCCAGTTGCAATGCCCAGGTTTGACGGTGTGTTGGAAAGTATTTTATACTGGATACGTTCGGCATAATTTATCTTTCGTGCGCATGAATCATGTGGTTACGACGTTATCACGAATCATGCTTTCTGGAAGAAAGGTGTTTTGATTTGAAAAGGGTTAGAGGCAAGCCAACCACAAAACCTGAAAAACGCCAGTTTCAGTAACACTGAAACATAAGCCTTTAAATCTAAAAATTTTTTACGCTCTCTTTTATTATATATACAGTGAAACTTCTGTGAGCGACCACCTCCTCCAACGACCTAGTTTTAAACGCATCGATTTTTTTACCCTATCTACTTAATGTTAAAATATCCTCTAGAAGGACCACGCAATCCTCTATGAGCGACCAGTCCCCGTTCCCTGTTCCAAAATTTTCATACGTTTCTTCCCGGAAATAAAGTAAACGTATACCATATTCCAAATTAGTCTCTCGCAGGTGCAAGTACACGTACACATCACGTACAAATCTTGTA
This sequence comes from Cheiracanthium punctorium, assembly GCA_038373885.1. NCBI lineage: Eukaryota > Metazoa > Arthropoda > Arachnida > Araneae > Cheiracanthiidae > Cheiracanthium > Cheiracanthium punctorium. The sequence goes on along the minus strand of JAWZYV010009928.1, from coordinate 101,839 downwards.
GGCTAGAGAAGAGAATGTGTGATTTTACATGTACTATTGGAACAGTGCATTGATGTGATAATCGAACGGAAAATAATTTCAAAGGGTAAGTCAGCGTTACTTTTGGTTGTGGAAAACCCCCCAAAAAAAAAAAAATTCGAAGCAAATAGATTTTATTAGGGCAAATTCAGGTTACATGAAGAATATCAGCATAAATTATGGTCTTTTGTCAGATGTGAGAAAGAAAGTAGAGAGAAAAGTACTCTTGCGAAGAGAAAAAAAGAATGAAACAATCCGAAATTTCTATTTTTTGTTATTATTATTATAAAAATATGTTTGTATAATTACTTGTGTATTAGTATACAGTTTCATAAATAACAAAACAAACAATTTTTTAGCTTATTTTTCTTGGCTATCAAATGCTTATACTTCTTTGATCGACTACCTCTCTTAACGACCGATTTTTCGCGGAACGAAGGGTGGTCGCTCCCTAGAAGTTTCGCTGTATCTATCTATTAATGACTGTCATTTTATCTCTCACCATCTTTATCGACAATTGTCCAAAAAATGTGTCCCAAAAATGCGACATATATATATTTATTTTACATATATTTAAATACTATTAGTTCACAACAGCTTTAATCTATTGTTACAATATTTCGTAAGCTGCAGAATATGCATGACATGTATTTTTCTATAAATAGGTTACAATCATAAAAATTTCAGCATAGGGTTACTAGGGGAAATACACGAAAGATGAGCGATAAAATGACATAGTCAATTAATATTGTTTTAATGTGGCAATTATGAAACTAAAAAATTAGGGAGGTTCAGGGGGGTCTCCCCCTGACAAGGCTCGAACAGCCGAGTTTATATATATATATATATATATATATATATGTAGTATGTGTATAAACCTTCTCATTTTTAAATGAGCCTATGTTTAACCTGTTCACTCTCATCATTAGAAAGAATATTTCTTCAAACGTTTTGCCAGCGATTGCTCAAGCACAACGCTAGGCTTCTGCCGAGCATTCAGAGAATTATTCTGGGAAGCACAAGATCGGTCAAAGAAGAAAGTCTTCTTTCTAATGAAGGACACAACGATGAGAGCGAACAAGTTAAACATGGGTTTCATAGTGGTTTTTTTAACTTCCGCTCGAAAGGGGTGGAGGGTCGTGCCATCGTCCGAGGAAAGTTAAAGTATTTTTATCTAATGTGTAGTATAATGCAGTTAATATAACATGCGATTTAATGGTATAAATGTGCTATTAAATTATTTAGTATTTCTGACTTTAATATGCTAGTCAGAAAACAGTTCATCAGGCTTTTATTAATAAACCAAAATGAACAACCAAATTAAAAAATAAATTTTAGTAGTTTTTTAATGATATTTTAGTCATTACTATCTTTTTAATTATCAAATATTATGTTAACTGTGGATGCCCAGATTCTGAATAGATAACAGACAAATAGTCCTTCACCCTAACTAGTAATTAAAGTATTATGTATGCATTCAGATTTTTATGTTAAATCGTATAGTTCTGTTATTTTTTAACATAAATATTGCACTTGCTTTGGAAGTTAAGCTTTAGCAAATCTCTGTTTCTATTATTTTCCTCGAGTACTTATTTTCTTTAAAAATAGAAAAAAAACAAATGTGTACATGTGCATGAAATCACATAGCGTGCTTTCTATGTTCCGCCCATCCATGTTTGAAAACCAGTGTGTTCGTCAGGCAGCATCTTTCGCTTTCTCTTAACGTTACACTTGGCTGAATAGCTAAAGGACATACTTTACTAGATGTTGAAAAGTGAATTGTGTTTAACGCCATTTTACTTTGTTATATAAGGAAATGATGAAAATATCTTTCCTTCTGTAGATAACTTTTTCCGGTTTAATGTTTCTATTTTTTCCCTGTCTTTTAATTAACACTTCTGTCCGTTATTTAACTGGTTGGACTTAACCCTTTGAGGCGCAACCCTTTCCCAATGTTGAAAAAAGGGCAGCCGTTGCCATCGCTCGACTTAACTACCAGCAAGATGGCGGACGAGCCAGCTGTCGTCAAAAAAGGGTCTCTAGATCTGTGGCGCTCGATAAACATTTCGATCGCCCGCCATCTTGCTGGTAGTTAAGTCGAGCGATGGCAACGGCTGCCCTTTTTTCAGCATTGGGCAATCTATCAGCTGTTCTCGCATTCTTCCATTTTTCCTCAGATGTCAGTGCTGTTAAAAATAACCGTGACAATTTTTTTACGGGAAATGACGTGATAAAAAGTAAAGGATTCTCGTGGAGCTATGTCACCCGCAACTATTTTTATAGAAATCAAATCTATTTTTCGTGACTGGCAGCAGTCAAAACTTCAGAATTTGGTGTTCTCAGAGTGGGAACACTGCGCGTTAAAGGGTAAACCAGGGGAACACCCCCCCCCTTCTTCTCTCACACTGTCGAAATTCATTAATTCATATATTTTTGTTAAAATAATAATAAAAACAAAGCGTCTACCGCCAACTAAAAGGAGACTTTTGCTGCAAAATCCAAGATAAGGCAACTTAAGTTACCTATTTGGTTTATAAAAATACCATCTTCATACTATTTTTAAATAATCGGCGGGTTTTTTTTTTTTTTTTTTTTTTTTAGAACTTTAGGCAACTAATTGGGCTATCGGAAAAAGACAAGTTCTGTTCTTTATTGTTTCACTTTCCTTTTCAAGTTACAGGACTGATTCCCAGAAGCCTCCCCAAGACTGTCTTTAGATTCGCAGCAATGCTAGAAGAGTTGCAAAACTTTCAGAAATTTTGAAGCGGTCTGAATTTTTTTTTTTTTTTTTTTTTTTTTTTTCAGAGAAAAAAATGGAGAAATTGACTTTTCACAAATAAAAATTTTCCTTGAAGCAGGGATGTGCCAGCTGCTCCAATTGCTCCAAATTGTGCCAAATCAATCCTGATGTGCCAATCTGCTACAAAAAGATCGTTTGGGGACATTTTTGCTCCAAATTCAGTAAAACTGCTCCATTTTTAATTTTTCCATATATGTTTAAACGTTTGTAAATCTCCCGAATTTTTACAAAAGTCATCACACATTCTAAGCATTCTAATTTCAATCTTTCTCTATTAATCTTAAAAATGAATATTTTTTCTTTGGCATCCCTTTAAGCCTCCAATGCCTTAAGAGTAAAAATTGACTTCTGTTTTAAATTTAATTTTATATAAATTTGTAATTTTTTGTTACCAAATTTTTTATTAGCTGCTGATGGTAGTTAACCCATTTGTGCCCAGATATTTTTGAGACTTTCTTTGATTTTTGCTAATACCAGCAATAATAGATAAATTTCTGATGTCAACTTCTTGAGCAAGGGACTATTTCTTTTAAAATAATTATGTATAAAAATTGAAATGTAAACATCCTACTGTGGGTCATGCTAAAATATTATGTGGAGTTGAGGTTCTATACTCGTGAATAAAGGCTACGAAAAATAACTTTCGACTGATAGCGAAAATGCCGTCCCAAAAAAGGGACGCTAGGCATAAATGGGTTAATATAGTTTAGTAGATATTGTATTTTTGATTTAAAATAGATATATTTTGTATAGCAATGTATAAAATAACCAAATTTTTTATTCATTTAATAAGCTTCTGACCACCCCCCCCCCCTCAAAAAAAATAGTTTTTGTTATAAGTTCTGGTTTTGTAATATTTTTATACAAGTTTCTTAAGAGTTTTTAAGAACCTCCTTAATTTTCATTTTTTTTTTGATTCGCATTCTTTAAGGACTTTTCTCTTTCCCTCCAAAAATAAATTTTGTACTTCAAAATTGACATTCTTATGCTCCAAAAGTGACTTTTTCTTGCTCCAAATTGCTCCACTAATCTGTTTTTCTTGCTCCAAATTGCTCCAAAAATGTCCTTTTTCTTGCTCCACAAATTGCTCCAAAATTTAATTTCAGCTGGCACATCCCTGTTGAAGCTATATTTTCTTAGAAAATACAAAGTAACAAGCATTTAAAAAATTAGTTATTGAAATTAACATAGATAGAAAATTAATATCTTTTGTAATATAGACAATATAAATTTGATTCATAGTTTAATTTAAATCAAGAAATTTTATGACGTTCTACTATTGATTTTATTATTTTCAATATAAAAGTAGTTAAAACCTTAAGCGCAAGGATGTAAAGAAAGTAAGTTTTTGATTTTATATGCATTTATTTAATTTTTGTGTATTGTTTGTCTTGCCACCGAGAAACATAATTGAAAAAAAAAAATAATTTTCCTGTTCTAGTACGTATTTTCGACCCCAGTAAGTTCTTTTTTCTCCTTCAAACCTCAAACTTAATTTGTTTTCTTTGATAGAAATAAAATATCGGGGTTTTTTTTATTAAAAAAAACTAACACTTAAAGAATTTTAATGGATTTTTAAAATGTATCTAATGCAGATTAAAGAAAATTATTATGCATTATTTAGATTTAGCTCTTTCGAGCGTGTCTCACTTAGTTTGAAAGGTACATCGAATTCCTGAACTGTACCAAAAAATTCGATTTATCCTTGAAGGTTTGGAAATTTTCATGAATTTATCTAATTAATGCATTTTTATGAATCAAAAGTATGATCTGCGTATTCTTTGTTTATAACAAAATGCGCTTCTATTAAAATTTTTTATTGGTTTGACTCGGAAAAAAAACCTATTTTCGTGTTGTTGCGTTATTTGCTCAAATTATTCTTTATGCAACTGCATGTGTACTGAGACAATTGTGTTAGAAAGTGTTATATGATCGGTGCGATCGACGTGATTTATCATTGTTTTCTGATTTCTCACCAGTTTCCGCTTGAAAAAAAAAAAAAAAACTATGAATTTTCTGAAATTGCTCTAATGTACGAATTGGTCTTCCATTCATCATTGTGTCACTCAAAAACAAAAACAATGAAACATTTTAAAAATATATCAGGTGACAATGCACATTGCAATGAAGAAGCGATAAAATTAAGAGTGCTGGCATGAGTGGGGGGGGGGGGGATAGATTAGGTTCTTCAGGTATGTTGTGCTCGGGTAGAACCACTTTTGATGTCGACGAAGTAAAGAATAATATAATCTTAAGTTTTAGAAGAATTTTATTGTTTACAGCTTAGAAACGCGGGAGACCGCCTCTGGTTATCAACTCTCAGATCTTTTTTTTTTTTTTCTTTTAAGTATTATTTAAGTAGTACTTTAAGTATTCATTAATCGGCGCTTGAATTTGTTTTATCGCAGAACTTCTTGAATTGGTGATGAAAGATGTTTCTTTTTCTGCTAGCTTTTCTCTTATTTTATTGTGTGGAAATTGTTTATATTTGTTTTGCTATTGCAAAATTTATTATTCACCCCTGTTGCTGTTTTGGCGTGTGGCACTTTCTGTGTCTTTGAAATTTTTTTTCTCTCTCGGTAGAATTTACTCAACCAACAATAATTATTTTATCTGAAAGCCTCTTTTCTGATCTTGGCAAATAATTCTGCCCATTAAAATCAATTTTTTTATTTATAAATTAAAAAATATTTATCTTTAGTTTTTTATGATTATAATTGTTCTATTTCTCAAATACTTGGCTTGGTGCGTTTACTCTGTGCCTAATTTGATTGGTACCGTATAAATACATATTGACTCCTCTCTCCTCATTATTTTAGAGATTTAGAACTAAACAAATCTTGTAATACTTTATGTGCTTGTTTGATATTTAGTTGAAAGTAATTTCAATTTTAAGTGGGAAGTACAGCTATAATTCATATTTTGGAACTTCTGTTGTTTTCTGTTGGCTTGACAATATATGCTAATTTCTTTACTTTAAAATATGACAAAACACCATCTTTGAGATGTATAATAGAGGATCAAAGGCTGGACACATTTAAACTAATGTTATTTAATAAAATACTTAACATAAACAAACAATTCTTTCGTTGTGATGTCGTAATTTGATAGAATTATACCTTAGTAAGTTTCAAATCGCTATCAAGTGAAGGGTCCACGGGAAGAACGATGAGAGTCCACTTTTCGTCAATATTGAGGTTTCTACTGCATTCTGTTGTTCATTAGTGGCACTATTAATATCCGAACCCATAAGGGGAAAGAACGATGAGAATACACTGAAAAAATAACCCAAAGATAAGTTTACTGGGGAAGAACGTTGAAAGTCCCGTACGCCTTTCGATTTTTTGGAAAATCAGCTGTATTGGACTCTCATCGTTCTTCCCTTGGACCCTTCAAGTGGATATTCTGTCTCTAACCAGGTTTACGAAGCATGTCCATCGTCACTGACACAATTTCATTGGCAATTTATTGGTTTGCTTTGGACCCCGCGACACGCAAGGGCAAGGAGGGTTAGAAATTGGTTGTATCAACTTGATATATGTGCAGCTTTGATGTGTTAGGATAAAGTTCTTTCAAATTATGTGCATCACAAAGAATTGTTTATGTTAAGTACTTCATTAAGTATGATTAAATGAAATTTACCCAGCCTTTTTCGATGGTACCAGGGGCGTCCCGACATCCCATCGGGACGCCATTTCGAACTCAAAAACTGAAAGAAAAACTTGATCTACAGCATAAAAGGGGTGTCTTTTTTATGTTTGCAGAAGCGAACCACGTACCCTAGGGCCGCCCCTGGATGACGCTGTACTTCAATTACTTCCTAATAGGTTGTATTATGCACAGGAATTCTTTCGTGAATAGTTGTAGAAAAACTTGAGATAATCGGACCTCGTTATTCCGACATCCGTTCTTCACCCCGATTACCTCGACAATTTTTCAAATTGTATTTTGTACATTTTGAAACATTTTGTCCTATTTTGTACATATGCGACTCCGGTTATTGCGACACTCCGCTTATGAAGGCATTTTTTCGTAGTCCATCGAGTGACGGGATAACGAGGTCCGACTAGATTATTAAAAGCACTTAAATCTGGTAAGAATCAATTATTGCAAATTGATAACTCTGTTAAACCAAGCATATAGTTATATACAATATTGTTGTATATATGTATGTGTGTATATATACCCTAGTAGCAATAAACCATCGGTCGATGAGAGGCAAGTGAGTTTAATCCGAGGAGAAGGAGCAATGGCCGATCACGGCTTTTCATCCAAAAAGAGGAAATTTCATCGGCAACTGGTACAAAATGTCCGCTTTGGAGGGGGGGGGGCATAAAGCCGATCATCGTTTCCCGATAACTCCGATGAAGTAACGAAAAGAAACCGATAAACTGTTTAAAATATATTTGTTAATAAAAAAAAATAAACGACTGGCAGGAACATTTTCAAAAAATGTCCGTTCTGTTTATTATGTTTTCATTTTTTGGATGCTAACTTTCCGTTTTTCTGAAGAAAAAAAAAAAGGAAAAATATTCTTCCTCCACCGGGCAGGAACCCTGAGCGTGCGGAGTCACAGACTAGCGCTCTTCCACAAGGCCATCCAGACTTATCATGCATCAGCCAGAGATGGAAGTAGCGGTTATTTGAGTCAGATTGTGACTTGGGGTGAAATTTTGACAAAGTGCTGTTCAGCTATCTATATAAATAAAATTAGACTTTTGTCTGTACATTTCTTGGAATTCAAAAATTTTGCGATTTCTATCCGTTTCAAGCACCCGGGAATCCGATGCGACCCTCAAAAAAAAGTTTGTCTGTCTGTCATTCTGTCATTCTGTCCGTGACGCTTTTTTTGTTTAAGCATCACGTAAAAACGGCTGAAGCGAATGATATGAAATTGGGTGTCATGATAGGTGGTCACTCAACTTAAAACATAGGCGTCGAATTTTTAAAAAATATTGATTAGATTTTCAGATTTTGCGAAAATCGTTTCAAACTGCGTAAATTTGTGTTCAAGCATCACGTAAAAACGACTGAAGCGAATGATATGAAATTGGGTGTCATGATAGGTGGTCACTCAACTTAAAACATAGGCGTCGAATTTTTAAAAAATCTTGATTGGATTTTGAGATTTTGCGAAAATCCTTTCAAGCTGCGTAAATTTGTGTTCAAGCATCACGTAAAAACGACTGAAGCGAATGATATGAAATTGGGTGTCATGATAGGTGGTCACTCAACTTAAAACATAGGCGTCGAATTTTTAAAAAATCTTGATTGTATTTTGAGATTTTGCGAAAATCCTTTCAAACTGCGTAAATTTGTGTTCAAGCATCACGTAAAAACGACTGAAGCGAATGATATGAAATTTGTGTTTCATGATAGGTAGTCACTCAACTTAAAACATAGGCGTCGAATTTTTAAAAAATCTTGATTGTATTTTGAAATTTTGCGAAAATCATTTCAAACTGCGTAAATTTGTGTTCGCACATCACGTAATAACTGCAAAGGTGAAAAAATGATATTTGGTGAAATGATAGGTGGTCACTCACCTTAAACTATAAGCATCTAATTAAAAAAAATCCATCAGATTTCGAGATTTTGTGAAAATCGTTTAAAACTGAGTGAATCTTTGTTCCCGTATTACGTAATAACGACTAAAGCGAAATGATATGAAATTTGGTCACACGATAGATGGTTGCTCAACATTAACTATAGGAGTCGAATTTTTTAAACATTTTTATTAGATTTTGAGATTTTGTGAAAATTCTCTCAAAATACGTTTATATTTCTTCAAACATCACGTAATAACGACTAGTACGAATGATACGAAATTGAGTGATATGATAGGTAGTTGCTAATCTTAATTTATAGGCGTTGAATTTTAAAAATATTTTGCTTACATTTTGAGATTTTTCGAAAATCGTTTTAAAATGCTGAAAATTTGTTCCAGCATCACGAAATAAAGACTGCAGGGAATGAAACGAATTTGCTTGACATGATAGGTTGTCACTCAACTTAAATTCTAGGCTTCAAATTTTTCAAAAATGTTGATTAAATTTTGAGATTTTGCGAAAATTATTTCAATATGCGTTAATATTCGTTCGCGCATCCCATAATTACGACTAAAGCGAATGAAATGATATTACTTAGTGACTCTCTAACCTGTAATATTTTAACAATACATGAAAATTATAACTTCGCTTTCTTTACTTTGGCAACATACTACATCCATTCTGTGTACTCCTACAATGCTGACGAAAGTTCTTGCTTTTTGGAAATTTTCATTCACTAACCCGTCGAGGACGGGTACTTCAGCTAGTTATTAATAATAGTCAAATTATTCGATTGGTAAGAAATTAATTCACTTTTTACCAATATATGTAAGTAATTAATAATTAAAAAAATTAGAAATTCTATAGGAATTTTAGTGTGACTTTAACTTTCATATTTCTTGAATAACTTTTAAAAATTAACGGATTTCTCTTCTTGCTGTTTACATTAAGGAGGTTTCAAAAGATTTGCTCATTTTGATACATTTTGTCTCAAGAGTTGCGCTGAAGTTTCCGTTATTCTTATAATGCAGCTGACGCTCGAATAGATTTCCTTTTCTTTTTTTAAATATTACAAACGATTTTATATAATAAACACTTTTTTTTTGTAGATATTTCTTTTCAAATTTAAATTTTGCGGGAGGGGGCAAGGGGGGGGATACCACCCCCTGCCCCGTCCCAACCCCAATATAAGAAATTTGAAGTAAATTATGCGATTAATTCAAGAATTGTTCAAGTTTCCCTTAGATTATGCAAAGGCACATCTAAATTACGCAAATATTTATAGGAATTTTGGTAAAATGTAAACCACTGGGACGCCTGCAAGGCCCGATGACTATAGAGCTGCAGTTTCGGATAAAAAATTGTTTGTCGGTTTCCCATCGGCGAAATTGCTCGTCTAGATCACCTCTATGCATAAATAAAAATTCATCTATTGCAGAAAATCAAAAGTGCTCTTGACGATGTCTTAATTCGATAAGTCGGTGAGTTAACGATGAGTGGATGAACGCCCATGCAGAAAACGAGCTGTCATTGCTACTAGGATTTCCTAAACCGTTTAGAGACACATAGTTCGAATTGCAAAACTGCTTTAAATTGTATAATCTATTATATCAAAAACAATCAATAAATCAATTTCTATAAAAATTAGGAAATTTAAATTTTTGTACGGGCCCCGGTCCTATCAGTTATATATAGAAAAAATTTTTCTTTATACAATTTCATGCACCAAAAAAAAAAAAAAAAAAAAAAATCCTACGACCAAAGTTCATAGATTTATGAAGCAGCAAACATTGTGACAAAGTCACTTTTCCACGTTTAAAAATGTCCAATTAAGGGACCCTATAAATACTGAAATTTTAAATTATAGGTTTTAACTTCATTTTCTGGCGTAATACAGAAATAGAAGCAAAACTAATTTTAGAGTACTGATCTTCAAGCAGACAGGACCTTATTATCGCATGAGCAAATCGGGACTTTGCCCAGCCCCCCCCCCCCCCCTCCCTGTAACTCAGTGAATTTTGGTCATAGAAGGAGGAATTTTTTTTTTTTTTTTTTTTTTTTTTTCCTGAAATTGCATAAAGAAAATTTTTCTAAATATAATTGATAGGACTGGGGGACCGCGCATAAAAATAAATTTAATTTTTATTGGAATTGATTTATTGACTTCAGTTTTTTCTGATATAATAGATTTATACAATTTAAAGCATTTTTGCAATTGGAACTATGCGTCTCTGACTAACGGTTTAGGAAATAGCCATTGGGCACCGTTAGCACTGGACACCCTGTATACACAACATTATATAATACTGTATGTGTCACATTGGCAGTTTTACGGGGGGGGGGGGGGTAATGGGGGTAATTACCCCTCCCAGGATTTTGAAAATGAAAGTGAAAAATAATTCTGCACAGGGAATTCACTGGGGTGAAATAAACAAATAACACTATCTACATGGCAAACATAGGAATTCTTCAAATATAACAATAATTTTGATCAATGGGGGGGCAAAGATGCAAGGTTTTTATTTTCGGTATTTACATACTTCATTAATTATGTGATTAATTAAACATTTATCTCACATTCGATGATTAATTAAATGTATTATCCTCATATATAAAGGAAGATGTCCTGACTGACTGACAATCATCGTCCACCAAATCTACCGGAGATACAGACATGAATTTTAGGAACTTGTAGCTTTTGTGCCCAAGGCGTCATTTAAGAGGTGATTTTTAAAAATTCGAACCCAGTGGGGTTTGGATGGCGGCCCAAAACGTTCTTTTCACGTTTTCCTTCATAACTCAGTGGTTAAAAAGAGATAGCCATACAATTCTTGCTTTAATAATGTAACAACACAGATACCTAAAAGCTGTTTTCAGGGTTTTTTTAGAATTCTCACCCAAACCGGCGTAAGGGGCCGAAACGTTATTTTACATTTCCTTTCATATCTCAGAGGAAAAAAGAGATGGCCATTAAATTCTTGTTTTAAAATGCAACTAACAGCAACACCTAAAAATTATTCTCAGAGTTTTTTAAAATTCGTATCCAAACGGGGGTAAGGGTCCAAAACGTTTCACATTTCTCTTGATATATGAGAGGAAAAAAAGATAGCCGTAAAATTCTTGCTTAAAGGTATAGGGAATACAAATGTTTAAAATTCGTTTTCTGGGTTCTTTAGAATGCGTGTGAAAAGGGGGATAAGGGGCCAAAACATTACTTTCGAATTTGCCATCATATCTCAAAAGGAAAAAGAGATAGCCACAAAATTCTTGCTTTAAAATGTAGCTAACACGAATGCATAACAGTCATTTTCAGACTTTTTTAGAGTTAGCGCTCAAACTGTTGTGAGGGGATAAAATGTTATTTTCATATTTGTCTTCATATATCTAAGGTAAATGAAGATAGTCATTAAAATCTTGCATTAAAATATAACGAACACAAATTCAAATCAAAAAAAATTTCAAATTAAAAAAATCTGATGTGTACAACACATGACTTCCTTGCACGTCTATTAATTCAAAAATATTTTCGACGCACTTCCTCTAAACTTATTTGTTTGAAAGAGATAAAATATCAGTAATAGTTAGCTTTAGCGATTTCTAGCCAAATATTTCGATATCGCCAAGCTGAGTTCAGTTTGAAAGATTTCCTTCTGACCCTTTATTTGGCGATATTTCACCAAAAGCCGACAAGCTTGAGATAGTTTGCGAGATTTTGGGCGGGGATAGCCAAAGTAGTCATTGACCACAGATTTTCAATGAATTGAATGCATCCATTATACCTCAATGTATTTAGTCATTTGGCTCACCCTGTAAATAAATTCCCAGCCGATTGCTGTCAAAAAAGATATTGACAACAGTTATAGATTACAATAGTTCTAAATACAAAAGTTCAAAATTCTACAGGTTAAAGTTTTAGTTATACAAAATAGGAAATAATTTTTGGCACCAAATTTCGGGAAAACTCGTCAATGTTGACGACATATGGCGAGATTTTAAGCATGGACCAAACAATGACAGATTATTGCCAAATTTGGCGATATTTTGCCAAAACTCGCCTAGAACGATGACAAATGGCGATACTTTGGGCATGGACCAAATGACTATCGCCAAATTTGGCGATATTTCGGCAAAACACGCCAAGGTCGATGACTAACGTCGAGATTTTGGGCATGGACCAAACACTAATGACTGTCTACAGTTATATAATACTGAAGATGTCCATAGACATTAAAGTAATGAAATCCTTTTCGGTGGTCCTGTAAATAAACTTTCCAATAGATTGAACCAAAAATCGAGATGTACAACTAGATGTTACAACAATCTTATACATTAATAGTTTTTGAGATTGGAGAGTTAAATCTGCACACACGTTCACCAAAGCTTGGCGACTTTTGGCGTAGTTCTTGAGAGAGGCACGTGACCGTGGTCGGACCATTACCTAACTTATGTGGTAGGACGGTATTGTGCTTGAAATGGATGAATGCCCCTAAAATTGCCATTGACCGTAATGTATTGGAAATCTTTTGAGTGTTCCTGTAGCAGAACTATAAATGATAAAGATACTTTTCTTTTAATGGAGAAATTCATTTTGCAATTCTTAACAGCATATATCACATCTGAGTCGTTTGAAATAGCCCAATACCACTAAAATACGCTGTAATGAATTTTGGCCCATAGAGCGTAATGTATTTAGAATCTTTTGAGCTGCCCTGTAGATAAAATATGCAGTCAAATCGAACTGAAAGGGGAGCGGCACAAGTAGATGTTACAACAATCCTAAATATAAAGTTTCAACATTCTACGCCTAATTGTTTTTGAGATATGCGAGTATAATGAATTTCGGCCCATAGAGCGTAATGTATTTCTAATCTTTTGGGCGGTCCTGTAGATAAACTATCCAGTCGAATGGAACCAAAAGGGGAGGTGTACAGCTAGATGTTACAAGTATCCAAAATATGAAGTTTCGACATTCTACGCCTAATAGTTTTTGAGATATGCGAGTTTAATGAATTTCGGCCCATAGAGCGTAATGTATTTCGAATCTTTTGGGCGGTCCTGTACATAAACTATCCATTCGATTGCGACCAAAAGGGGAGGTGCACAACTAGATCATAGAACAATCCTAAATATCAAATCTCAACATTCTACGACCAATAGTTTTTGAGATATGCTAGTACATACATACGTTCGTACGTACAGACGTCATGGAAAAACTGGCCACAATAAACTTGCCGCTGGTCAAAATGAGTTGCAGACGCATCGTGAATGCTGGCTTACGATGAGATGCATCGAAAAAAAAATTTTAATAAAATTTAGAGGTAGTCAAAATCGGTTTTTTCATCGAAATTTGGCCCCCAAAATTTTTCGGGATCACATTACTTCCTTATACTACGTACAAGGAAGTAAGAAAAACCATTATAAGTTGAAAGGGTAAGTTGACAAAAAAAAGGTGTTTTTTACGTAATATTTAGCTCTTGGGTGTTAATTTCAGGACAAAGATTTTTGTCTACCTGGTGAAAGGGCAAATCAAGTTTCAAGGGTTGGCAGATTAAACAAGAAAAATCCCCAGGTTTGCCATTTTTGATGATGTATTACGAAAATTGCCATAAAAGAAATATGTCCCCGAAGCGATATCTTCCATCTTTGTCGAGTGCCTCACCAGTGGCCAAGCGCATAACGCGCTGCGCTGGGAGACGGAAGTTGCCTGGTTCAAAAGCAGGTCGCGTCCGCCAACTTAGCCTTTCGGAATTTTTGTGGTTTCCTTCAGAACTTAGCATAAATACAGGTTAGGATCCCTTAGAAAGACCCCCACGGACGGCACCCCGCCATTTGGCCTAGAGCCCACGTGTTGCTAATCGGCGGTAATCCCACAACACAAGAAAATACAACTGTCTTTGTCGAGAAATTGCCTAACCCTATTGTTTATTTAATGGGAATATTGGTGTCTATATTCGAGTAAATAAAGATGAAGTAGAATATGCGTGGTGGGGATTAGGCGATTTTAATATAGATTTCAATTTTGAAGAACAAGAGGACAAATACGCGGGGAATATGATGCACATTCCAAACAGTATTTAAAAAAAAAACAACCATAGTTAGACTATGCCTGAAGAATATTCTAAAACAGTTTTTGTAGGCGATTAAATATATAGCCAAAATTTGTTTGATATTTATTTACTTATTTTCATTTGTTGTTGTTGTTGTTGTCGTGTCCATGGATAGACGACACTATCCATGGAAAGAGGGGTGCCATTGCCCCGAGGGGGTTGTACTTCTACTTGTTGGTCCCTAATTTTGAACAGATTCCAGATGAGGAACCAACCATCATCTGAAATCGGCACCCGCAAAGGTATCGTTTAACAACTTGGAGGACATTGGAGCCATGACGGATTTTACGTGCACCAGCTCCCATTATCGTACACGGTTCCCACAGCAGTCGAGCCGAGAGGGAGATGACCCTTCCAAGCACTGGCCAAGCCGGATTCTGCTTCACTTGCCATGTTCTTATGGGAACTGAGTTTAGCGCCCAGGCCACTGCGGGACTATTTTCATTTGTATTTGTTTGTTTTGACAATATCTATTCCGTGTGAAGAACGGCTGCTTCAGCTAGTTTACATATATGAAGTCTATTGTGCAGTCAGAAGGGTCCCCTTTCCATTGTGCGCCCACCAGTAGTCAATCCTTCTCTGAGACACTGAGTTTATTTAAAATTATAAAATATCATTACCCCTCCCAGACTGCAACTCTAGAACCGCCCTTGATGTGTCATTTGAGCGTTTCAAAGGGTCTATCTTTCAACTGCAAAATTACCAACCCTGGCAGACAGTACTGTGGCATGCATGTAAAAGCAAACTGCAATTCCACTTAAATTTCATCCCAAAGTCTTGAATAGTTTTGAACTGTCACCAATAGTTTTAAATAAAACAAATTTCATCATCCCGCCCTGTTGAAATCTGTTTCAAAAATATCTAATTATCTTTGAAAATATTTTTTTCTTTTTTCGTAGTTTTACCAAAAAGAATTATTGATCAGTGCCTTTATATACTAATGAAAAGTATTATGCATTTATTTCTTTTTCTAGGTGCTTATGTACAAAGAGAGATACCATTGTAATTATAATAGTGTGCCTAGTAGCCACCGTTTTAATTGCAACAAGTTTAACATTGGGATTACCAAAAATACACGAAAAGCGACTGCAATATTATGATGTTTCTGTGAAAGAATCTCCTTCACTCCTTTTAACGTATAACAAAGCTGTGGTAGTATCGGATGGAGTTAATTGTTCAGATATTGGAAAGTGAGTTTTTTTTTCTTTTCTTAAATGATATTTTGAAGTTGGGCATCATTTTGTGCAGAGTCCCTCTGAAATCATTACTGTATGCTTAGCAATCATTTAACCAAGCCTAATGATTGCCAAGTTTGACTATATTTGGCATTCTCTAAAACTGGCGTTGCCATGCAACATTTATATGCAACAAAATACAGATTTTCACATTATCATACATAGAATTTTATTTCCAAAATTATATAAGTAGATAATCCCACAAATTTATAGCTTCGAGCCCATCACTCAGATTGCAGGTTGCAGGTAAATGTCTAATTATCAAATGTCTAAATTAGCATTTGACAACAACATTGTTGCCATTAAACATTTAAACAGTTACTATTACTAGACCCATACCATCCAAACTATTACTAATCTTCAGGGTTTTTCAAATAATTTTAGTATTTTGATTTTAGTGAACACACATATATAATACATAGATAGTTAACTTATTTGTGTAGCGTTTTTATTTTATAAGGCTTTTTATATTATGAAAATAATTGACTCATTTAACATTTAAATCTTAGCTAAATGATTGGTTATATAATACCCATATCACCCCAGAACTTGAATGGGAAAGCCAGTATCCTTACCCCACGCCGTACCTATTTCTGTGGATGCTAAACTCAAGTGTTACTCTGTGGGTACTAAAAGATGGGAAAGGGCAGAAATTATAAATTTTTTATTCAGTACAACATACCATACTGTACCCATTTAATGTTAACATTCAATCAAGTATTAAATCCTGCTTTCACAAAAATAACTGAATAACTTCATTTGATTTTTTAAAAGCTATCAGTAAATTCTAATTAACACATGTGAGTTCAATTTACTTATAAGTATCAGAGGACATAGAAAACTACTGTGTGATAATTCTATATTATGTATTCTAAATAGTTTTGTATGAAAATATTTAACTAATATTGTTGAAAATAATTACTTGGATTGAAGATTGTGAGGGTTGATATTATTAGCAGGCAAGTTAAATCATAATTTTTTTTTTTCAAAATTTTACTTTCATTCATTGTTAGAAATTGAATCTTGAAAAGTATTTTTATATTTGTATTGATTTGTCATCAAATGTTAAAAGCAGTATTTATAAAAAAAAATATTTTAAATATTTTTTGCAAAATTTGCAACAATTTAAAAAGTTGCTGGAATTTATTAAAGTGCATAAAAACCACAGTCAGTTCTAGTTACAATTTATAGTCTTAAAATTATAAGAGATATGAAATTTCTGGGTTCATTTTTATTCCCCTACCTTTCACCATAAAAAGAATCTTTTAAAATGAAACATTAATGCATACATATGCAAAAAAAAAGTAAAATCTGAAAATGTGGATTTTTACATTAAAAGTTGGCTTTTGACTAGTTAAAGATTATTACTAAAGACTGAATTAAATTTTATTATTTTATTAATACTTATAGTTTGAACCCCATCCACAAAATGAAACGTACATTTATTGGAAAATTAAAAAGCTTAGGGGAAAAAAAAAAGTCAATGAATTTCAGCACCAGCATTTCATAAATGCTTACCCTTAAATTTTTATATTGCATTTTGCAAACTTAAGTAATTTTTCTGTTTCAAAACTTTTAGGATATTTGCTTATGACATATTTCACAGTGTAAAATGTACAATTTATGGTGTGGCATGCGTGATATTGATCTCGTGCTGCCACATACTGTAAATGTATCACTTATTAATTTTAGTATTTTCTGAATGATTTTATAATTCCAGGGACATTCTATTGAAGAATGGATCAGCTGTGGACGCTGCCATTGCAGCTTTATTTTGTGGTGGTGTTGTCAATCCACATAGCATGGGACTAGGTGGTGGATTTTTCATGACGATATACATCAGGTAAATTACAATCATTTTTTAAAGACTTACTTAATTCACTCTAATGTTTATGTCAAATTTTGTAATCAATGTTTTTTAACATAAGCGTGTTAATTACAAGCTGTACATGATATTTATATTGATTACTTGATGTTAAATGGTTATAATTTAAATTATAATCTATTAAACATCATTCAGTATTTTGCTAATCACAAATCTTCATTTGAGCTAAAATACTATATATTGATTAGTTTTTGGTGACTATACACTTCCAAAAAAATTGATTTTATACCAGTTTAAAACCCTATTTTAGCCCAGTAATAATATCACGAGAATCGTTATATAGACCAAATATTTCAAGATATATTCTGTAGCCTAACGCACAAAATATTTCCTATTAAATTAAATCTTTATTTTATTTCTGTTTTATTTTTTACTGTTTTTACAGAGAAAAAAATTCAGCCACTGTCATTGATGCAAGAGAGACAGCTCCTGAAAAATCATCCAAGGACATGTTTGAGGGAAATCAGACATTAGCTCGAGAAGGTAGTTTCCTTGTTAAAGTGTAAATTGTAAATATAAGTTTAATTCATTGCTGCTTCATTATCTGTATTAAATTGTATTACAAAATTTTACAACCTCAATGTCTTTGTGGTTAGTTTAGGTCTGCCAGTACATATAGATAGCTTTACCTGCCAGGCTTGTGCAACATAATTCCTTGACTTTGTTTGTCACTATCTTTTTACCCGCTAATGGTTGCAAGAATCAGTGTTATCATTATGTTTTATAATATGTGCAATCGTGCCCTTAAAAGTATTTGCTGCAGCCAGATATCTAAGTCGCATATGAATGATCCCAAGTAGAGTAATTCAAAGCTCAAGACAGGAAAAATGTGTTTATTATAATATTTCTTTATTAAATTATACAACACACACATATACAGGGTGTCTAGTGCTAACAGTGCCCAATTGGTATTACCTAAACTGTTAGAGACACATAGTTCCTGTTGCAGAAATGTTAAATTTGTTTAATCTAATATATCGGAGACAATCGAAGTCAATAAATCAATTCCTATAAAAATTATGGGATTTAAATTTTTATGCGGTCCCCTGGTCCTATAAGTTATAAAATTAGAAAATTTTCTTTATGTAATTTCATGCACAATAACTGATCTTTAAACAGAGGGTTATAGTCAGGCTCTATAGAAATCTCTCCGGCATCAGACTTACTAAATTGTATATGTGTAACAACAAATATGCTATGCAAAGTACAGGAAGAGTTTTCTACATAGGTGCATATTTGTATTGCTGCCAAAGGAAGCTGCTTTTGAACAAATGTTACACTAAAATAATTTGTAATATTATTTTAAGTTTTTAAAATGCATATATTCATATTTTAAAATGTTTCATTTTCTAATTTAGTGTTTAATGAAGTAATGTTTAATTTTCCTTTTTTTTAAGTTATTTAACACCAGTTCATTTAAAAAACTCTTTAAAAACTTCTATTTTCAGTATAAGCTATATTTTTATATTAATTTATTGGATACATATAGTTAAAAATAATCTTTATCGCAATCTACATTCATAAAATATTGCAAGGCTCAAAGCCATGTGCATTAATTTTTCTGAAATTCATTTTGTACACAACCCCTATTTTGCAGCTCGAAAAGTGCTCTAATTTTAAGTAGCTATAACTTGGTGAATTTTGGTCATAGAGGGGCGAATTTTTTTTTTCTTTCTTTTACCAATATAAAAGCATACATAAAAATCACGACATACATTTTAAATTTTATAGCATGTGCATATGTACAGGGTATTCAGCGCTAACGGTACCCAATGGCTATTTCCTAAACTGTTAGTTAAGAGACACATAGCTCCAGTTGCAAAAATATCTATGTTGTGTTGTTATGTATACTTTATATTAATTGTATAAAGAAATTTTTTCTAACTATAACTGATAGGACTAGGGCACCGTATAAAAATTTTAAGTTTTACCATACAAGCTGCATATTCTTCACTCCCTTATCACACACACGCATACATTTATGCAAGTCGCAGCAGTCGTAACCTCCCTTCCCCATAAAAAAATTTCTGTCTATGCCACTGATACTTTGATTTAATTTATCGTCTTAAATTTTCTTTGATCCTGCCATTTATTTTAGATTTCGGTTATTCCGGTCAATTTCAATCTGTGCCAGTGTAACCGGAATGAGCAGCATTCACTATACTATATAGGTTTTCTGTGTAATAAACTAAATAATCTTCAATATTATACCATTTTTCCTTCTCAGTTTTAAACCATTTTTCTTTCACATCTTTAATGATGGCCGAAAGACCACTAATGAGTATAAAAAAGAAATCTTCTAGCATTGCTTATAGTTTTATAGGCTTCGATTACTGATCAAAGTAGAAAAAAATATCCTATTATTAGTTTTTTCATGATTCGTTTAGTAATATTTGTTTCAAATTAACAATTTAAGCTAAGGTATGTCAAGTTAAATTTAATGTATTAATATTCTAATGCATCTTCATGTTTCTGTTTGCAGGTGGACTTTCAATTGCTGTTCCAGGAGAATTAAGAGGCTACTGGGAAGCTCATAATAACTTTGGCAAACTTCCATGGAATATACTGATTGAGCCTTCCATTAAACTTTGCACTCATGGTTTTGCTGTGTCTGCTCACTTAGCAAAATACTTACAGGAATTTAAGGAAAAAATTCTTTCTGATGAAAACCTGAAGTAAGTTAAATGACATTTTGTTTAAGTTTCTGAGATCACTTAATTTTTAAAGAAGTGCTAAAAATTAATTAAAATCTGGTTTTGTATTACCTCACATAATCTTTCTCAGAAAACCTAGTACTATAATATAAAATTCTTCTTTTATTTATACTTGTTTTTTAAGACAGTACAATGTATATTTTTTTCACTTTTCTAAACATCTGCCATTTAAATATTTCTTGTATATATTCTTGCATACATATGTTTTTTCTTTCACAGACACGAATTTTTCAATCAAGAAACTAATGATGTGTATAAAGAAGGAGAGATTTTAAAGCGTCCAAATCTTGCAATTACTTTGAGGGAAATAGCTAATAAAAGTGCTGATGTTTTGTATACTGGAGATCTACATGAGAGCTTTTTACAAGACATTCAAAAATGCGGTATGTTTATGATGTTTAACATACTAAGTTCCAAGTCTCAAGTTTTGTTAAATTGTTTTAAAATAATTGAAACTGTAAAAATATATTAGAAAAAATATAGGAGCATGGTTTTAGGCTGTTTATGCAGTTGATGTATACTTTTCCCCCTTTGTATGCATAGTTTTATTGATTAATTTATTTTTCTTTATGAAAAGTTCTGAAAAATATTATAGTGTAATTATTTTTAGTACTATTTTCTTAGAAAATAGTTTGTTCTATTTGTTGTGTTTGCAAAATATTTGTAACCTAATGACATTTCCCATCGCTTGGCTGTCAATCTAATGGTCTGGAGTTTTGGTTATTTTTCTCCAGATGTAACGTGAATATGCTTTAGACTCCCTTAGAAAGTTCTCCTACCAAGGCACCCCCAACCTTGGCTGACACCCTAGCGTAGTTTAACCATAATTACACAAACACATACTAAATTACAATTATAGTGAAGTACAATTTAAGTGTAATAAGCATACTCAAAAAACTGGTGTTAAATGGGTAAAACTGATAAAGAACTGTATCAATAAGACACACATATGTTGTAATGAAATAGTACAGACTGGCTGATGCAGTTCAAAGGTTCCAGCATTCTTCAGTCTCCCCTTTTTACACAGATAGAAAGTAGCACAAAGTAAAAAAAGAGTGTTCTTTTGTTATGATCTGAAAAATGTTTTGAAAATAATGTTTGTTCTAGCGATCTATGAGTAGTAAAAACAAATTATAATGTTTTGTGTAATGTTTAAGTGGTACTACTTATCTTTTGGGTTTGTTTATTATTTCTTTCACGGCACACACTTTCCGATTTCGCAGTTTGTTTTGATTCGTTTTGCGCGCTAACGTCAAAACAGGTTGCCAGATCGGATGAACAAAACTTTTTCTTTTTGATACGTGGTATTGGTATGATTGTAACTTTTGATAAATAATTAATGTTAGAAATGTTTATATGTGTTTTTTAAAATCGAGCCGACTTCTCCTTTTCTTTATGCCGACATTTTTTTTCTTAAATAAATTTTTGATACAAACATCATATTTTGGCTTTGTAAAGTGTTTGCTAAATTTTAAGTTTTGGTTTAAAAAGTTTTTATGCTAAAATTTTCTCTCCATCTTTAACTTTTATTCTGCCTTTTCTGTTTTTTTTTCTTTTTACCCCTTTTCCCTGCATCATTTCACATAATTCGATAGATTGGATGAAGTTTCGATACAGACATTGAAATCGGCGGAGGAACACAACCACGTGCAAGAAAAAATGTAAATGCCTCAAAATACATCAATTAACCAACGAAATAATTAAATTTCTTTTTAATGCAACATAACTTCACCAAATAAATAAATTTCACTTAAAATTTTATGCACTAAGATATGAAAAAATTAAGTTCATGAATGAACTTGATTGTCGGATGGCTACAGAAGTGAGAAGGCTGAGAAGGGAAAAGCGAGCGTCAGGGAGCGAGCTCTCTCTCTTCCTCTTCGAGTAGCTGGTACCTACGGACGGAGATCGGAACGTGATTTGATTTTTTGGAGAGAAGCCAAGACATGATGTGGTTGACTCGAGGCATGGAACCGGCGACCTGAGACTACTGAACGATGGGGGCCCCCAGATTCTTTCCCCAGACGATAAGTCATTCCCTTTTCTTTTCTTTCCCTTTCTCTATTTAATTTTTTTTTTTTTTTTTTTTTTGTCGGCTGTTAAAAATATAAAGTTAAGTGCACTTCAACTAGGGAACTTTAAAATGTTTGTAATAATGGATATTTTAAGTTTGAATTTTGTAAAAGAAAAATGTTTTTCCATAAATTTGTTTTGGAGTTAATTTAAAATAAATGTAAGATTTTAAAGTTTAACAGAGTGTTTTCTTCATTATTTCTTTGTCTCGTTACTGGGTCTACAATGGCGTCGTTGTGCCATTTTTCTTTTCAGCGAAATGCACAGATAGAACCTGGGTCTTTGGCGGCTTAAAACTTTTAAACTATACGATTATTTCGGCCTCTATGCCATTTGTTTTAGGAAAAGATATTGGATTATTTGATATTTTTATTTAACTTTAATTTAGGTATGTTTGCAAATTTTAACTTAAGCTTCGTGAAGTCATGGCACTTTCATTTTCTTACTGTGTAGAAAGAGGAAATTCTTACACTTGAAGAAGTGTAGGCCCTATGTACCACCTAAAACAGTCCATGTTGTTTCATTTTATATATGTATGTGTGTGTTATTTAAAGTTCATGTTAGTAGTTTCTGTAGTTAGAAAAATTTTTAGGCTTTATAAATAATTGGCTTCTGCTTTTTTTACGGCTAAAGTTAGCTGTAGAAAGGTAATTCATTTCATAAAACAATGGCTGCATCCTCAGTCAGTGTATTTTTGCAGTATGTTAATCACAACATTGTATATAAAGTTTTGTTGTTAACTATATTTAGATTGTTTCATTATCTGATCCTAGGGGGGTAATAAGGTGTATTTTCTTCTAAAGAGGGAAAGTTTAAAATATTTTAATTACTTACTTATTGAAAGTTTTCAAAAGAATTAAAGAAGCAAAATTATACAGGAAGTCTCAAAAACATTGACCTCATTTTTTATTCCTTGAATATTGATCATAAACATGCATAATAAATTACAAAATTATCAAAATGGAAAGGGGAAAAAATGTATAAATTCAGTTATCAGAAGATTAAGTTTGAGTAAAAGTTTTCAGAGGATTAAGTTTGAATACATACGAAATTAAAATTGTCATACATTCCTTGTGAAAAAAAAAAAAAAAAATCCAGTAGTAAAATGTGCCTCATACACTAAATGGACAATGTAAAAATTTCAGCATTTCATCTTGAAAAGTGTCAGAAGTGTAAAAATAAATATGTGATGGCTCTCAAATGAAAAAAATCAATGATCAGGTGTCTTACACAAACTAAAAAAGAAAAGCAATGATTGCATAAATGCTTACTTTTGCTTTTCATTGAGGGAGGATGATCACTGCCTACTTTTCGATTCACCACTGAACTGTCATCATTTTATGCATGTGATGAAATTTTTGTTATGATTCTTTAAAGTAGTAATGAAGTAATTTTATTTGTATGATAGCATGATTACCTTATATTATAAAAAATCAGCACTGAAGAAATGTTTATTGAGCTATGCAGGGTGTCCTAAAAAGGTGGGACACGTTTTAATTCTTTATCTGTTAATGATACGTAGACGGTGAAAATTGAAAAAAAAATGTTCAAATTAAGGAAGGGAAAAAGACTACAATGAGAAAAAATTCCCAGTTACTAAAATGTGTCCCATACACTAATGAGGTGATGGGTAAAATGTGAGATTTTTGTAAATTCTGACTTTGGAAGTATGAAAATCATAATCGAAAAATAAATTATTATACATATGTAAACAAGGAGGTGAAACAAAATTAATTTTTGTAATGAAAATTACTTTCAATGGTGAAAATCCAATATTTTTTTTTTTTTTTTTTTAATGTCGACTTAAACAACTTTTCAATGCCTCTCGAAGGGGAAAAAAATGATGGTGAGTGATTGCATTTTAGGGGTTGTGCAGAAATTATGAAAGAAAATAACCTTTTGCTCTTTAGCATTTAACGATCACATTCAAATTTGCGTATAGGTCCTGATCATCTTTGTTTGAAGATGTCTGAGAAGTTTTATGATGAAAGGTTATGATAAAATTTTATGATGAAAGGTTTTATGATAAAATTTTATGTGTACATCACCTAATTAACGTATGGGGCACATTTCACTAATTCAGAATTTCTCTTGCATGGGGGGGGGGGGGGGTCGTATACAAGTTTAAAAAGTGTAATTTTCTGAGAAACAAGGACAGAAAATTGTTTTATAAAGTAGGGGAAGAGAGGATACAGTGAAACATATGATCTAAAATCTAGGATTTGTCACAGAAAGTTGTAACTCACATACCTGTTATACAAATATTTGTTCCAGTTAGTGATATGATTTGGAGACAATCGGATTTTTATAGCAAGGGCATTAGAAAGTTATTGGAGTTTCACCATTGAAAGCAATTTTCATTTCTAAAAGTAATTTTGTTTCACCTCCTAGTTCTCATATCTATAAATATTTATTTTTCGATTATGATCCTCATGTTATGATCTTCATACTCCCAAAACCAGAATTTAAAAAAAAAAAACTAAATATTAGGAATTAGTAGAAATTTATTTATTTTGTAACCTCAATGTGGGGTACAATGAAAGATGTTTTATTGAACCCCAGGTGAATGTATTTATTTAAATAAAGATATTACTATTAAATATTTATGTGCTCTATGGAGATCTCAATCTAAAGTTAACAAGGAATTGTTTTTAAATCATACTCTATCTTCTTCAGACTCTGAGGATGGCGACAATCCAGATTGTCTTTCAACTAACAATCCAAACAGTACAAATTAAGGGCTATTCTCACATAACATGCATGACACAAGCAGTATCGCTCTAAATGATTGTTTTAATCAAGGATGGTGAACTTAAATATAAAGGAACGTACTCTGTTGGGGATATAATAAACTGAAATCAAACAGAATGTGAAGTTCTCTATGTAAAACTACCAAGTCCAAGCTTCAAATTTGTGTGTTCTTCTGAAATATATATTTTTGAAAAAACTCAAATTTATCAAAACTGCCACCTCCTGTTCCTTCGGAGTACAGAAAGGAAAGTAGAAATGCTAAATTTAGAACTTAAGTAAATTTAATATAAAATGAAAAACTATAGGCTAACCTCTAATAAAAATATTGTGTTCTCATCTTAAGCTATAACAGTTTAAATTGTTTTCCACTTAAATTTCATATTTATGCCTCACTAATAATGTTTACTATAAATGTACATAGAACTTATATTATTTGAGTGTTTATAAAGTATTATTAAGTGTTTCATTGTACTCCTGCATACGGGGCACAATGAAACACTCTCTGACATTTAACTATTGTAATTTTTTTAATATATAGTTGCTATTTACAACTAAAAAAATTCATTTACATGTGAAAAAGAATAAGTTATGTGTTCATTAATTTTATTTTTGTACATGCAAATTTGTGAACAGAAAAAAAAGTAAATTTTGTTTTGTTGTGCCCCGTCTTCCCCTAGTCTTTTTTTTTTTTTTTTTTCCCTAACATATTTTGAACAATTTTTCAATTTATATTGCCCACTTATCTCTAATAGTGAATGCGTGTTATCACCTTTTTTGGACATCACATTTTAGATTATTATACAAAACTTCTTTCATTCTTTCTTTTTATTATATTTTACTATTCTCTTTCATTAAAACAATTAAAAGTACTATGTAGACAAAACAGGGACTAATTATTTTTTTTCCTGTAGGAGGAATAATTACAAAAGATGACCTGTCAAATTACAAGCCTTTAGTAAAATCTGCCTTAAAAGTGAAGCTAGACCACAAGGAGCCTCTAACTTTACATACAATTCCACCTCCTGGCAGTGGAGTTATACTCACTCTTATATTAAATATCCTGAGCAACTATAACATGACAGCTGAAAATTTTAAGCAGATTGATGATGCAGTTTTAATGTATCATCGAATTACTGAAGCATTCAAATTCGCATTTGCTGAAAGAACAAAGTTAGGGGACGATGCTTTTGTCAATGTAACTCAGGTACTGTAAATTCTTTCTTTCTTTTTTGCCATGCTTAAAAATTTTCAGGCTGTATAAAGGCTTATTATTATTCTAATTTTACTGAACTTTTTATAATCAAGCATTGACTGAATGATAATAACTCAAAGAATTTGTATGAAAATATTTTTCTCTAATTTTTACCAGTTTTAACTTAAACACTTTATTTAGGAGGAAAGTACAAATTTACAATAAAGTTTAATTATGTAATATGAAAAGAACTACAGAAGTTGTAACACCCCTGTGTATTGGTAGTGCACACACTTTCAGTACTATTCTATTTATTTAGTTTTGACCTCTTGTTGAGGCTAGATTTATTGCTTAACAACTTTATGATTCTGCAATATTAAGAAGCATTCTTTCTTCTTTTCTTTTTTTTAAATGAGATGTTGTTTTGTAATCATTATTTTTTATGCTAAAACTCGTTGAAAACCTTCATTCTTTAAAACTAATTTCTTAAGTTAAGATTTTCTTTTTCAGTTGGTTTCTAAATTGATATCTAATAACTACGCTGATTCCTTGTGGCAACAAATATCTGATAAAAAGACACATCCTGCTGGCTTTTATAAGCCTGTGATGGAAACTTCTGATGATCATGGTACAGCTCATGTATCAGTTGTTGCAGAAAATGGTGATGCTGTGTCTGTAACGAGTTCTGTAAATTACCAGTAAGTTTTGTTTCACACTGTTTTTAGAAATTGTTATAGGAACCAGAGTTGCTTCCAACATTAATGTAACTTAAAAAACATGACCTGTGTGTGGGTCTGTGAATGAGTTTTGCTGATGATGCAGGGAGAACTTACATACTTTTTGAAATATACTTTAAGTTTGTTACTCTTGCATGTGTTATTTATTTGCTCAGTTATTTATTTTTAATGGTGCAATATTTTGAAGAATGATTTGCTCTGTTTTTTAACCCTTTAATGCGCAGTGATCCTGCTCTGGGAACACCCAACTCTGACGTTTTGACTGTTGCCAGTCACGAAGAACAGATTTGATTTCTATAACAATAATAGCATAGCATGCACGGCAGCTGGCTGTGCCGGGCACAGCCAGCTGTCATCAAAAATAGGGTCTCTAGATCTGTGGCATGCGATGAATGTTTCGATCATCCGCCATCTTGCTGGTAGTTAAGTCGAGCGATGGCAACGGCTGCCCTTTTTTCAGCATTGGGAAAGGGTTGCACCTCAAAGGGTTAAATTAAACTATTGTTATATCAGCAATTTCAGGGACATTCTATTACAAGTGAATTCATTGAATCTTTCTTGAGACATTCTGCAACATAAATTCTAATACAGTAGATCTTTATAATGCAAACCTCGAAACGCAAGGTTTTGCATTATATAGAATTTTGCGTTATATGTATCATTCACTTATATCATTAAACTTCCCTAGTAAACATATTAAAATATAGCTGGAACACATAAATATAATGCTTAAAAGTTTTTTTAAATACAAATACTACTTTAAAAAAAATGGAATTTATTTATTTACAGAAAAAATAAATAAATTGAAATTACCAAAAGCATTAAAGTTTATTTATTAAACAATATATTAATTTTGATTTGTTTTAGAATTTGCAATCTCTTAACAAATAACTTTTCTTGCAGCCTTTGGACAGGTAATGATTTTACTTTGGTTACACAGTCTTGTGTTTCTAGGAATTTAAAATATTGATCTCTTATGGAAATTTCTTCAGATTCTGAAAGTTTTTCAACTTTCTCTCCAGCATTTGATTCTGTTTCAGAATTTTTTTCCTCTTGTTTTGAAACAGAGGAAATTATTTCAGCACTGGTCAAATGATTAACAATTTGTGACTTATCATCAATTACCAAATATTCAAAATGTTTTCTTCGTGCAGGTTTGCAAACTGAGTACTTTCCATTTTGTGCACAATGCATTAGTTCAGCAGTTTTCATTTTAACTAATGATGGCTTAAATCCAATTCCAAAATTCAGTTTTAAAATAGTGTTACATTGAGAAAACTCTCCCTCCCCTATTTCTCATAGACTGTTTAAAAGTATTTTACTGTCAATATTGACTATTGAATCATAAGCATATCCTCTGGCAGGGAGCGGGAGCGTGTGCCCCCCCCCCCAAACTTTGTTTAGAAAACCATTCATTTTAAAACCTTTCTTCTTGCCAAACTTAAAGAAACATGGCTATTTTTACTTTAGAATATGCTGTGTGCATTCCCCACACACACACATTAAAAAAAAAAAAACTTAACTTTTGGTGATGCTGCGTGTATGATCTAGGAAGCCAAGTAACGCCATAGGATTTAATATAAAACAAATCAATGTTTTTAATTTACAAAGAGAAATATAACTAAATAAATAAACGTCTGTTTGGGAAGTCAATGGTAGAGGAGGGAGAAAGAGAGTGGTTCCGGTAGTGGAGGGAAAAGGGGAGAGGTTCCTTGTTTTTTTAAAGTAAACATTTCTTCCTCTTGGACCTCGGCTAGCCAGCTGTTATGCTGATAATGCATAATGCATGCATGGGAGAATAATTGTTTATTTTAAGCTTGGCATGTTGTGGGATTTATCTAATGTCTCAAAATTAATCCCCTAGGAAAGTAATTAAAAAAAAAAAAAAAGCAGATTGTAGAAATTTCTTAATTGTGATTTTCTCTGTTTAATCTGCAGTGTTAATGCGGTTTATGGAGAATTGTGGTTTATAGAATTGCGGTATATCGATCTTCTACTGTACTAGAACTAGTATTAGAATTGAATTCATCTATTGAAGTTTGCGACATAAATTCTAATACTTCAATAGATGAATTATGAGGGAACAAATTTTAAATAAAGCAAAAAATAATACATCCCTGTATTTTTCACCTGCTGCACTATATTCCACCTATTTCCCCATAACTGTATGAAATAGATTAAATATGACCTTTGTTTTTTGAATAGGGTGTGTCATTTTCAAAGTGTTCTACACACATTTAGAAAATAATATACTGTCTATATTAAAGCAATCAAAAATATTAATGCATGAAGCTGTATTCAGAGTTCAAATTGTTGGTCCATGTTTTTCAGCAGTAAATCAACTGCATTGTGCATAATAGATCATTTTCTGATTTTTCTTGAGAACTTTACTTTTCTTGAGAACTACATACTTTTTCATGGAAAATGTATGTAATGTTCACCTTTTAAGTAGAATTCTGTTCTTCAAAAACCTCTTCCTAGTAATGAGATAAGGTAAAAAATCCAATCTAATGAATATTCAGTTTTATATTGTCAGATAACAGTCCTGAAATCTCAACAGAGCAGTGTATTCTGTTATTTAACATTTAAAAAATCTATTCTATTAAAAAGTTTAAGCTCTCAAAATTAAGCATCAGTGTTAGTTTCAAAAGTTACAGGGAAAAAATGAAGATACAAGTTAACACTATTCTCAAGGGGAAATGGAATTGTCTGCTATTGTGATGTAACTTCTCATTTTGTCTCATGAGAATTTCAGAATGTTAACTTCTTTATAAAGTTTAAATAAGAATGCACTAAGTATGCCCGATTGTTAAATGTCTTCTTGAAAATAAATCTGTTGTGTGTTCTTTTTAGATCCGTTGAATGACTAAATGTTGCCTTAAAATGGGGAGGAGGGGGGAAGATACGTGTACTGTGTTAAGAAAATATTAATAACTTCATCAGGGTTTCTACAGACCTGGAAAGTCAGGGAAATGAGTTTTGATCAGGGAAATAAGCAGAAATTGAAGAAAGGTCAGGAAAATGCAAGAAAAATTGAATTTTGCGGTAAAATAAAGAAAATATTTGCTGTTTGAACCTAAGTATAGAAATTGTTTTATTTTCATTTTCTCATTCAACCTTATAAATAATTTTAAAATGTGTTCTTTATGAGCATATCTTGTGCAGTTGAAATATGCTTAATTTTATCCTAAATTATTATCAAACATGGTTTTTGTTGGAATCCAGCGATGTCAAATAAGATTCTTGTATATATTAATTTAATATTATTATGTGTAAAAAAGGGGGCAAAATATATAAAAAATTATTAATTAAAGGATGTAATGTTAAAAATAGAAACACAAAATTCAGGAAACCGTGCTACATCAAGTCAGGGAAGAGCATGATAGATATCAGGGAAAAGTCAAGGAAGCAAAAGCTGTGAAATCTGTAGAAACCCTGTTCATACACTATTGATTTTTAAATGAGTCAACTTATTAATTTCAAATTTACTTTTCAGTTTTGGAAGCTTTTGTATGTCCCCTTCAACTGGCATAATATTGAATAATGCAATGGATGATTTTTCCTCACCCAACATTACCAACTATTTTGGCGTCCTTCCATCTCCAGCAAATTTCATCCAACCTGGGAAACGCCCTGTCTCTTCTATGTGCCCAACAATCGCTGTCAATGAGAAAGGAGATGTTGAAATGGTCGCCGGAGGTGCAGGCGGAACTCGCATTATTACTGCCTCTGCATTGGTATGAACTTTCGTTTTTCGTCTCCTCAAGTTTACATTTAAAAAAATTTAATGTATTTGTCAAATAGTATGGCATATATTTGACTTCTATTTTAAGAACTTGATTTGTCTAAAACTGTGAGTATTTGAATAGGATATACAAATTAAAGCACATTTGATTTTTCTTGAGTCCTAATATACTAAGCTGTATAAAAATGAAGCACTAAAATTCAGAGATAGCGTCAAACAAAAGTAGGATATTTGAATTAATCCACACTAATTCTTTTTTAACACTAAACATACCAACATTTAATATATACCTATTTCTACCATAGCTGGTCAAATGACCGGTTGTGGTAGATAACCGTATACGACAAATATAACTCAAAAAACAACAAAATACAAATTTAAAAAATAATAGGATATCAATAGTATATAATTAATAGAAAAAGTCATGAAGTCAAATGTGCAAAAACAATAAGATGTTATGCGCATTTTTTATACAAAAGTTCGTAATTGGTCATTTGACCGCTTATGGTAGTTTTAGCGTTAAATTTCATATAAAAAATAGGACTATAGAAAACATTTCCCCCCCATAAACAAGAAAATTTTAAAATTTGGGAGGAGCACTGTTATTAAGACTTTCTGGCAAAAAAAGAAAAGAGAAAGGAAGTAATGTAACGTAATTCAAAGTTTTAGTGATGTAGATTTATTTTCAAAATTATTTATGTTGATTTCAGCTGTATAATATTTCCTTTTACTCAATGATGATTTTCAATAATTGTTTATTTTAAAATCCTGCACTGTTTATTGATCTCTTTAAGTTATTATTATAAGTATGAAAAAGTTAATCTACTTGAAGCTATGGTATGTAATTTGTTATGTATGCTTGGTTTTTAATAATACTTAATCTGTCTTAGGCAATGATAAGAACACTGTGGTTGGGTGAAAATATAAAATCTGCGACAGATGCTCCGCGTATCCATCATCAGTTGTTTCCAAATGCTATTCAACATGAAAAAGAATTTCCAAAGGTATGTAGAGAAAGAAAATATGCTTTTGTTGAATAAAGTGATAAATGTTTTATTGTATATTTCCTTTATTAAGAGACATTACCACTTATCAATATTGGAGAAAAAATTTGTCTGACAATGGTGAATTATTTCTCTAATATCAACCCCTTTGACCCTGACCTCCTAATAATTGGAACACATCTTTACATTGCTCTATATTCTTCATTTTCAAGAATTTTAACACCAAAACCTAATGTCCTACTAATAATACTTGCAAGAATAGCAGAACGGTATCTGCTCTGTAGATGGCAGAAAATTTTCGGCAGAGAAGATACTGGACATATCAAGCCATTTGAAGCCAAAAATTAAATACAGTAGAGAACCCGAAATCCGGAAGACCCAAAATCCAGAACTTTTTTTTCTGCATTTCCCCCCCCCCCCCCTCGCATTTTCCCCCCCTCCCTATAAGCATAAATAAACGGATATTATTTTTCTTTTTATTCCTCATTTTCTTCTTTGAAAGACCGTTTTCAATTGAATATACGTAAAAATAAGGAAACCTGTTAAATTGGAAAGAATTTCTTCGATCACCGCGAAGCGCAGGGAAAGGAGGGCGCGGGCGCGTTCCAGGAGAATGATCGATCCCGTCTACTCGTGCCTTTCTTCGCTTTGCATCGGCGAGTTGCTGTTAGATCTTGTGCGGTAATTTTTGATTTCTCGTAATGTAAATAGATTCTATGCTATTATAGAATGACTTGCTTTAATGGGGAGAAAAATATGTGTCCTTTACGCACGCACACACACAGGCACGCAGCTTCAAGTGTTGATGATTCATCTAGTCTGTTAAATGTAAACAAAGATGAACGGGATTTGGTCTGCTTAATGACTGTTCTCCTCCCCCCCTTCTCAAAGAACTGCGGATGTGTGAAGAAAGGTTGGGTTGCGCGTTGCGTATAATGTAGGATGAGTTATTTCAATCGGAAACTATGTATGAAAAAACGTTAAGTAAAATTTTAAGATTATATAAGTTGCATATTTTCAGCCAATTTAGTTGCAGCAATCGTCATCTGTCTGAAATAATCCTTGCTCGGCTCGATAACATAGCTTTCGAATTTTTTAATGGATTTTACTTCATCTTTAACATACTGTATTATGCATTCCTTCTTTTTTTTTTTTTTATCAGAGATACATAATCATGTGCATATTTTTAAAGTTTTTATTTAAAAGAGTTTCAGTTAATATTAATTAACATCATAATAGACGCTAAAACGCAGAAGGGCCTATACAGCTTACCTCGGAAGACTTCCGGAAATCTGTAAAGTTCGCAGCCGGTATCCCAAAATCCGGAAAATTCCGAAATCCAGAATGGGTCCGGTCCCAAGCATTCCGGATTTCGGGTCCCCTACTGTACATCTTTATGAATGCATGAATGCAAACAAAATGCATGAGAAGTGTGAAATGTTTTCATGCTCAAAGAAACTGTTTCAAAATGTTTCATATGAAATAACTTAATTTTTTTTTTCTCATTTTGCTCAATTTTAGCCCCATTTCCTATTATCAGAACATAGTTTAATCATTTTGGTAGTTGGCTGAATGTTGTACTATTTCATATTAAGATACTTACATATAGTGCAGCACATCTGACCACTAATTGATTTTTTTTACCTACTCTATTCAAAATTCAGAGTCAAAGGGTTTAATAAGTGAAATAGTTTTGAATGAAGCCACCTTAGCTGCTCAAGCTTTTAAATATGAAAACACTGTGTAATGTATTTTGTCTTCTATTGTGGATTTTCACATTTGTAATGTTTATTACATTTATTAATTATGAAGAGTTCTAATTTATTGAGATACACTGATTTTTTATTTATTTATTTATTTTTTTTTTTAAGATAAGAAGCATGCAAAAACTTAATGGATTTTAAATAATTGAAACCTAGTGAGTAAAAAGTAACTGTGTAATAAGTTAGTTGAAAATGTAATTTTTTCATAAATAAAAGTAAAACTTTAAGAGCTTAAAATGCAACTTTAAACGCTGTCTAAAGGTAGATTATCGTATTTTCATCATAAATAAAAATATTAATTAGGAAAACTTCCCAGGATGTCAGTTTTGAGAAGTTTTTTTTATCATGGTTTTATACAAGACATATTTTATTATAGATGTATCAAACATCCATTAAAATTGCAAAATATAAACTTCAGGTTTTAATTTAGCCAACTGAAATCTCCTTTTTCTTGGCTATAAAGTTAAAATTCTTAGTATACTTTTACTTACCTATAAATTAGAGTAAATGTGTTAATGTATGTTATATTACTGTTCTAGGTATACCTGGATGGTTTAAAAGAATTAGGACATTCAGTGCAATTAGACAGTCTAAATAGTGTATTTCTTGGCATCATAAGAAATGGAAAGCAGTGGCAAACAAATGTAGATTTTAGGAAAGGAGGTTCAGCTAACGGTTACTAAGACTTCATAAAACCTTTGGGTTTTAATTGACAATGTGCCTTACACATCAGACTTTCATCTGGCACTGGTGATATTTGTCTTTTCTACATATTTATTTCAGAATTCATGTACCTTCAATATAAAATGTACATTTGATTTTATTCATCCACTGTTAAATATTGAAAACATGGTTAATAAATGTTTATAAGTCTTTTTACAGATCTCTGCTCAATTTTGAAACATTTTGACACAAGTATATTATGGTTATTTTGAGAGCATCTGAATAATGAAGTAAAATTAGTCTGAGTAGTGTATTAAAAACTATTGGTGCTTTCATTTCAAGGTGTCCACCAGTGGTTAAAAAGATAACTTTTGTTACTAATTTAATGATTAGGCTACATTTTTTTTTAATCAAAAAACAGCATTTTCATACTATTTTCAAGTTTTTGGCTATTTGTACCTAGTTCAGGTGACTAATTTGGAAATAAGATTTCGGTTTTGTCAACCCTCTTTTCTTTTCAAATTTTTCTCTATTGGTCGTTCATCAAACAGTCTAATCTACTTTTTCCAATTGTGCTATAAAAATAAATCTAGTATATGCTCTGTTATACAACACATGAAGGTTTTTTATTTATCATTTTATTAATTTCTTCTTGAATAAAGCTAAATGACATATGTTTATTTCTTAACTATGCAAAAATGTTACTATTTTGGCAACTAAAATTAAGAAAATGGCTACTAAACTGGCTTATGTTGGTGAGGTGACTAATGGTACTATTTTTGCCTTCTGACATTGGTGGATACCCTACATTTTATTTTGGATATTCTATCAATTTGCTCATTAATAAACAGAATAATATTAGAGAATTAATTTCAGTCAATAAACCAATGACTTTTGCAAATATTTTCTATGAATGGGTAGACTAGTCATGAAAAATACTTCATTTAATTCAAATGTGTGCTTGTGACTTATTCCCTATCGTCTAAGCACAAACTAGATCATTTCCACTAGACCCAAGTATCCTAAAAAAAATCATAAACAAGATCTAAGGTTTATGTCATCTCAGTCAAGATCTGCACAATTCTAAAGTGTTCAGGTGAAGCCTACACAAAGTGGCAATTGATACACATCAGATAGATTTTCTGCCCCCTGTCAAAGAAAAAGTATGTAATGTGTTCTCTATCAAATCTACTAATGGTAGACTGGACTACTTTATCAGGTTTAATGGCAAGGGCACCTCTTGGAGCTTGCCTGTTAAACCAGGGGTGAATCGGAGCAATTTTCCATAAATGTTGACTTAAAATTTTTATTTTTGAGTATATCTCAAGGAAGGTCAGAGAATCCCTTGATGTTGGAACCTTTGAGGTGCTTTCCTCGGCCAGAGGATCAACAATTTAGTTACTTCAGAGTACAATAAGAGATGGGATCTATTGAAAATAGATTTGATGTTACTGAGAAAGCATGAAAGCTAAAATGGCAGTTCTATCATCAACATCAGTCCAGTTACCAAGGTGCTGAATGGCACTAGAACTATCTGATAAGATCCAGATATCTGTAAATGAGGATATAGTTTTGATAGTTTTTAGTGCCTCGCCAATGGCAACAAACTCTGATCTAAAAACAGAACAGATATCTGGATTCCTAATTCAGATTTTTTTGTGAGTAGATAAGGGCCTTAATGAAGATACCACTTCCATGAGAGTTATGTTCATCAGTATATATATGAATGGCTGTAGTAGCTGGAATTTAGTATAGACTTTCAAGAGCCAGTTGGCATGGATAACGGGCAAATCATAGTTTTTGTTTGTGTGGGTCCCTAGAACATCAGATTGAAAATGGGCACCTGTCAAACCCTTCAAGGTGTTAATGATTGGTCTAATGATGACCATCTTGCACAATTTTGTTTTTTTAATTTTGCCCTGACATTAATTCATTTTTTGTTAGAAAAACAAAAAGTCACAAATAGTCAACTGTATTAAGAAAAATAGCTATTAAATCTTGATCAGAAATTTGTGATATGCCTAGAGATCAAACAACATGCTATTTTAAGAATGAAAATTTCTCTCTTTGTTTCACAAGATCTTCCAATCTTTCTGACAAGTGTAGTTTGGTAGTTCAGATCAGTTTAAGAAATGTGTGTGTATAATGTCAATCTTTATTAAAGAGCAATGCCACAAAATTTGACTCTGTACCTATTGTCTTTTTTATTTTTTAACTTGTCCTCATTATCTAATATTTAAACAGCTTTAAAATACCTAGATCAGTGACAACAAATCTTTTTGAGAAGTGGATAAAGTTTTGTTTATTATTGTTTTTTTTTTTTTTTTTTTTTTTGTTGCTTCCAAAGCCAGTTGCTTGAGAATCCTTTCTCTGAACTTGTGGGAACAGAATAAAATTTTAGATGAAGCTTCACTGAAACAAAACTCTGCAACTTTATGCACAAATTTATGTGCTTGTGATTTCAACACTTCGACTTTTCAAATGTAAAGGACATCTTGCTAGTTTAAAAAATTAGCGAATAACAAATAAGAAAATAGTGAATAACAAGTTAGAAATTTAAATGAAGAATAAGATAGCATGTGCAACTGCTCATAAATAAATTTTTTTTAAAAAGTGGTGTGAGGTTACTTTTTATTCTGCTAGTTTCTCTCGTGCTTAACATCCTCCCATTCAAAATGGACAGGTTTAGTTACTACAGCAACCGTCACTAATCAAACTTGTTGGCAGGAGTTATTCTTCTGATCAACAGACAGTAGTTAATCAAATTTCTTTTTTTTTTTTTTTCAATAAACAGAATGTATGTTTCAAAGCTATAAAACTTTAAAAAATATATTCATGTATAAATCTTTGTTAGGCAAGATCATCAACTGAGTGGTTTTGGTGCACATTTTTTTGTATTTAGTTTTGGGGAATTTTTTTTTATTTACAAAGTCTCTAACATGAGTTTAAGTTGAGTAGTATCATTAATACATTGAAATAGTCAGAGGAGACACCAGAGCTTCCAGAAATTCTGATAAGATTCATCCAAGGTGCTATTCCCATGCATTTTATTTTGAAAGTATGATTTAATAAGGTTTAATCAACTTAAAAATATTCCTGCTGATATAAAATGGGTTTCTATTTTTTTAGCTAAACATGTCATTGCATTTACTGTATAATTCTTTTATACATTGCACAAATTAACTAGGAGAAAAAAAGTTGTATGCCAAGCGAGCTGGGATTACACTAATTACAAAATGATTCTCATGAGTTGATGAGCATTAGCGGGCAGGGATCCATACTAGTTTAAATAAATAGTATTCCAAAGTGGCTGAGCATATATGTTCTAATCACATCTGCTCCTGTTAGTAAAAATAAAAAAAAAATTAAGTAGATTAAAATAGAATAGATTAAGTAGATTAAAATAAAAAAAAAGCTTTCTCTCATTGGTATTGTTTCAAAGATCATCTTATCTGTAAAGTAGAAACTGCTTTTTTATTTGCCTAGCACCAGAAACCATGCTGCATGGCAGCTGTCACTGCAGATTATTCAAGGATCATTAAGGGGACATATAATTTTGGTTTGTGATCCTAGTGCTGCAGAATTCATTCAGGAAATTCTATAGCTGGGCATATTTGGTCTTTATGTATTCTTTGTCATGTTCTTCTAGTAAAAATAATTATGGTAATCTACTCCTGTTTATTTAATGTTTCACAAAAATAGCTATTAGGTGAAAAGTAAAGATGTGAAGTTAAAACAGAGAACATTTGTTTCTAATAATCATTTATTTAACAAATAAATAAAAAAGCAAAAAAGTATTTACAAAATCAAAAGATGTAGTCCATATCCTCATCATCTAACAAATTTTCTTGTATAATGCATATATGACATTAACACTCAACAAAAACTAGTGTTAAAATGTAAAATTAATAAAAACTTTGTAAAACAACACATATAAATTGGCACTTATATGTGTTCAGGATAACTATTTTTCATCAATGATTGTTAATAATGCTGGCTAAATATAAAATTTCTTAATTTCATTTAGGCCCTTCCAGAAATACTGCAGGTTTTGTTGTTAATGATTTCAAGCTCAATAAAGGAGTTTTTATAAAGAATCAATTACTAGTCATATATGTATTTAAAAAATGAAAATTGAATTTAAAAAGTCTAAAATCACTCATTTTCAGCATAATTTAAATGTTAAAAATTAAACATTGGCAGAACAGACCACTGCAGGACCAAGGGCTTGGTGATCATGGGTTCTGGAGGGCAGTAGCATATGCCTTGGCCAGGTGGTCAGTCTGATGAAAAGCCCTCGGTGTTTAACTCCCAAGCAAGCTTGGTCCTCATTTTATCGACCCGCTCAAGTTTCAACACGATTCACAAATTTAACTAAGAAAAATGTAACTTCTGCAAGAGTATAATAACATGGTTATTCTTATGCATTTTTCTTTTATAAACAAGGATGCACTGCATTAATTTATTGATTAAAATACACCATAACAAACTTGTGAAAATGATTTGACTTGATTTCATAAATATACAGCAATATTGCAAAGTATACAGTAGTATATTGATTCAATTATTATTTGTAAGTACAAGGCCGCTGCAAATCAAAATGCAATAATAGCTTTTCTCATAACTTTTCATAATGATAATGAAATGGTGAAAACAAAGAGAACAGAACAAACACATCTGTGAACACAGCAATTGTGACATTTCAATAGCGATTGCTACATAAAATACAGGTGGTCCCATATAAAGGTAGCTTCATAGAGCAACACACTACAAAAGATGTATGAAATAAGGAAGAGGTTCTTAAACTGTGGTCCATAGACTTTGGCAGTCTGCATAGCCATTACTGGGAGTCTGTGAAATTATGAAAAATGGTTGCAAATAGTTCAAGAAGTCCGTAACAAAGTTACAAACTTTAGGTAACTTTTCAGATCCGATTATACCGCACTAGTAATTCCACATTTGATTCCGTTTTGCACACAAAATGTTTATGTGAACAAGATTTTTCACAAGATTTGTTATATATGAAATCAGAGTATGAAAACTTATTGTAGAAGCAAACCGCTTAACGAAACTTAACATTGTCCCCGATAATTATATAGATGCAGTTATTTTCTTGAAACATACTTGCCATAAAGTAAAAACTTTATAAACATTTTTATCAATATTTATGTAAAACAAAGTGCTAATGAGATTATTAAGCCAGAAATTAAGACACTGAAGAACAGCATAAAATACCTAAGGTTGGGATGGGATCTGCAAAAATAATGGTGTTCAAGGAGGAGTCCAAAACTCCATAAGTTTAAGAACATCTGAAATAAGATTATCACAGTTAGTGCTGAAAGTATCTCCTAAAGTTTCAGTTATAAAATTTAGAAAATCAACCTCCTCTCACAAATCAGAATGAAAACTAACTTTTACATAGAATAGTGTTACAGTGTCACTATTACAATATGAAAATAAGAAAGGATCTTGCACTACTTCTCATAAATTAGTGGATTAATAAAAGTTAATAACTAAAACCTATGACTATAATGACTAAGATTTTGTAAATTCTCGTGTTTCGTGTTTTCTTTTCTTGTTGGCTGTGTTGCAGCATAAACATTTTTCATTGCCTATTGTTACTTAAAATAGTGCTTAGAATTACTTAAATGTCTATATAATTGTTGAAATATTTACTACAGGAAATTAATATTAACTGGACTGTTTCTGTAAGAATCCAAATTTCAAAACAGTTTAATCTATTTATAATTTCAGTTAAAAAATAAGCATTATTTGTTATAAAATTGATATTAAGCATGTAAGAAGTTTTAAGAGACTATGGTAAAGCTAGCAGTTTTAAAAGCTAAAGCTAATGAATTCAATAGTCCCAAAACCTTGAATTGAGCTCTGAATATTTCTCTCCTCATACTAATGCTTGAATTATTAAGTCTATACTTAAGAGAATTGCTGTATTGGACTAATCAAAAGGCAGCTTATAAATTAACCTTTTACATGTTGAATAGGAATCTTAAGTCTATTTTAAATTAGTTTAATGCATAATTTTACTTCTAATGCCTCTGTATACAGGGAGTTCCAAAAGAGTGGTAAGACATGGTGTAATTCTTTATTTATTTAAGCTTTATCTATTTTATTATTCAGCAAAATGTGTCCCATACACTAATGAGGTGATGTTCAAAACTTAAGTGTTTCATCATAAACTGTCATTAGGTATTTTTAAGCAAAAATAGTCGGGGACTGTACATGAATTTGAAGTAATAATTCTAGAATGAAAAAAAAAAAATTATTTCGTAATTTATGTACGACCCCAGAAACACTATCATTCGGCATGATTTTAAAATTTTTTCTTCGCGAGTCATTGAAACGTTAGTCGGCATATACCCCTGGTCGCAGTGCCCGGCCCTTTTTGGGCCTCCCTTCCAAGTCATTAGTCATAGTCGGCATATATTTATCTCTGAAACTTAGTAAGGTATAATTCTAAAATTTTGTACATCAGCTCATTAGTGTATGGGGTATATTTTACTAATTGGGAATTTTTTTGCATAGGGTTGTATAAAAATATAAAGTGTTACTTCTGGTAAATTGAGAGGAATTTTTCTCAAGTCTTTTTTCTACTTTATTTTGATCCTTTTGTCAATTACACTGCCCACTTAATCTCTAATAGATAAATAATTAAAATGTGTTACACCTTTTTGGAACACTTGTAGATACATTAGTCCTCAAAATATTAAAAGTAACATTTTTGTTTGTAATTTTATGATATTTCAAATTCAAGAAGAACTGTCTTTTCAGAGTTCTCTCTTTAAAATGTATCATAAAACTGAACAAGCTCAATAGTGGGTGAAATAATAAAAAAAAATATTTACATCTCTATGCTTATTTATTTAATTGTCTGGAAGATTAAGAATTTAAATTAAAGCATTCTTCCTACCCCTAAAAAAAAGTCTTCATAATTGTATGTACATTTTTTTTTTCTTTTTCAAAGCTATATTATATGATTTGATGTTTCTCACTGAGAACATTGGGCAGCAGGTCATCACAGCTAAAAATGTCCATTAAAATCAGCCTTGAAGGTTCCCATTACTACACACAGAGACCAAAAGGAAATATTTGATGATTCATTCATACATGAATATTGGATTGAATCATGATTTTTTCTACAGTTAGAGTAAGATAATTGGTTTTGTTTTGTATAAATTAATCCCTCTCTGTTTAAGCTACACAAGTTTAATTTTATGCTTTCATAAATATCATTCATTCAGGTATCAGTAAAACAATTTACAAATGAAGTTAAATCACTAAACCAAATTAGCAGGAAGTGCTTAACACGGATTATAATTGGCTTTGTAGTTTTTTTGGGGGGAACTAGCAAGGAAGCACACATGCAATAGGAGAAACAATATCTAGCAAAATGTACAAAGTTATTTTCCAACCCTTACAAGACAGAAAATTACTTTTCTTATATGCTCTTATTTAAATATACTGACAATTCATCTTCAATTTAATTAGAAAAGTAAGACACAACTTAAATTTAGATTTCTTACAGTCTGTTACTTATTTATGATTCAATCCAATAAATATATAATCAATTCATTTTGTATTGCTAAAATATAAAAAAAGCAAAAATTACAGAGCTCTTTTACACCTATCACAGGAAGCGGAATGTAAAAGTGGATCACAATAAGTACAGTCTTCAAGGAGTTTTTGTGTATGATAGCTTTTATTAAAATGTCTTCTAGTTAAATTCATACAATCAACATCCTCTTCTTCTTCTGATGTGCTTGGTTCGTATTCAAGAATTGCTTCCTCTGCATAAAAATCAAACTGCTTGGATAGTGGAGCAATAAAATAGAC
Organism: Cheiracanthium punctorium; assembly: GCA_038373885.1. Lineage (NCBI taxonomy): Eukaryota > Metazoa > Arthropoda > Arachnida > Araneae > Cheiracanthiidae > Cheiracanthium > Cheiracanthium punctorium. The sequence continues at coordinate 59,752 of JAWZYV010009928.1, read as the reverse complement.
TTTATCTTTTGTATAGAGCTCCATAATAGGATGAGCACATAGCCTATTAATCTGTAATTAAATTAAGTATTGATTAAAGTGTGAAATTAAAAAAGGGGATTTTTTCTTTGGGGGGGGGGTTACATATTTTAATAAGAATGAAAAAGTAATAGGTAATTATTTGATAGATAAAAATTAAATATGAATCTATTAAAGCTTGTCAATCCTGTAAAAATGATTTTTTTACAATATTTACTCATATGTAACATACACCCTGTACTTTACAAGAAAATATACTCCTATTACAGTTTTTAGACATGAAATAAAATTTTGACTGCATGATATAATTTGCAGTCTTAATACTTGATATGCATAATATAAATTTTTTTAGGCTTTATTTTACAACTTCTATGAACAATCTACCGGTTTTACTGCCAGTAGATTGTTATCTACCTGATAATTTTAATTTTTGGAATTTAATTTCAACTAATATAAATAAAATATTTTTAGAAATTTAGCTTTAAAATTTTGTAAACTAAGATGCTTTTGAATAGTATTATAATTTTTATTTTATTTATTTATTTACTTTTTATCAATTTTCACTATACCTATCAGTTATTTATTTTTATTAAATTATTTTAAATCTTCATTGATGCCCACTCGATCTTACATTTTGAGAGGCTATTTTGTTTTTGAATGCAAATTTTGCATTACACATTTTTATTGGTTAACATTTAATTTTACTTTAAAATCATTGCACAAAAATTACACATAAGAATGAGTATAAAATGGGCTTCTTGCATTACTTTAAGAAATTTTATTTTACATTGATTTTTTAGTTCATTATTTACCAATAAGAGTAGAACACAATGATAAAAATTTTTGATTAAACTAATCAGATTTCACCAATCATTACTGGTTTTTACAATTAAACAATTTTAAAGAGCTATTCCCAAAAAATTAATACTAATTCTTTCTATATTAAAATAACCTGGGAAATAAGTGCAAAATTACTTTTTGTACGATGATATATGCAAATGCATGCATTCTGCACTTACAATATCCCTAAGGAAGCTAGCATTCTGCTTTACCAGAGAAGAGCCTTGTGAACGAAATCACTATATATGACATTATTGCTAAACATTTCGCTTGGGAAGAAAAAGGTGATGACACCATGTGATCCATCTCACGACAGCTATGACTCGGCAAAATTAACATTAGCTGCCAGAATCACTACAAACTAGTGATGTTTTGTATCACATACTTTTTCTAAGTAGTAATGAACTATACTACAAGCTATGGAAAAAAGTAGTGACTACTGTAGTTTCGCTACTTGTAACTTGTTAGTTCCTAGCCCTGCCCATATTCTTTTTAACTACAATGAATTGTTAAGAAAGCACTTCCATGAAAGTTCTTTAATGAATTTTTCACTCCTACCTATCTTGGCTATTTTCTTTTAATTATAACTTTTTTTTAAAATAAGATTTGATAATTAGCCGATGGATAAAATTCTAAAAAACTATGATATTCATCTATATCAAGGTATATCATAGGATGGATCATTTTCAAGTTTATTTTTATGGGTACACTAAACTCCTGACTATCGGACCTGATGTGGTGGAAGAGTAAGTCCCATTAACAGAAAAGCTGGATAGTTTGGAGTTCTATAAATATTTACTCAATTCCTGACCCCTCATTCCCCCCTCTTCATGATATTAAAACCACAAGTTTCACAATCTAAGATAAATCAGTGCAGTTCCCGAACTTTTATGTTATTTTTAACAGACAGGCAGGTGTGCTCCGATTTTAATAAAGATTTTATATTTACAAAACTACAGTTTCAAAATAAGCAAAACGTTTATGTAAAACAAAGGCATAATTCATAAAAAAAATTATTTTAACTAGGCCAGATAGTCGGTAGTTTACTGTATTTATTTGCAAATACACTCATGTAACAAAATAACTTACAAAAAGTAGTAGTGTGAATAAAAAAATACATATATATAAAATTTTATTCAGGTACCTTTATATAATGTTTCAGTAATGGGTATGTCCTATAAACAGCAATAACTAAGGAATACTGATTTCTGTAAGGAAACACAGCAACAACTGCAAAGTCAATGGCCGGGAAAATCTGGATTTTGAATCCAGCTTCTATTAACTTGGTATATAAGTTTTCTTCCATATTTTCGGAAAGGACAACTCCCACAGACGAACCAACCTGGCTTCTTGTTTGCTGGGGAAAATATATAAATATACATATAGAGAGAGAGAACTATATCACAGCAAAGCTCAAAATAAATTGTAACCATGGCAAATGCCATAAGATTACCGCAAATAACTGAGATGTGACAATAATCAGTTCAAGTGGCAAATTTAGCTACGGGTGTTTCATACTTGAGTGTTTCTTTATATCTCAGATATATTTTAAGGTTGCATATGAAATTGTAGATTGCTTACAAAAAAAGTTAAGAATATTATTTTTGTTCTATTTGCATTATTAATTCAATTTTTTTAAAGCTAAGTGAAAAAAGTGCATCTGCAATTTACTGCTATTATGAAATCATAAGATTTTGCTGAGAGCAGAATATTTTTTGCTGCCAGCTTCAAAATCTCATTTCAAGAGTAATGTACCAGATATCTGTTAAATATCTGATCTATCATCTGGCTGATTTTTCAATATCTAATCACCAGATACCCAACTTCTTTGCCAGATATATGACTCGCAACTATATAAGCTATCAACAGTCTACACAAAGTTTTTTTTAAATTAATCATTAATATTTTCTTATATTATTGCTACATACTGTTAAAAATTATGCAAAATATTCTAATGCGCTATCTTTTGAATTTTTAAACCACAACTAATGAGAACAGAGGTTTTGGTTTAAAGTAAATCCAAAAGCAGAACTTAGTACCTTTATTTTTCAGATTATAAAATAAGATAGTAAGTTGTTTATTAAAATATGACTTTACATTAATTATTTTTCTTTTAAGTTAAAATGTTAGATCTTAAAATCTGTTAATTATTTCGAAATACTATAGAGAGAAAGATAAACTACTGTAAAAGACTAATGTTAAAGTCAACAAAATTTTGTTATAAATAAATGTCAAGGGAGAAAAAGGTACTTTTTTTACAAATTAGATTTGAAAATGTCATCTGTTCAGCTTGAGTTTTTTTTTTTTTAAACATTTTTCACTAAATTCCCTGATATTTCTAGAAACATAAAATTCTATTAAATCCAGGTCAGTAGCCAACATATTATTTTCAGTTAAGGAATTTTAAGGCATAATATGAAATTGTGCTTCATGCCTGTATAAAACTACAAGGAAATACACTGTAAACTTCATTAGAAATATTTAAAATTATAATTTTCTTTTAAAAATCTCTCAAACTATTTTACATGCATCGACTTATACCAAATTTTAATGATAATGATAGTCTACCTATAGTTTCATTTTTCAAATGAGGCAATACTGATATTTTACAGTTTTCAAGTCAGCCAATACTGATACTGCACATATAATAGTGACATTACAGCTACAGTTTTGTTTGTACTAGGTAGCTTTTGTGACCAGAGAGCCCTTCTTGACCAGAGAGTCGTCTTTTTATTAATACTTTTATGAAGTCTTGCCTAAGCCTAACCTGTAGATAAAAATGTGTACCCTTTTAAAAGAAAAATCAATGAATACAATAAAATGCAGGTCCACAATCTACAACAAAAGGGGTGGAAACAAGACATATGCCCAGGTAAGAGGGGTGCCAAAATAAGTTTTGATTCCATGAGAGGAAATTAAGGTATCCTAATTGGGGTTAGCCGATATCCAGCAAAATCAATATCCGGTGCATCTAATTTCAAACCCTCAAGCATAGTATAATACATATAGAAACATATTCTTAAGCAGTGTAATATTTCTTTAGAAAGAAGATATTAAGACAAAACTCCTGCATCCCCCCCCCCACACACACACACACAAAAAAAAAAAAGCAGAACAAGGGAATTGAAAATTATAGGTAAGTGGAAAAGACCCTAAGAAGAATTCTGTAAATGATAAGGAAGAGTTTACAGGTAAAAAAAAAGTAAAAGGTTATTGGTATAAATATAGCCAAAGCCAGAGATGGAAAATAGGATTTTATCAGTCTCAACTTAAATAAAGAGAAATGCAATTTTTCCCAAAAGATTCTCACATTTATTTATTATTATAGTTATCTCAAAGTTTATGGCATATAATTTATGATTATATGTAAAGTTTTCTGATGTGCCGAAAATGCATGGGCCCCTATGGCAGAATGATCTTCTGCAGACAGATTGTCTTCAACAGTTGAAAAATGCTCTGAAGACCACTTTCATGTCTTCCATGGATGTGTAATCAATTAAATTGCTCACTTGGCAATGTAAACAAACAGAAAAATGTAAAGAAATGCAGTTTTTTAACATCATACATATTAATGAAATTGACAGCAGGAAACTTAGAGACTGCAGCAGGGTTGGGCGGTATTTACCGTCTGATGGTATTTACCGGTTTTTACCGTCTTTGGAAAAACATGTTTTTACCAGGGTTTTTACAACATTTGAGAAAAACTTATTAGTTTGACTATTTTTTGTCACTTTTTTGAAGATTTATCTCTCCACCAATGGCTGAGAGGTTCTGCTCTCGAAATGGGGGTGGGAGGTGCCAGTTTCCTGCCTGTTAATCTAGCTGTTTGGAGTTTTCAGTGTTTTGTTTTGTTTTTTTCCAGAAACCAAACATAAATACTAGCTAGGATCCCTTAGAAATAGGAAGGTATTCCCCTATAGGACTGCGATCCTAGTGCAGTCAATCGGCCTTAATCCACAAGCAAACAATGAAGATTATCTGCTATTTTTTCATTTTCTCAGGGATAAAAGTTCAGGACATTTAATATCACTATTTCCATTTCCACAAAACAATATTCACCTAATCCAGTGTCTGATTTGGTAAGTAAAAGAATGCTATATGAAAATAGTTCATTTTGAGGAATATAATAAACACAGAAAACTTTCATCCATGTTTTCATCTTACAAGAATTCAAATTTATAGATAATGTACATTTATCATTATGAAACTTATTAAAACTATTATTATGAGAAGGCACATTACAATATTTATTACAATTATGTAATGCAGGCTAGTTTAATAATTTTTACTTAAAGGAAAATTGTAAATATACTTTTATTACACTGAACTTATCTTAACCATTTTAATGAAAACCAAATGCTTACAAATATTACTTATTACATAATGTAGTTTGCACAATCACATGATGTAGTTTGCATTATCAAGATGTCCTGATGATGATATATCTACATCAATTACTTGAAAATACAGTTTTATAAATAGCATTAATATACAGTTTATGACTCAGGGAGTTTTTTGTATTATTAGGTTTTTACCGGTAAAAACCTAGTTTTTACCATGCCCTGGTAAAAACCAGTTTCTACCGGTAAAAAGCCAACCCTGGACTGCAGTCACCCTATTGGATTCTTCTCTCGACAAATGTGCATTTTAGCAGTAGCCCAGCTTGTATAGCTGTGGAAAGATGCGACTTGACATTAGCCAACACAGAACACTTTAAGACAGTACTTGATATCGATACTGATGAACGTGAGAGATCCTTTTGACTGAAGCATTGAAAAAATTAATTGGATTAGTTAGTATTCATTAATTGAATGTAATTATACCATGGGCAAGGTAAGATTAAAGTGTGTGTGGGGGGGGGGTTATTGCCCCCCTCCAAGAAAAAAGAAACTAAATTTAAAATGTAAAAGATCCTATTTTACTTCCATATAACATTGACATAAATTCCAACTAGCCACCCCCACCTACAAAATTGTATTAATCTGCCTCTGACTGCGGGAGAGTAAGGTTTATGAGCCTGGATGCCATTTTGGATCTTTTTGTCATGGCCCATAGTACAGCAATAACACGCTTAGCCAACTACAGCAATTTATGACTGAAAAACAATACATGGATTGACTTGACTGCAATTAATTACTGTAATTTCAGGAAGAGACAAAAGAAGATTTATAATATCAAGGGGGAAAACTGATCAGCAAAATGTCTGGATTTTGGAAAATTATGAATTTTAGACTTCCGGGTCTAAATTATGGTAATTTAAAAAAAATATTATCTGAATAAAAATGTTATTTGATAGTCAGAAGTAAATTTTTTTTATAATTAAAACTTAGTTTTAACTTATCCTTTTAAATATGCTTTTTATGAGATAATTTAAATTTAAAAAAACTTAAACTTGATTTAGCTATTTGAAAATATAAATTTAAATATAAAAAAATTTAATAACCAAGATAAAAAATTCTGTTTGTACAAAAATATATTTTAGTAATTTAAGTAAAAATAATTTTTAATAAAATAAAATAGTTATTTCATAATCTGACCTTCAGGTCCTCATTACTGCACAGACCAACTATCCCTCAATAAAGTAAATAAAAAACTTTGTAAAAAACACACATAAGATGATATAGGTAAGCAGATATGTACGTTTCGACCAAAAATTGTTTTGAGCAGCCCTTCATCACAAGGAGCACAGGGAACTGAAAAGAGTTCCCTGTGCTCCTTGTGACGAAGGGCTTTGACTGCGGAAGACCAAAACTATTTTTGATCGAAACGTACGTATCTACTTACCTATATCATCTTATGTGTGTTTTTTTACAAAGTTTTTTATTTACTTTATCATTTGAAACCAGTATTTTGAGTGTTTTTTCCAACTATCCTTCACCCTAGGGTCCCAAAATGATTAAAATAGTTTCAAGTTCTTAAAAAATATAGCACAAAAATATGAATGACAATAAATACATCAATGCAATTTTACAGTGCATTCCGCTGTAATAAAGTGCTTGATTACACTGGGATATTCAGGGATGGAAGAAATGTCACATACACAATGTTAAGGTCCAAAGCATTCTACAATGGAGCATTCAAGGACGCGACCTCATCTGAAGCATAGCTTCTGAGCATTAGAATTTTTAAGTTAAAACTTTACTGAACAAAGGGGGGGAGGTTCCCCTCCTTATTTGTAACAAAAATTTGTACCCTGTGACATGGGGGCATAGCTAGAAATTTTTCATGGTGGGGGGGTGGGGGGTTACGACTACTTCAACTCACATATATGCATACATGTGTGCAGGGCATAGCCAGAAATTTTCATGGGGGTTACGACTACACAATCATATATAGTATAGGTGGGTGTGCAATGTAGTGAAGAATATAAATTTTGTATGGCAAAAAATTCCTCATGGGGGGGTTATGACCCCTCTAACCCCCCTCCCTTGGCTACGCCCCTGCATGTGTGTGATAAGGGAGTGAAGAATATAATTTTGTATGGCAAAAAATTCTTCATGGGGAGGGGGGGTTATGACCCCCTAAACCCCCCCCTTGGCTACGCCCCTGCTATGACATTATACATCAACAAGGTATGACCGTATAGGGGCCTCCAAAGAGTGTTTAGCCTCGAGGACTACGAATGACTTAGTCGGGCTCTGCTGAGCTTAGTTTTAAATAACTTTTTAATAGTTAGGTATGTAAAATAATGATCCTTATTGATGACACTGAAACCTTTTATAGACCCTCTCCCAACAGCTGTTCAGTCCACCGAGAATACTATAGTTCCACTGTTTTAACACGTACTATGTTTTCATTTACAGTGGTGGTTGATCAGGCTAGATTTTGTAGCTGGTACATGTATACTGTGTCAGTATTATCTACTATGGCCCTACGGAATGTACATTTATTAAATTTAGATAAAGTAGTTAGTGTTGTGGCACCAAAAACATGATTTTGTAAATTATTGGCTTACTTGAAAACTAATGAAAGGTTGGGGGGGGGGGGTGATATTCTCATTCCTTGCACACCATAAGATCTCTAAATCCTGACATTATGTATTTTTTCTGAACTGCAAAAACATTTGCCATAAACTAATTATTGTCAACATAAACTAAAGTGTAATTTTCTATTAACAGCATATACATGTTGTTATATGTCACATGTTCTTGTTGTATGTATACATGTATGCATAAATATATATTGTGCAGCAAAAAGATTTTTGTATTTTTTCAGCTTGTCGCAGAAGGCATGACAAAATTCTGCCACTGTGGCATGCGCGCCACATAATTGCCATCACTGGCCTAACTTAAACTCAGTAGCTCAACAATCCATGTAAAGGCCAAAGCCTGCAGAGTTCTGCCATGCCTTTTCAACGACAGGCCTTGGGGTGTAGATGTATATGCTCCAGTTAGATGTTTTGCTTGAGGCAGGGCGTCCAGTGTTTACTTCCCAAGGCTCACTTTACTGACTGAAAAGTTGATTCAACCTTGCCTAGCCTAAGGATTGAGCCTGGGAGCTGTAGCAGAGCAGCACTATGCGTTTTGTTAATTGGCTTCAAACATATTATTTCAAATAACTATCACAAGAGATCATTTACAACAAAGAAACTTTTTTTAATGCATGTCCTGTTAAAAAAGAGAATTATCAAAATATGTTTCAGCGAATGTAAGTTTTCTATCACACTACTGTCTCTGTAGCTTCAAATGTGCAGTTAACTGATTTGCAATGCAAATATTTTATTACAATTAAATCCCACTAAAGATTCGAAGCAGGAACATATCCAGAAAAACATTTCAGAGTCCAAAACAGCCAACTCTTTGGGGTTCATTTTCAGGCTATGTCCATGTTTGGAAGAGAAAGAATTTTTGGTACTTACGTATTATCCCGGCGGTCCGCCCAGACGAGCAATTTTACGCCCAAGGTAAATGCCGGGACACGTGAAATTATTGATGGTTCCGAATACGATTGGCAATAGTTTGCCAGCTTATTTGATGCAAAAATAGTTTGGCGGAAATGACCGCCGGGATAATACGTACGTACCGAATTTTTTATTAGTTTGATAAAAGTAATCATGAAAATACTTACTACGAAATTTTCATGATAGATAGAAAAGGAATCAAGATCTGGTGCGATATTCTGCGCTTCTGTTAACAGTATGCGAGACTGTGAATAATCTTGAGTAAATTTATATGCAACAAAAATGTCACTTTTGAAAGGCGGTTTTGTCGCTTTCACTTCCACTTTATGAAACGCTCCATGATAAATTAATAAAAATACAACAGAGAAAAAGATACAACCAAAAATAAAAGCTATAATGTAATAATATTGAAATATATTTTCATAGGTCAGCATCGTAACAACAAATTTGTGAAAAAATGTTTAAGTACACGTTAAAAAACAAAACAAAAACATAAAACCGAAAGCAAGCATTGTGCTGTGCCGTCTGTTGCATCCATCCCGCCAAAACTTTCAGCTAAATATTCACCTTGAAACCACTTTAAGGCTGGACAGATAGTGTATAAATTTTATTTTTTTTAAATTAAAAATCAAAACATTATTTGAATATTCTTGTATATATTTCTCACAAAGTAAATTTTTGTAAATCAATTTCAATTAAAAAAACAGTTATTTTTTGTTACTCAAAAGACAACATGACTCTGGCCATTGTTTACTTTCACTTTTACTTTTACTGTGGTAGTGGTGTGTTAGTTTTAATTTCTAGAGTAAAGTGAGTTTGTTCTAGATTCTTTGGCTGTAACTTCAGTGTGCATGATTTGATTGCTTTCCGAAGGTTGTGTTATTTCGAACACGGTTATTTTGCTGTAATAGTAAATAAACAATTAGAAAGATCTCATATTTTCGCTATAAATTAATGTGTTACAGTATTTAAAATGTGTAATTTAATGTATTGTAGTATTTAAATTATCAAAATAGGTTTAATATTTTAAATTTGCTAGTTGTAATAATAAGTACTCTACTTATTTAAGTTTATTTGTTGTTATTTTCTATCATTGCCTTTGCTTTTATTAATTTGAACAATGTTCCGGTATGAATGAATTCATAAATTATCTATTCTAAGTGATATAAATCTATTACGTTGTTTCACGGGGATTAATTTTTTCAAATGTTCTTTATTTCCCTAGAATTCATGGTGCTATGACGTCTAAATTTCAGGCTTCTGTTTGGGCTTATATAGCATCTCGTAGATGCTTGCGTAAGTTTCTTTTATCATTCTTATTAGATTTTTTATACATAAAATTTTGCGTGAGAAGCTTAAGTAGGAGCTAGTAGTAATATATATGAGCTTAAGTAGGTCCTTTTAATGTTCCAGAATTTTAAAGACAATCATTCTATCGCAAATGTAGGCAATGTACCTTTTTTTCTTTTAACTCTTTCGCTCGGACAGACGTTAATCTTAATTCTTACTCAAACAGAGTCAGTAGGGTGCACTGAAAACATAGGGATTGCAATTGATGAACTGTAGACCATATTTTGAAAAATATCACTTGAGTATGAGTACCTGCATAACATGGGAGGTTTCCAAGTCAACTAATCTTGCAACAGTAAACATATTTGTAGGGCTTAAAATTTAATAAAAATATTTTGATTCAAGTCTAGTATGCTCATATAACTTTATACTGATATGTGGCACAGGAAATGTGATATTTTTCATTGACATTTATGGGTGATCATGGAATAATAATTATTATTTTCTTTTAAATGTATGAATCATTTAATTAGTGGCAATATACAGGAATGGTTAACGTAATGTATTTATGTATATACTGATTCGTAAGTTAAACCTTTTTACTATATATATGAACATGTTTTTTTGTTTTTTGTCCAGATTTTTGCCAAGTTGGAATATTTGCTTTAGTGCTGTTTGGGATTTATATTTCTACATTCTACTATGCTGTGGATAATGGTAAAGTTTTGTACTCTTGCATTGCACGTTAATAAACTGATTCAAAACATTTTTTTTTTTTTTTTTACAATCAATTTTATATAATTTCCTTGCTGCCCCCCCCCCTCTCTCGCTCTCTCTTTAATATTGAAAAATAGTAAATAACAAAATCAGTCTCTCAGTGTGATTAAAAAGTTAAAATCAGTAACTAACTATTAATTCTTTAATAATTGCATGCCCTTTGTCTAATTCTTTTTCATTATTTTTTCTCATGTTATTTTCAAAATGCCATTTTTGAAAATTTATTCGAATTTTTCTTATGTCTGGTAATTTTCAATATGTAAAAAATTTAAATTTTTTATGACACCCCCCCCCCCCCAAATCAGCTTAATGTCAGCAACAGCTCTTTTTTTCTTTTTTCTTTTTGTGCAAAGAAAGCATCCCTCAAGATAATACCTTAATGCAATTGTGAGGCATTCATATTTTGTAAAGTATTTAAAAGCCTCTCATCAATATAAGTAACTAGTTAAAACGCTCAAAAAGTCTTTACCATTAAAAACTGTTTAAAAATATATTTTGGCCAATGCTATGTCCTTTTCCCTGATTATTTTATTAGTACCGATGATTTGACTTATTTTATTTTCAGATAAGATGTTGCCATCCCAAGAACTGTTTAATGACACAAGTAATGTTTATTGTTTTATTGGTAACAAAAATATTTTTTAAATTTATATTATTAATGTTTCATTAAAACATACAATGTTTTATTATCAGGTTACACTGAAACTGCTGTCCTGGTTAATACAGAAAGCAGCAACATCATTATACAAAAGCAGCAGTCTACACAAACCTATGAAAGACCTGTTTTGTACAATGAGTATGATTTTTAAATTCTGTAAAAATCTGTTTAATCTTTTTTACTGGAACTTTAGTTCTCAGATTACTATGCTCGTATAGATAAACCGCAATCTGCACAAACTCATAAAGGCCCCACCATGGCCAAGTGGATAAAGACACTGAACATGGTAAATGGCTGAAGTGTGAAGGTCTTGGGTTCAGACCCATTGCACAACCATTGACCTAACAGTCTGGAGTTTTGGGTGGTTTTCTCTATATGTAACCTGGATACACATTAGAACCCTTTAAAAAATACCCCGCCCAAGGCACCCCTCCTTAGGCTGAGCCCTCAAATAGCTTTGTCTTAATATACAATACAAACTTATAAAAGACCTGTTTTGTACTATGATTATAATTTCTAGTTACTGAAATTATGTTTATTTTATGGAAACTTTTGTTCTAAGGTATAGTTTTCTAATTAACCTTTAATGGCTTGTGTGTTCATGTGAGCACAGCAAAAAGATGTAAAAAATACACCTGGGCTTGGCACAATTAAATTACATTTTGTTCTGGTGAATTTTTTATACATCTAATTAATTGTTGTTTACAGCTGTATTTCATGCAAGCACCAAATAAAACTTTTTTCTTGGTTATTTGCATTGAAACTCTGGGTAAGGTAAAAAGGATCAACATTAAAGGCTTAATAACAGGTCATCAACAAATAATGCTTGAGTATAAGGACGGAGAAACTGAAAATGAAACAAGTTTAACTGCTCTTTTTAATAACCACTGCTTTAATAAATAATGCTGTTTTTATTATATAGCTGCCAAGTGCTCGGATTTTACCGGAGTTTCTCTGATATTTTTAATTTGCTCCAGAAATCTGATTATTGATTAAAAAAAACTCTGAATTTTTGGTCTCCCAATATTTGTTTGTAGAGGCAGGTAGAAATTTTAAAACTTTCTTCATCCTTCTTGTAAATGGGTATATCTCACGGAGCATTTCTTTATTGAAGCCTCCAATACCTAATGATTTAATATTAACCTTTATTTTAATGTTTTATTTATTTTTCTTATTAATTAATGTTATTTAAATTTACTATAGATATGATTTTCATTTAATTAGATGTGATTGTCTGCAAATTGCAATTGATTTTTAAGGTCAAATCTATTTCAAAGATCTTCATTTGAAGTGTGTGAAATATTTATGAATGAAAGTTATAACTTGGCTGCCTGTGCAGACAGTCATGTTATAACATGCTGTTTCGCTAGTTGAAAATAGTTGTTTTAGTTACCAATGCATGTAAAAAAGTGAAATTTTCTCTAAAATTTGGAAACTAATGTTGGATTTTTTTTTTTTTTTTTTTAATGAAGTTGCACCCCACCGACACACTCACACTATTTTTTTAATGCATGGTGCCATCTATGGATGTGCCTATATTTTAGAGAAATGCTCCATATTTTACAATTGGAGGTTGGCAGCTCTCTTATTAAATACTAATTTAATAATTTCCCATTAATGTACCCGAATTTTTTATTAAATATGTTTATCTGATATTTATTTCTATTTTATTCTTAGGACAGTGCCTGTTATTCAGCCTCTGAAAATTGGCAATATTTCTGCAAATTGTGGTCTTCCTAAACCATGCGGTGAAGAACAATTTGCTGTGCATTTATACTCAGGAAAAGATCATAAGGATGAACCAAAGATTTGTGTGGACGGAAAGTAGTAAGTATATATTTAAGTAGTTTTAAAAATACATTCTGAATTGATAAAATAATTATTCTATTGCTTACAGATGCTGCTAAAATAATAAATAATTTCTGCTTCCCTAGAAAACTTTCAACTGTTTACGGTTTTATTTTATTTCTGACAAGCAGATTTTTAAAATATGTTAGCCCCATAAATGCAATTTCAGTGTAAAAAATAAATTTAATTACAATGAAACCTCAGTTACCCAATCTCAGCTTATCTGATATTCTGTGTTAATTGAGGTACTAAACTCAACCATGCTGTCTGCTTTAACAGAGCACCAACTAAATTAATGTGAAAGATCTAAAATATGATTTAACAATTGAAAGCTAACCCATAAATTGGTAATTTTTAAAATTACTAATTTTAAAAATTAATTTGATTTTTAATAACAAATATTTAAAAATATTTAATTACAAATACAATACACCTTTTCTTAAAATATGTGTTACTAAGCATATAGTCTATGTTAATTTCTCAAAAAAATACTTAAAATAGTATAACAAAATACTGTGATAATAATTACCCTTGTTGTCTGTCTGAGATTTCAGTCATCCGAAGTAAAATCGGTCTCAACCAACTCAGATAATCAGGGTTCTACTGTTTTTATTTATTATTATTGTGTGTGTAGTATATTTATATCTGTCCTTCAGATGTTGATGTGTAGTTTTAAAAGACAACAATTATAAATTGATCATAAACTTTTTAAAAATAGAGACAAAAATTTCAGTTTGAATACCAAAGTTCATTTTACTATGCATATCATAATTTGAAATTATTTATATAAGATTTATCGAGTGAACAAGACTAATGCTGTTGAAGTATTTTAATTTTTATAATTTTGAATAATTAACAGAAAAGGCAACTAATACAACGATAATCAAAAATGAATGTTTTTTGCATTAAGAATTGTTAAATGACTAATTTGGCCATATAATATTTAAGGTAGTGATTAGCTTATATGCAATCATGTGTATTATATGTTTATCTGAAGTAGTCTTGAAATGCTTTTATTTTAACTGTGTTGCACTAATTTGGTAATAATAGTTAAAAGGAAATCTGAAACAATATTGAAATTCACCAATAAATGAATAAAAGCTAGACAGACCGAATTCAACAAAGTAACTCATTGAAACCAGCATACTTGGTGTTTGTTCATTCTTTGGTGGAAACAACTGTCCAAAACTCTTATCTTCAAACATGATGATAGCTGACACTTCACAAGGTAATGAAACAATAAAAGTGTTGTTCACATTGTTCCACTTTATGTGTCTTCGTTTTATGTAACCACCTTTTCCAGAGGTTCAAGGCATTCTTTGCTTGGTTTCTCCCCTATCAAAAGGACTCATAAATTTCCCATCTTCTCAGCTTATTGCTTGTTTGTAATTATTAACTAATTTCAGTGCGAATATAATTTTTCTGTGTTTTGATACCAGATGTTTCGTGCATGCATGCAAATATTCATTAGTGAATGTTTTCTGTATTTTTATATATGTTAGATTTCAAGTGACTATGTAAAATGTTTGTTCTTGATGTTATTTTCACTGATTGTATTTTTTTTTCCCCTTGAAGTATTTTAACTAAAAACATTAATGATGGTGGAAGAGGAATAAATGTTGTTGTTATTGACAGTTTAATGAAAATGGTTATACGAGTTGTTCATTTTGATACCTATGAGAAAGGTAATTCTTATGATACTTTTTATTTGTGTATTGTATGGTAAATTATTTTACTCCAGTAAAATTTTCTGAAGTTTTTTTCATAAATTTTACAGTAATTCTTTTATTATGTTTGAAGAGTTTTAGGAAAATTATTTATGTATTGCACTACTGATATTATTAAGTGTAATCACCTTTAACACTTGAATATTACTAATTTCAAAAAGCAAGATATATATATATATATATATATGTAATAATAAAATAAACTTTGCTAATTTAACCTAATTTAATTTCATGTTATTTGAAAAATCCTTCTTTAATCTTTTACTCTTACTGTAAAGTTTGTTTCTCGGCCACACAAATATTACGCTCAGAGACGTTTTTTTAAGTTCCATAAGTAGAAAATTGTTTATTCAGCAGTATTTTCGGTTTTCTGTGGTTTTCATTACTACGTGTTTTTAGAACTCCTGGGTAAGCAGGTGTTTCTCATGTCTTGATTGACAATCTAGTTAACTAATTACGTTTGAGAGTAACGCCTTTGCGATCGTGCTGCACCCTGCCAGCAGATGTGGTAATTAAGGAGTATTTAAGCAAGAGCACGGAAATTTCGAGAGCTTCGTCTTAACTTCGCGCTTAGCTTTTTAGGAGTTTGGAACGTAAAGCTTAGCTTCGAGCCTTTAGACTGCGATGTAAGAAGATAGCCACGGAACGAATAAGGTCGCCGGCCCGACTCCTGCCCTCTGTCTGAACTTGAAATAAACTATTTAACCTAGAACCCCAATGGATTTGCGTCAATTATTCCAACAAAGAATGGCGTAAGGCCCATTCTTTACAGAAGCCGGCAGGACAGTTTCTGCGTGGAGGAGAAATCGCCAGGAATTCGCTTACGCTGACGGACGCCGATCAGACGCCGACATCTCGTCTGGGGGAGTCGGGGCTGGCTGCGGAAAGAACACAACTTTCTTTTCGCCGCATGTCCGTGGCCGCATGATTCCCAGGCAGAGGCAACAGCCTTTCTTCCGTATTCTCCGAGGAGCGGACGTGAGGTGATTCACCAGTGATTCAGCGCGGACGACAACCCTCCGGTGCCTCCCAACAAGCGTTTGATCCTCTCTCCATGGTGCAATGTGTCGCCGATGCCTTCCCGTGCAGTTACCGACGTCGCTCGCTGTCATCATTGAAACACGATTGTACGTCCCCGTATCCCAGAACAGTGCGTCCGGCAAGGATGAACGATCTCGCCCGGTGGAAGCCGATGTTCCGGACATTGACCGACGGCGAACTTAAATTTTGAAGGGACACCATTCAGAATTGAAAAATTACGCAATGTTTTTGTGGAACTCAAGATAAAAGAAGATTGTTAATTTGTAGAAGAAATATTAGTGTTTTTTTTTTTTTAATTTATTTTGTGAAGATGCAAGGTAAGGTGTTTCTCTCTCTATTAATGATAGTGATGCGTTAGTTAGTTATTTAATATCTATGTTGAAAAAATAAATATAATAACGGGTTATGATAGTTATATATGATACTATTTATGAGTTTGAAAGTTAACATACTGTGATAATAATTACCCTTGTTGTCTGAGATTTCAGTCATCCGAAGTAAAATCGGTCTCAACCAACTCAGATAATCAGGGTTCTACTGTTTTTATTTATTATTATTGTGTGTGTAGTATATTTATATCTGTCCTTCAGATATTGATGTGTAGTTTTAAAAGACAACAATTATAAATTGATCATAAACTTTTTAAAAATAGAGACAAAAATTTCAGTTTGAATACCAAAGTTCATTTTACTATGCATATCATAATTTGAAATTATTTATATAAGATTTATCGAGTGAACAAGACTAATGCTGTTGAAGTATTTTAATTTTTATAATTTTGAATAATTAACAGAAAAGGCAACTAATACAACGATAATCAAAAATGAATGTTTTTTGCATTAAGAATTGTTAAATGACTAATTTGGCCATATAATATTTAAGGTAGTGATTAGCTTATATGCAATCATGTGTATTATATGTTTATCTGAAGTAGTCTTGAAATGCTTTTATTTTAACTATGTTGCACTAATGTGGTAATAATAGTTAAAAGGAAATCTGAAACAATATTGAAATTCACCAATAAATTAATAAAAGCTAGACAGACCGAATTCAACAAAGTAACTCATTGAAACCAGCATACTTGGTGTTTGTTCATTCTTTGGTGGAAACAACTGTCCAAAACTCTTATCTTCAAACATGATGATAGCTGACACTTCACAAGGTAATGAAACAATAAAAGTGTTGTTCACATTGTTCCACTTTATGTGTCTTCGTTTTATGTAACCACCTTTTCCAGAGGTTCAAGGCATTCTTTGCTTGGTTTCTCCCCTATCAAAAGGACTCATAAATTTCCCATCTTCTCAGCTTATTGCTTGTTTGTAATTATTAACTAACTTCAGTGCGAATATAATTTTTCTGTGCTTTGATACCAGATGTTTCGTGCATGCATGCAAATATTCATTAGTGAATGTTTTCTGTATTTTTATATATGTTAGATTTCAAGTGACTATGTAAAATGTTTGTTCTTGGTGTTATTTTCACTGATTGTATTTTTTTTTTCCCCTTGAAGTATTTTAACTAAAAACATTAATGATGGTGGAAGAGGAATAAATGTTGTTGTTATTGACAGTTTAATGAAAATGGTTATACGAGTTGTTCATTTTGATACCTATGAGAAAGGTAATTCTTATGATACTTTTTATTTGTATATTGTATGGTAAATTATTTTACTCCAGTAAAATTTTCTGAAGTTTTTTTCATAAATTTTACAGTAATTCTTTTATTATGTTCGAAGAGTTTTAGGAAAATTATTTATGTATTGCACTACTGATATTATTAAGTGTAATCACCTTTAACACTTGAATATTACTAATTTCAAAAAGCAAGATATAGAGTGAAATAGTGATAATAGTTAAGTTTTGCATTCTGATGTAATGATTTTCTTCCAGAATTTCATTTTAAAAAATCATTTATAGAAGGAAGTTTAAATTGCAAATGTCAAATATTTTATTAGAACTGTTTTCTACTTTTTACACTCTACTTCAGATATAGAAATTTTTAAGTATTCTTTTATTTTCCTTTAGAGAGGGGGGGGGGTTGACGTAAGTCAATTTTCAGTAATCCATAGCTCTATTCACTACCATTACCAATAACATTTACTGTGAAATAGTCTAAATAAGATTTACCAAATTGAAATTTGGTCATCTACTTTTTAAGCAAAAAGCAAAAAGTTTTACTGTTACATTTATTTATTTATTTTAAACATTAATTGGGCCTGCCAGTTGTTCTTGTTGAAAATTTATCATGATAAACTACCCTCTCTGGTATAATTGGCCAATTTTTAGCAAGTGAACTTTCTTCAGCAATCTGTTTTAAATGCCATTATTAAGATGTACAAATTAATTTTATGTAATTACAGGAATAAATTTTCTATCTTCTTGTGGATTACATATCCCTCATTTGCTGCAATGACATCAAAACTCAAAAATCATGATTTTTTAGGAAATGCGTTTGAATTTCTGTGACTGTGAAGAAACATATATTTGCCTAAACAATACTACTGCCACTCTATGGGTGAATTTTAAAAGCCCAGAAAGGACACTTTGTCAGTTAAAAGCTAAAAGAATATTTTATATTATCCCTATATTATCTCAAAAATCCTGATTCATGATTTTGACGTTGTTGCAGCAAATGAGCAATGTCATTTCTAGTAATATATTGGTACAAATGCTAACCTCAGAAGAAGAAATAATGGCTATTAATGAGTAGTTTGGAGAAATTACTTTTGTTTTAGTTAAAACATTTAATTAAGGTATTACCATATTAAAACTGTTAAAAATATATTTCAGCCACATCACAGCTATCTTCAGTTGAAACCGTTTCTTCCTTTTTTTGGAATGAGAAGGGCATTCCATACATCATGTTGTTGCCACTATTTGTTCCTAAGATCTGTAGATTTGCAAAGAAGTACATATATCCCGTTGTTAAAATTATTAATTTTTCTGGTATTTTAAGAATCCACTTCTATTTTGGATTTTTGAGCCAAATGGGAGAAGGCAGTGCTTAGTTTATTAAATTTAAGATCATTAATGTCGACTTTTCTCCCTTTAATTTTATGTTTTGTCATAACCTATGTAGCTGCTGGTTTCTTGAGACTAATTTCTTTTTTAAAAATTTATGGGGATTCTTGAAAATCTTTTAAATCTCTATCAAAACAAACACATTAAAAATGTTTTTGTTGGGTTTTATGGGATTTTTAGGCTTTTATTTAAAGCAGCATTTAGTATTTTATTTACAATGTTTTGGCTATATGAGATTGCGTATGTAATTTTTTTTTTTTTTTTTTCTTTCATTCATCTTCAATATTGTGATTACTTTATGCATTCCTTAAAAGTTTTCTTGATAATGTGGTACGGGTATACAAGGTGTGCCATTGATCAAAAATAAAACTGATTTCCTTGGTCTATTAAAGGCTGACACTCAATAGGCATTGATAAATCAAATAAAAAAATGAATGCACAAATTCAACATTTTTTTTTTTTAAATGACCAAATTGTAAATACATTTTCAGCTGCTATTAACCTAATATTAATTCATACTTTCTATTTGATAATATATTTATCAATAAACATGGGGAGTGCCAGTGGGATCCCTGATTTCGGAAGTCAATTCAAAATGGAAAATGAGATTAATCGAAAAAATAAATAAATAAAATATAAATAAAATTCTATAGTTAAACTGTGGTTATGAAATGTAGATGATATTTTTGCTGCTCTTGAAGTCAATAGCCCTGAATTTTCACTTAATAAAATTAACAATTTAAGTAACTAGGTGCCAGGGCCCCTAGACTCGCTATGCTCGCTTTTCATATGGGGCATTCATCCCCTAAAAAGGCTTATTCGTAAAAAAGGCATAATTTTCACAGGCAAAACCCAAATATTTGATCAGATAGAATGTTACTGAACTACACATTGCTTGGTTCTTTATTGCATGTTCCTTGAAACATAAAAATTTAAACTTCACACTATTTTTAATTGTGTAAAACCTATGAAACACCTTGTGTATTTACCATCCATAACGGTTTTCCATAATTTGGCGACTTATGTATATGTATAGTTAACAAATATTTTAAAGAAAACAGTGCTTCATATGTTTTCTTTGATAAAAACTAGGGAACAGCTAGGATATCTTGCTACCAATGGCGACTTTTCGTTATTTGGTGATTTACACATGCTCATAACCAATAATCATTGCTCACATAAAATTGCCATGAAAACAGTTATCTATATTTCATATACATAATCCTTTCCAAATTGGCCTATTTAGCACCGCAAAATACATCATTTTACTGCGCTGGCAAATATTCAAGCTGTACTAAAACTGCTATAGTGGCATAGTTAACACCACTAAATATTTCTACGGGTGGCAAATACCCAAGCTAAGCCTAACCAGCATTGCTATAATCTACATTTGAATTGCGTTTCATTTTCAAAATACTGGCTGCTAACAATTTGGATCATACTCTGTATTTAGGTTCAACCTGCTCAGTGAGATAGCCTTTTTTCAGATCGTACCTGATACTTCTAAAATTATTCTCTCTTACAAAATAGCTGCAGTTAGATCTTACTTTCAATGAACTTTTAAATATCTGTCCCAATAACCAATTACTTATAAAGGAAGTCAGTTTAATTTTTGATCAACGTCACACCACTGATATCCATACCACATTATCAAGAAAATTTTAAGGAACATTTTTAGAAAGTGAATCCATCAACCTTTCAAGTTATTAGGCAAGTTGGAGTGTATAGACTGATTAATTTTATTTTTTACCAACTATGCGAAAAATTCCAGAGCTGGGAATCGAACCCAGGACTGCCGCATAACGTGCGGGTGCTCTACCACTGAGCTACTCTGGGACGATTCCCAGATGAAATTTCTCGCATTAGAACCGCTGGCATTTATCATCTTCCTCTGCAAACCACAGATAGAACAGATGAAACAATTAATCTGCGGAAATTAATGCATTTTTAGAAAGTGATTCCATCAACCTTTCAAGTTATTAGGCAAGTTGGCCAACTTGCCTAATAACTTGAAAGGTTGATGGAATCACTTTCTAAAAATGCATAATTTCCGCAGCGTAATGGAGTTGTCCCGAATTAATTGTTTCATCTGTTCTATCTGTGGTTTGCAGAGGAAGATGATAAATGCCAACGGTTCTAATGCGAGAAATTTCATCTTGGAATCATCCCAGAGTAGCTCAGTGGTAGAGCACCCGCACGTTATGCGGCAGTCCTGGGTTCGATTCCCAGCTCTGGAATTTTTCGCATAGTTGGTAAAAAATAAAATTAATCAGCCTATACACTCCAACTTGCCTAATAACTTTTAAGGAACTCATAAAAAATGTAAGAGTATTGAAGATGAAGAAAAATATATATATAATTTTACTTCTGCAATTCTATACAGTCAATGCATCACAAATAAAATAGTGAATGCTATTTAAAATAAAGGCCTGAAAATCTCAGTAAAAACATCTTTAAACATGCTCGTTCCAATAAATATTTAACACATTTTCCAGAAACCTCAGGCGTTTATAAAATTAGTCTTTTTTCTTTTCTTTTTTTTTTTTAAGAAATGGCAAATTCATAGGTGTGACCAAACATTAAATTAAAGAAAGAAAAAAACGATCACAGTAATGATCTTAAATGTCATAATCTAAGCTTGTTTGGCTCAAAAATCCAAAAAAGTCTTTTAAAAATATCAGAAAAGTTGCCAATTATAACAATAGAGCATATATACTTCTTTATGAATTGTAAATCTTAACAAGAGGTTGTGCCATCAACAACATGATGCACTCCTCCTTTGAGGATGTAAGAAATGCCCTTCTCACTTTGAGAAAAGGAAGGGAAAATGCAGACAGTTTCAACTGAAGACAATAACAGTGTGGTTGAAATATATTTTGAACAGTTTTAATGTGATACCTTATTTAAATGTTTTAACTATGATTTTTTAAGACTGCTTCTTTTAATGATTTTCAATACTTTTATTTTGTTAGTGCTCTTCAACTACTGTATAACAAATGAAGTTTACTGTGCTAGGTTATGGGAATTAAAATAGTGTTTTTAATTTTTTTAGTACAAGCCTTTAACTGTAAACATTTTTTTAGTTAATATATAAATTAGCTATTACCTTTAACTGATTTATATATCCATATATATTGTATACTTATTTCTGTTTTATTTCAAAATTATCTCACTCCATTTTCTTCCTTAGAGTCCACACCGCTGGAAACCTTATTGTTGACTTTGAGACCTGGTGATATAGTTATCTTGATGACATTTGATGAACCATCTAGAAAGTAAGTAATTAAAAAATAGTAATTTATCTTCAAACTGTAGTATTTAAAGGGCTAGTATTATTTGTAAGAAAAACATTTAAAAGTCTTCATAAGAATAACTTGGTCTCATTAAACTTTTATTTACTTATTTCCAACTCTATGAAAAAATCAAATTGCGCTTGATGTCACTTATTTGAATTAAGGCTATAGATCTCAAATGCTCAGGGATCATATCCCATCTTTAAAACTTTCATAGTATTTTGCTTGGTCAGATTCATGTTAGACAGAGCTAAATATACACTTGACATCGTACGAGTAACTATTTTATTAACAAACTCAAATTATGATAAAGGTTGATATAATTTAAAAGCGGAGAAAGTGAGAGAAGTCAATGCCAGTGTTATCACCTTATCTACTCATCACAGTCGAGATACATTTGCATTTGCCGGTTATCTAAAAGCTGCAGAAACCATGGGGATTTGAACAGAGGTTGTGCCAACTTCAGGGACTGTTCTCTCAAGCATGATGATACTGTGAGGTGGCCACCTCAAGACTCCCTATCTAGGAAGGATGGGGGAATCCTGAGTTTTTCCCCTATCCTAGAAAAACTCTAGAAAGCTCACTCACTTTCCTCACCTCAGTACCATGCTTTGGTCTTGTTCTGTTAAGTAAGTTTATCAGCTCATGGCACATCAGGATTTAAATTGCATGGAAGTTAAGCCTACTTAAGGCATGAAATCACCTTTTTCACGCCACAGACTTTTAATGTGAAGTGCTTCGAGTCTCAGGAAAAAACTTTAAAGGTTCCATTATAAGGCTGCCATAAGGGCTTTCAAACCAAGTCCTGTCTAACAACAGCTAAACAGCTATTGACTTAACTGAACGAAATTCTGAGACGTTACAGTTTTATGGATTAAAGACTTAATCAAAATGTGAAACACTTGAGAATGGTAGTTGAAGAGAAATCTCTCCAAAAATAAAGTTTTGGCGATTTTAAGATTTTATAACTCAAAATTAATACTATGACTGTACATCTTTTATAAAATATATTTGACTTAAATAAATAATATTCATTGCATAAAAATGTTCTTCTTATTTTTTTTCTTTAGATTGTCTCGTATTGCCAGGTTATTATTATTTGATCTTGGAAGCTCTCTTGTTCAAAATTTAGGTTATCGAGGAAGTTGGTACCTTATTACGCAGAAAGGTCTTACTGGATTTTCACCATTTGAAGATGTAAGCCGAAGGTTTTTTTTTTTTGCCTTACTTGTTAATGAATTGTCTCAAATAAAGTATTTAAGTGTTTTTGTCTAACAACAGAGCTTTTTGTGACAGTACTAATACTTATTTAGTTACATTTTGTGGAGAACAATGGATGGCCTAGACACCATGACGTCAGATTTTGCATTCCCTTTAAAAGTGAGTAATACAAGGAGAAATATTTATTCATAATTTTATATAAGAAAGAATTGCAGATTATTTAGAAATCTTACTTTGGCAATACCTCTAAAATTTTTTATTTATTAAACTGATAAACTTGTAAGTTCTAATACAATTTATCAACTGTTAAAAATTAAAATATAGTATCAGGTTCAGAAAATTTGTAAGAGACAGGGGCAGCAAGTATTATGAAGTACTATATCTGAAGCATTCTTTCTTTCCATTCATTTTTAATCTTGGACCCAGGTTTAACGTGTTTCTTCTCATCATTGAAAAGACAGATGTCATGGAGACCCATTCTAAGAAGAAACACCGGTTGCAGAAGAGAATCCTTACCTCTGCATCTTTTCACATGATGAGAGCTTAGACAGATTAAACTTTTGTTCAGTCGTGATTAGTTAAACTCCCTCGAAACTCAATTCATCAGATTGTTAGATTGAAGTGTGTTCAAGAAGGAGGAAATACACCACTTGTTTAGCTTAGTTTATATAGTAAAATGACTGCAGGTTTTTTTTATTATAAAATTGGTTGAAATTTGATGAATATGTTCATTTATTGTCTGAGGAAGTTTAGAGTAAATATATTTGTAAATTATTTGTCATTAAAGACATGAATAATTTAAGCTTTGCTTATGTTTTACTTATTGTATTATTAGAAATATTTTATTGTGGCTTTTAATGACTCCAAAGTAGCATCATTATTTTTATTTTATAGGACTTTTTTTTTAATGGACTCTTATTTTTCGAATCTTAAAATGTATAGGTGTGTGAAATATTTTGTTTGGTAGGAATCTATACACACACATATATACAAATCTTTTTCTTTTGTCACAGTTTCTGGGCAAGTGATTCATCCTGATCCGCCAGTGAATAACAACCCACAACGTGTTCAGTTTTGTGAAAAATATGAAGATCTGCCTTTATTTTGTGATGGTAATTTTTAATAGTTGTCTATACTTATTTTGTAGACTTAATTAGCTTGTTTTTTTTCAGCCTGAGTATATTTTTAAAAAATGCTTATTTAAATAGATGATTCTTGATGTATGTTTGTTTGTTGTGTTTTTGTCTCTCAAAATTGTGCCGTAACATTTTCTGTTGTAGTGCACTGTTGTGAAATACAAGTGTAATATCTTATATTGATCACAAATTATTTTAATAAGGAATATCTTCTTGTATATAGAAAATCAAGTTATAAAAATAACTTGAGCCTTCTTTAAATATTTATTAAAATTTTACATTCTTATGCTGAAATGTTAAGAAATGAGTTGAGCTCCAGTTGTTATTATTCCCACTGGTCTTCACATTTAAAGTATTTTACAAAGTCTGCAAAATTACTCTAATAATACAGCATTTTTGAAATTACAGTATACACTCACCCATTCACAGTTTACTGTTCCCGTCCCTACATATTCGTGGATTTTACTCTTAAAGTTTTTATAATTTTGCGAATTTCTTAGGCAATTTTTTTTTTTTATAAGAAAAATGCTCACATTCACCGTAACTGGTAAATAATTTTAAAATAACACTGTCTGTTAATATAAAATAATAAATTAGAAAAGAGAAATGATACAGTATAACTGGTAAATATGTAATCTTAAAATAACAATGTCAGTTACAAGTTTTCATTTCATTAATTTATCATTACTGCATATTACTACATTATTATTGTAATAAGTAAGACTGCCTTTAGAATGTGTTTGGGAAGCATATTTTATTGTTTATAATATCATACATAGGCACTTTAAAACTGCATCAATAATTCGCAGATTTTCAGGACTCATGGTAGAGGAAGGAATGTAATCCTTGCGAATAGTGGGGGGGATACTGTATACTGGAATTTTTGTCAAGTTACAAGACAATACATGTCAAATTTGACACCATACAGTTGTGTTGAAAAGCTGTTTTTTAATCAATTTCTTGGCATGATTTATCTCATTCTTATTTTGCAGCTGATGTTGTGAATGATCCTTTGTCACCATCCCCTGTTTGGAAGCAGCCAGCTGCTGTAAATAAAATTTATGAAATTCCTATTATCGTTATGAGTGGTAAGATTATTGATTGTTTTTAAATAAAATTTGTTATTTATATTATTGTAGCCTGGATTGCTTAGTATGAATTTAAAGATTCAGTATCATCTGTACATGTCTCATCAAAACTTTTGCTTTAATTTATTTCAAAAATTTCTTATAAATATATTTTCTAATGAACAATAGTGTTTTAGAAGTATTGCAATATTTGTTAAGAAGTTTATAATATAATTTAGTTTAATTTTATAAAATAAGAGACACAGACAGACAAACGGACAGTTTACACTCTGTTTTATTTATATAGATGATTGTTTAGACAAAATGTTAGACAGTTCTAAATATAGTAATGTAAAAATAATCTGTTATGCTATAAATCTTTGAGATAGTTTTTTAAAATAAATTTTCAAATTAAATTAATTCAACCCATTGTATACAAATATCACATATATGCAGAAACATGAAATTTTCTGCAAAGGGCAATGAACAGGCACATATGGTGTCATCATGCAAAAAAAAAAAAAAAAAAAAAAATCAATGTAGAATGCAGAATCATCTTAAAGACTTTCATGTACGTAAGCTTAACATTGAAAATCTGCCATTATCCAGGATAATTTGTGCAGTGGTGAATTTCATACATACGGTAATTTCTGCTAAATTCGGTGGCTCTCCAGAAAGGGTTAAAGCTTATCTTTCTGTTATTATTACTTTTTCCACTTCTGTTAATACTTTAATATTTTTTCTTTTCACATCAGGTTATGTGTATATACTTTTAGAATATTATTTTTAATGTTAGTATTTGCAGTACTATTTATGCACTCTCACGTCTCTTTTTTATATTTAAGGTAAAAAAGCTGATATTTTGCCATTAACTCTTGAAACTCTTATTCGTCAGCCAGGAATCAAGCCTTCGTTTATTGCTGTAAGTGCAGATTTAACAACCAATAAATGGGAAAAAAGATAATATTTTATTTTTCATATTTAAAAAAAGCAGTTAAATGCATTATTGTAAAACTAACAAATTATTTTACTGAAAGTTAATACATGTGAAATTAAGGATTGCTTCTTTCATTATTTTATTTTTATTATTATTTAAATATATCCCCTGCAGGTGTATCATTTACCTAATGACAAGATGATTCAAAGTTTAACTGATTTATTTGGAGTCATGTCTGAAGAACTCTTTGATTCTTCAAACTATTGTGGTAATTATGTGTCATTTTTTTTTGTTTTTAAACTGTACAACAGAACCTTCTTAAACCACCATCCTTTCTTGTTTCCAAAAATATATGGAGCAAATGGTGATAGATTGATAAGGATTGACTGTAATTTATTGTGCTATTATTACTTTGTATTACATTAATTATTTGAAACTGTGTTTAGAGTGTTATTATTCTCATTTAAGAGTGTCAGCCCAAAATCAAATGCTCAGCAGTGACAAAGCTATTAAATTAAAGCTTAAATAAGACTATTTTTCTCTGTTAACATAAATCAGGAAAATATTGTAATAATGCATATGTTTGATTCTTAAATCAGGAAAATCAGCATAAATTTTGCCTTTTTCATGTTGATATTATTTTTCGAGTTGCATTTCAACATTCAGTTAATTTTGGAATTGAACTATATTATATGAGTCCAATATTTTATTTTTGTGTATTTTCAGAACATGTTGCTGATTCATTTGAAAGGACAAACTTATTGTTTCCTGATGCTGTAAGTACTAAAAAAAATGTTTAATGCTAAGATTAACGTTTAAAGGGAAAAAAAACAATTCTTTATAAGAACATTATAGGAGTACTTAGTCAAACATTATCATGTTAAAATAGCTGTCAATTCTCCTAAGTTTTGAATAAAATCCAAAACCTTAAAAGAATGATGGAATTCTCAAATTTCAAGGTATTTCTACATACTGTTAAAACTAAAGTAATAAATCAATTCTAACAGCACTGCTGCTCTATCGAACTGGAAAAAATATTGTTTAATCACTAATAAGAGTAGAAATTAAAAAGTTGGTCCATTTTATTGGTAAAGAAATTAATATTTATACTAATTTCTTATCCCTTCGGGAAACTGAATTTTGTTTAAGTAGATTTTTCACTCAAAACAAAGCTTTTAGATTTTTAACCTTCATAAATAATATATGCAGATCATAACTTACTGTTGTTTATTTGCATTTTAATTTCAGTAAAAAGTATTTGCATAAAGGAAAAAAAACATGCATAAATGAATATGGATTAATAACGATGGATTAGATTTTGTTAGTGAATATTTTTCTGATCAATAAAAGACAGTTAGTCCTAAAGTTTGGTAAAACAGTAAAGGTTTTAGGTTGCTGAACATTTGTTGATAATTCTTAATTTTTGATTCTTTCAATCTTTGTAAAATCTGAAAGATGTTGATATTCCTCTCAACCCCCCTCCCCCACTGCACTTGGGGAAGAAAAATCTATAACAGTCTTATCTATATATGACTTACTGAAATTTGTGCTTATAGTCTTATTTGTTTACATTTAAATGCCTTTCTTTACTACTTGTTTTAATACATTAATTGTTAATTTTCACATGAATGTTTACTGTGCAGGTGTTTGTGTCATCCTTTAAAAAAAAAAAAAAAAAAAAAAAAGTTTACTTTTACAGCATTACATTTTAAGAAGACCCTATCTAAAATAAAATAAAGAAAAACTTTGTAAAAAAAAAAAAAACACACATAAAAGGTTACTTCAAGGCGTTAACTAGTTTACTGTTTGTATGAGAATCTAGTTTTGTATTGATATATTTTATCCATGAGTTTTATTTTTCAGAATAAGCTTTGAAATTATTTGAATGATATTCATAATTATGTATTTTACCCTAATTCTACTTAAATCCCCCCCCCCCCATCAAAAATATCCAGTTGCCATTTCAATAATTGTGTGATGATTATTTTTTTACATTGCTTTATTTAAAACCATTTTAAATTAAAGTATAATACATGTATGTATATATATTAAATGGTATCTGTATTTTAGAGAGAAATTTTATTCATTGGAGAAAATGTTATATTAGCTCCTGATTTTATGTATTATATGGGACAGTTGCTGTCCATCTTAAAAATGGATCCATCAATTTTAGCAATATCTGCCTTAAATGAAAATGGTATGTATGTAAAAGTTTTGTAGCATAACTTGGAAAGTTTTCTTCTGTGTTTGTCTTTGACTATGTTTAAGTTGTCCTTTATACATATTTTAGGTTTCAAAACAGTTTCGGGGGATCCTAGTCTTGTATATCGCATTGAATCTTTCTCAGCTGCTGCTATATTAGTCAGAAAGAACTTTTTCAAAAGTTCTTGGTGTAATAATAAGTAAGTAAACTAATTATGTAAAAGTAAATAAAAATGTTTGATGGATATTCTAGCTTCATTTATTTATTTTGAGGGGGAGAGGGGTTTCATGCCCAGAATTTTATTCTATTTTAAAACTCGTGAGTAGTGGATCTTACGAATTGAGAATTATGGTAGCCTTAATTGATAAATCACATAATGTTCTTTTGACTTTTTTATTCATTCTTATAACTAAGATTTTTTTTAGATTTTTTAAAATTGAGTGCATTTTGCATATTTTTTTTTTTTTTTTACTTCTTTTTCCAAAGTAACAACAAAAAATTTTGGTATTCATTTTTCGATGGAGGAAAAATCAATTTTGATCATTTCTAATATTACTTTGGCATGTTTCTGTGTGACATTTTAGTGCATGTGTGCATGAAAGTACAGGCAGTTGGCCCATGATGTGACCTTGCTCCTGAATATTCTCACAGAGAACTATTAATACCAACAAGCCCTATCCACCTACAATCTATAAAAATTGAAACTTTTTTGCTGTATGCTAATAACAAAGTCATCATCAAGCAAGGGTGAACTAAAAGCAACTGGAGACAGTCCACTCCAGGTATCCAGAGAGTAATTGGTTTCACACATATACTGATATACCGAAAATGCTCAAGAAAGTTGGAGCTGATGTGTAACTCAGAGCTTTTTTCATTCTATGCCCTTGTGATTCATATTAAACCAATTTTGATCAAGAACTAGAGGAAATTTAAGTTGTCTCTCTATTCTAAAAAAAAAGTAAAGGCCGCTGGCTCTGTCAAAGCTTGTGGACCTATCTCCTCCTAAACCGTAGGGATTTGAGTTTCGACTAAGGTGCCCACAGATTCGAAAAATTCCGAGGAACCTGCTAAGCTGATTTAAATTTCGAAAATTGAATTATTTTAGAAAATATTAATAAAAAACTGAAAAAATAAACCGAATGGTTGCCAAGTTTGGCATAAAATCATTCATTCCTTTGCAACAAAGCATTTCCAAGTATCTAGAATCGCGGGAAATTTACAAACATGAGTTAGAATGACGCCCATTTTACGCCAAAATAAAAACTATGTGAAATAAGTAACTCAAAATGTGTTACACAAAGTTGACAATTTTCAAATAGTAAGTTCGCTTAGACAACAGGAGTTTAGAATGAGCGATTATTCGTTTTTCCTAAACAGAATAACTAATATCTTGAAAATGAAAAATAATTAAAATGCAGATTATTTTAAAGCCGGTTCTTGTCCAGCTGGATTATTTGCTACCAGTAGAAATATTTGGCGCCGTTAACTATGCCATTATAGCAGTTATAGTACACTTTGGATATTTGCTAGCGCGACGAGATGGTATAATTCGTGGTGTTAAGTACGCCAATCTGCAAACGATTATGTGCATGAAAATATGGATAACAGTTTTCCGGTAACCTCCTTAAATCAACAGTAATTATAGGTTGTGAGCATGTGTAAATCGTGAAAATAATGAAAAGTCACCATAGGTGGCAGGCTATTCTATCTGTTCCGTAGCTTTTATTAACTTTACATGTACACAAGTCACCAAATAATGAAAAATCGCCATGGGTGGCAAATTCGCAAGGTGTCCAATAGGTTTTACATTATTAAAAATACAGCTGAAACATATGTTCTGATTTTATTATGCTTTAGCTCCTAATTAATATAACTTTTGAATGGCAACATTAAATATCATTGTGTTTCTGAGGAGTGCAAATAATTTTTCCAGCGATTATAAGCAGAGTCCGCACTCCAGGTGGAGTATAGCTCAGGACCCGTACAACACGGATTCCCATAACAAAATATCTTCCGTGTTATGAGGGGTAGGGGGTCTACTGTAGTGTGAAGTTTAAATTTTTATGTACCAATGAAGATGCAAGAACCAAGCAATGTGTAGCTTAGCTCAATAGCATTCTATCTGATCCAATCTTCGAGTTTTGTCTGTTGAAATTATGTCTTTTTTATGAATAAGCCTGATTAGGGGCTGAATGCCTCATACGAAAAGCGAGCGTAGCGGGTCTAGGGGCCTTGTCCCCTAGTAACTGAAAAAAAATATTGTTGGAACAAATCAATTCAAAAATATTGTTATTTTTTTAGACTCCCTTTCAGTTATTCTTGTGATTTCTGCACATAGTGTCGCAGAATCAAAAAGTAACTGGAACTTGCATAAGAAATCTTTATCTTCTACCCTTAAAAGAGATAACTGTTGTTTTACAGTGGATCCCCCTCAGGAGTGACTGATAATGAATGAGCAGATAAACTAATTGCAAAATTTCAGTTCCCTTTTCAGTCAAATAATAGTAGATACCATTATCATCAATGAAAAGAACAGTAAGAAATGTCTTGATTTAAAAAGTTAAATTACTGGAAGAAATTAAGAATAATTAATGGAAAATTTTATTTGTGATATCCCAAGCACTCCCAAATTCATTCCATTTGGAGACTGGGCACGATTGTCTCGCTAAACATCTTCACTGCTTGTATATATGCTAGTCCCATGCACACATTGTGTAGCCAGAATTTTGAGATGGACAGAGATCAGAGATCGTGTGCTAAAATGTTCTTTGTTGAAGGAAGAAACCCTATACAGTCAGTGTTGGCAGGCTAGAGAGTTGAACAATTGACATACATTAAGTAAATTTCTTTTATGTTTATTTTTCCAGTTTATTGTAGTAATATATTTAGTTCTCCAGTTTTGATGAGTTATTGTAATTCTAATAAGGTTAATTATTGTTATGTTCTTTTTGTATTTCTATTTTTGTACTTATTTTATGTTCCTATCTGATGTATCTTTTGATGCTTGTAGGCCTATGATATGTGATCAAGTATCTTTGCAATTAAAAAAAAAATGTGTTTGCAAATGTGTAAGAAAAATGTACACATTATTTAAAATTATGTTTTATTCTCTCTTTTAGTTCTTGTTTTTTATTTATTTCTGACTGTTTTCAGCCATTACTTAAATTCTAAAGTTTGTGAATTTTTATAGCTAAAATCCATTTTAAGATAATTTTTATGTCATTCTAATAGTAGTTTTGCATTCTTTAGGCATTATTGAAATTTTAGCTTTGAAATATCCTTGATGTTGATAATATTAAAACTACATTATTTTCAATGTAAAATTATCAAACTAAATTTTGTAATTTTAGATTAACTTTATGTTATTTATTTTCAGTTCCATGACAGATCCTGTTTACATATCTTCTCACATTGTGGGTGATGTTATTGTTCCAGATGTCTCTCGAGTAACATTTGCTGCTCCATCATCATATGCAAATTCAGCTGGCGATATTTCATCTGTTTTCTTATCTCGTGACAGAACTGTGACATAGTAAGTAATTTAAAGCTCTTGTTTCCCAGCCTTTTATGCCTGCAGACTTTTGAAAATAGAAGAAATATTTTGTAGACCAGCATCAAACAAACATAAAAACAATACATAAATGGGTATTGTATTTACTAAATCATATGTTATACAAGTACAACTTTTAGTTAGTGTTTCTTGCTGCTGCTTACTTTTTAATGAGTTTGATTTTTTAATGTCTTTAAGCTTTCTTTGTTACAAATTTGTGTTCATTTTGTAAGATTTTGTAAATATTAAATATTAATGCTACTTGTCAATAAAGTTGTTAATGAGTTAATTACATTAAAACCTTATGCTTATAAATATCAATTCACTTAAATTTTGTAGAACTTAGTGTGTTTATTTGTGTGATTATGGCAATGCTACACTAGAACAATCTGTATGTTGCTCATTTTACTAATTGGGAATGTTTTTGTACGGGGGTCGTGTACAAATTTAAAAAGTGTAACTTTTTAAAAATGAGCGAGAAGATTCTTTTCCTAATGAAGTCTCTTTTCCTACCTTATTTTGAACATTTTTCAATTTACACTGCCCACTTTTCTCTAATAGATAAAGAATTAAAGCCTGTTAACACCTTTTAGGGACACACTGTATATAATGCATGAAGTTTTTAATTTTATTATTTTATTCATTCCTTTTTAAATGAAGCTTAATGATGTATGTTTATTTTCCGTAACTACAAAATCATGCAGAAATGCTACTATTTTGCAACTAAAATTAAGAAAATGGCTACTAAACTGGCAACTTTTTTATGTTGGTGAGGCTACTAATGATACTATTTTTGCCTCCGGACACTGGTGGACACCCTGCTTCGGTAGATTTAGCAACTTGCAGCATAGTTACTGAAAAATCTTCAACTGGTCTTTTCACAAAATAAAATCTCCAAAAACCATTCAAATAAAAGAAGAATACTTCAACTTGCACAGTTAGACACCTAACTTTTAGTCCATCTTTCTTCAAACTATAAAAAATTTTCAATTCTCTAACAAAATTCATTCTATCAACAATTCTCAAAAATTAATACAACTTACGATGAAGTTAAATTAAATGCAACACCACAGATCTATAATCAAATTCACAGAGTGAATAGCCACAGCACACATTAATTCAAAACAGATGACTTCAGTGCTCAAAATAACACATGTTCTTAAGATGTATGTAAAATAACACCTCAGATGCCATGCTTCGAAACAACGAGAAAAAAATCACTTATTCCTTATGTTGGCAACTAATTCAAGCTTGGAGAACTGCCCCCGTTTATCAGACAATACAGACATCAGACATTATAAATCAAGAGGAAGTATCACAATACTTCCTCTTAATTTAGAGTATTCTTAGTTACTTCTCTTTCTAATATTGGTATTTGCTTACTATGTTTTTGTCTATTACAAACTCTATTACAAACTTGTCTATTACAAACTTATTAACATGATATTTGAGTAGTGTTACTAGAGTTTATTAATTTTGAAATGTGTAAGATCATTATCTTTTTAAAAAATATATTTATGTACTTTTATGTTTTAAATCAAAATAACTTCTTTTTTTATATTTCAGTGAGCAAAATATTGCTTTAAAATATCCTGAGAAACTTTTTGAAGAAGACTATGAGAAGGATTTAGAAATGCGTATACTTACAGCATCTCCTTTAGAATTTGATTCTGATTCACTCCTCCTTTGCATGACAGACAGTGAAAAGTTCAAAGAAAAGCTTTATCAAGAGCTTCCTGCTTTTATTAGCAATGCCACAAAGTATGCTTTTGAAAATATATATATATATTCTAAATCTTGTTAATTTTTTGGTACTAAGCTGTTTCCATAATTAAAGAAATATCTTTTATATTTATTAAATAGAATATTTAATTCCTATGCTATGTCTTTAATGTGGAGGTTTACACGGAATACACCCTTATTCCGTGTATAACCCCAAATTGGATTTCCGTTATTTTTTGTCTGCAAATAAGAGTTTAGTAAGGTAACAGTTTCAAAATGGCACACTGCTGAAATTAAAGTTTGGTTAATTAGGTTACAAAAGTTTCTGAAAAAGTACAGGGAAAACTTCAACTCAAGTATGAGTAGAGCTTTATCAAAATTGGAATTATACGAGGTTTGTCCAGAAAATACGTATAAAAGTTGACTAATAACTTTATTTTACAGTTTGCAGTCACCGCCAGGTGGCACTTTAGCTGTAACCAATCCCATCAATGCTCAGTTCGAGTCAGAGCACTCTGCGTGTAAGCAGGAGTATGCGGCTGCTTGTTGACAGTTACCCTTTTTCACCTGCGTCGGCATGGAGCTCTCTCTGATTGAGGAACAGCGCATCAACATCAAGTTTCTTGCAAAGCTAGGCAAGAATGGCCGTGAGATTTTTGAGTATTTGAAACAAGTTTACAGAGACAATTCTCTGAAGGAACCAACCGTGAACAAGTGGTTAAAAAGGTCCCGGAAGACCGAGAAGAAGTGAAAGATGACCCTTGCCCAGGACGCCCATCGACATAGAGTTCTGATGAAAATGTTGAACAAATTCGGGCTTGTGTTCTTAAAGACCGTAGATTGACAGTCAGAATGATTGCTGATGAGCTGTCAATCCCCAAAACAATCGTTGACGAAATTCTGACACAAAAACTTTAAATGAAGAAATTTTGTGCAAAAATCGTACTCAAGCTCTTGTCCCGAAGCTCCCGAAATGCAAAATGGTGCTTCGGGGGCAGCACTTGGGAGATGTGGAAGCCATTAAGGCAGAAACGACGCGGCAACTGAACAGCATCACAACTGAAGACTTTCAGCAATGTTATCAACAGTGGAAACGGCGTTGGCAGAAGTGTATCTCATCTCAGGGTGAGTACTTTGAAGGAGACCATATTGTAATACATGAATAATTGTAAAATAAAGTTATTATTCAACTTTTATGCATATTTTCCGGACAAACCTCATACATAAAAATAGCTTTCTCAAACATTTTTTCTGCTCAAAGGTAGCAAGTACACCGCAAAAAAGTACCTTGTTGACTTAATTTTGAACTTACCAGACTCAGATTTACACAAAGTTGTCTGTGAAATTTCATAAGGTGCTCCATAAAATTTCACTCGTGCATTGCAATAAAGATGTAACGTTGGTTTTCGTTTCCTCTTTATTGGGCCTGTACCATGGTTGAGTTGTTTCATCCACTATGAAAATAAACTGGTCATATTGAGAGAGATGATTTTTGTTCAACCCATCAACAATGCGGTTTTACTGGCTGAGCCCTTCATGCAGTTTAAAAAATAAACTTTCTCATTAACAGAAAAGTCATGCAAAGTAAAGTTTTCTGTATATTCTTTCAGATTTTTATATAACTAATTTTTATGAACTGTTTGTATATGAGCCAGCCAAATTAGGAATGAGATTCACTATTAGATTTAACCTTTTGAAAAGACAAGTTGGTTGGGGTAGCTGTCTTGATCAATTTCTTCCACCAATTCTTCTTTTTACCTGATCTATATCTCTTTTTGTGATAATAAACCTTTATGAAATACTATAGCTTTGCAAGAAGATTAAATGTGTACTACCTTGGAATTCTCTGACTTTTTAGAATTTTCCATTGGCGTTTCCCCAAAATTCACTATGAGACATCTACTTTGCACCCTTAAAAAAAAATGATAGTAATTCCTCCAATCTACTGTGTAGAAAGTCATCACAATAATTTCATTTCACCCATTTAAAACTGTGTAAAAATATAATACGTGGGTTTGTGTAATATGAAAATTTGCATTTTATGTTGTATGCAAGGTGTGTAGTGATGTAGTGTAAAAATAAATTAATTAATAGTTACAAGTAGTTAATTCATCTTTATGCAAGTAGTTAATTCATGTTAAAAAGCAACATACTTACATCTGTCATCAGTTATTCATAATTTAGAATTTTATCAATTTCTTTTCACTTCTATGCGTTGACTATTTTATATTGTTGAATTTTAAAGTATAAGAGTTAATTCATTAACTCTAATGGTTCTTTGTAATGGTTCTTTGTTTCTTTGTAATTTACCAAATTGTTATTACCATATTACCAATTATTGTAATTACCATAATTGTTGCATTAAATGGTTCTTTGTAAATTATTTATTTTAGCTTTACAGTATAAATTAATGGTAGTCATAGTGCAGTTCATGAGCTGCTTGCTATTTTCATAGGCGAGTAGTGTGGCTCTTATGCAAATAAAATATATGCATAAAACATGATAAACGAAAACTACTTCATATCTAACAGAAATTAATTTCCTGTACGTTTAAACTAAGTAAGAGAACTAAAGAAAGATAAAAATATATTGAGAGATTTTTCTTCTCCAATCATGGTTTTATCTTTCGTTCATTAAAAAAAAAAAAATTTCATTCCTGCAACTCTAGAACATTGAAAATCCATCATTTGTTGCTCTTAGACGTCAAGTTTTGCCACCTCTGTTATAAAGTGTTTCCAATTATAATAATATTCTTTTGTGTCTAGGAATAATAATAGTGATATAAGCTCATAATTTTGCTGTATACCAAATATGCTTTCTTAATAGATTTTTTTAACTATAAATATCCTTTCTTAACTATAGTATTTTATTTCATTTAGCTTTTCTTCCCAAGTTCTGGTAATATACTTTTTCCAAGAAAATGAAAAAGATAACTTAGCAGTTGGATATATCACACAGTGTCTAGGTTTGTTTCATCATCCTTCTTATCCTGTCAGAGGAATGCATAAAGGTGTTTTAAGGTATGGATCTTTCTTCACAGGCTTATTTAATTTTTATTTTCCAAAGTAAACAGAAAGACAACTAGCTATTTCACCAATATCGAAATCCATAGTGTCCTAAAATTCCCTTACTGACTTCATGTGGATATCATTTGGATGTTTACTTATCTAAATATTTTTTAATCTTTCATGTTTCATGTTCGAAATCTATCACAATCGGAAGTGAAATTCTCTGACTGCATAGTAAATTCATTTCACTAGAAGAACAAAGCAGCATAGAATTTTATTCTTACAGAACTTGAGCACGAAAGAAATCCAAACAATAAAAAATAAAGAATTGGTACAATAATAAACAAGGATAAAATTTAAGTCATGGAGTTTGTTAAGTTGAAAGACCGGCTCTTTTAGGATAGGTATGTAGGAATTTAGCAGATGATATGAACATAATGTCATAATGTCCCATGTTAATCTCAGAGCCAAAGTGAGGAGAAATGTTTCCTCCTTTATCTAGCTGAAGGCAGATCCAACAAGGTACTTTACAGCAGCAAATCACAAATTATGACTGGAGCCTGAAAGACCAATAGGAAAAGTAAAACAAGGGGGAGGGAGGAAATAGCAAAAAACATGCTGGTAGATAAAAATAAAATAAATAAATAAAATAGTAAAATGGGCTTAAAAACATAGAAATGTATAAAGAGAGAAAAAAGCCTAGGAAGATATACATTTTTTTTAATTATTATTTTATTTATTTATTTATTTATTTGTACATATAAAAACACTTTATACATACAGTAAAATACACACACAAAACAAAACCCTTTTTCTTAATATATTTTTCTTTTTTTTAACACAAAATATATATAATAAAATATTCACTCACACACCAAAAAAGAAAAAAAAGGTAAGTAAACAAAGACTTACAATAGTTGTTTTCAAGGAGAAGGAATAGAAGAAACATCATTCGCAGGATGCTTCAAGTGCTGGGTAACGGAAAAACTTTCCAAGAAATCAAGTTGAAACTAAGACTGAGGAGTGCACAAGATCTTAGCATTAGAAAATGTAAAACTATGATTAAAATTCCAACAATGAAAAGCAGCAGATAATTTAGAAAGGTCCTGATTAGAAGCATATCTTTTTTAGCCTAAGTTTGAGAGCTCTTTTGGTCTGACCAATTTAGCCCAAATCGCAAGATCTACAAGAAATATAATAAACACCCCAATAGTTCTCAATAGAAATAAAATCTTTGAGATAAGAGAACTCAAATTTATTCATAGATTTAAAGATGACTTTAAAATTGAAATTTTTTAGAAATTTTGTAACATAAAGGTGAAAAGAAAGATAGTACAATTGATTGATTAAAAATAATTAACAAAAGTAGAGGAAGAATTAAACTTATTAGATTTTGAAAGAGCCTTATCAATAATAGAGGAACTAAAACCACGAGTGACAGCTAAGAACTTTAGGTAATTAATTTCATTGCTAAGAGAGGACGAGTAAAAAAAATTTCGATTGCACAAAACACATAAGTGTAAAAAGAAGAAAGTTTTTGATGATAAAGAATTAAATGTAATCCTATCGGTACCTTTCTTAAGAATATTTTAGAAAAAGTAAGATAATTTGGTTGTGTGTCTTTATACTAAAGGACTGTTGAAAAATTGATTTTATAAGTACAGTATTTAAAAAGTATATTAATCTTTAACTGTCTGATTAAATTGATATTTTAGGTTCATGTTACATAATAATCAAGCATTCCTTATTGGATCAAAGTCTCCATTTTTTCATCTAAAGGCAAATCAAGTTCCTGTACTCCAGTATGACCATTACAACCACCGCCTTATGAATGCTATCTTATAAACTGGAAGGAAAGAAAAATTTGTGATAAGTATTGTTTTAATATGTTCAGTGTTGTTACTGAGATTCATAAGCTAAATAATAATCAGCAATTCTATTTACTTTTAGTACACAATTATTCACAATCTTAAATGAGGCATCATTTTGTTTAAGATCATAAAAGTTTTTAAAAATTACTCAAGAATTTATACGATGTATATATATATATGTATATTTTTTAAGAAAATTGACTATTATTGTGTCAGAATGAGATGATTAGAATTCTTACAGATAACTTAATATGTTATTTAGTTCTATATTTTATAACTTGTTAATTTAATTTTGATTTTTCTTAATATAAATACTTTGTTGTAACGCTTTTTAAATGTGCATTTTAAGTTCTACAATAGAAAAAAATGTATTTCATGAAATGCAGAATACAACACTAAAATGGTGGCTTTTGAGCTTAAAATTCAAGCATGATTGATGTGACGAGAATTTGTGTATATATTGTTGATTGTTCTTTCTTATGACAAAATTCTATTTTGTTTTAAGTTCATGGTTTAGCATTTTTTATTATTATTGTTAGCTTTAATAAACTATACACTTTGTAACTTTTGCCTGTAAATTTGTTTCAATGAAGTGTACCAAAAACTAAACCAAAGTTTGCATTATGTGATATTTTGTTTTGCCCTTATAGTTTAAGTTCCCTCTTTAATTTAAACAATGTAAAATTCCTATTTTAAGCTTGAAAGTATGAGTACAATCTGTTTTTAGTATTTAATGAGAATAATATTTGATATTAAAAGAGTATCTTTGTGATTTTTCTCCCCAAACTCACCATCAGTTACCACAGGATATGTTTTATGCTATTTTGACCATCATTATGATAATTCATCTGAAAAGCACAAAGCACTTTTAATTCCTAAAACAGTTACTGAATTCTGTACATTAAATTTTGTTAAGAAAGTTTTTTTGACCAAGTTTGATGCCAAAAGGACAGTTCTTGCTTTCCCAACTAAAAGATTTTGTTTGAATAAGTTTATTTCTAACACATTTCTCAGTCACTCTAGTAAATTTGGCAATTACTTAAAAATGCTTTAACTGCTAGTATCTTCAATTAATATAGTATTTTAAGAATAAGTGAACAAATACAACATTCATATACAGTGGACTCGCACAACAATGGGATCTGACTTACTCGACTTGGATTTTATGCGAGTTTTTCATGAGTACGTATCTGACAGCTTAAACAAACTCTCCGCCCCCAACATGATCTTTTCACTAACAGTAAGAAAACCAACATTCATTACTTTGTGGGGGAATGCTAATGTATGGTTAGAGAATGGTTTAAAACAGTTCAGGTGGTATCTGTAAGTGTCTAAAATAATTGTGTATGCATTTCAAAAAGTTGTGTAGAGATACACTGTCTCACAACTCTAAATTTTCACTTACGCGAGGACTCTTGGAATGCATTTCTCGCATAAGTCAAGAGTCTACGGTAGATAAATTTTGTCTTTGCTTTTTATTCTATTATGAATATTAACTGTGTAACTTTCTTTTAAATAGTGGAAATGGAACTTTATAGTTATTATTTGTGTTTCAACTAATTAAATATAACTTCAACTGATTACATTGAGACTTTTCTGTTTCACTTATTTATTGAGATTTTAACTGTGGGGGAAAAAAGACTTGTATAATGTTTTTAAGATGTATATATATATGTATATATATATATATATATTCATTCAAATTTTGACATGATAGTAAAATCATAAATTTTTTGTCATATTACTCATTACTATGTCATTTTAAAGATATTAACCCTCTGGCGATCAAAAGCCAACCAAACGACTTTGCATACAAATGGCCAGCTGAGAGAAAGTAGCACTTCTTTTCCCTTGTCTTGCAGCAGGCGGAACTTTTTACAATTGTTGGACAATAACTGATACGGGAGGCACAAATACTTCCCACGACCTCCAGATGTATTTTCTCTTTTTTCGTCACACGAAAATTTCCCCAGTCGTTCTTCAGCGCGGTCATCATAAATGCTAGCTCTCAAGGAAGCATGGATTTTCACTACCACCAGCGATGAATTCCCATCAGATAATTTCCTAAAGGTAGAAGGCAATGTTCTTCAAATTTCGGCCAGGTCTGAACTTCTGTCTCTAATTGAAAGCTCGCCCGAACGTCAGAGGGTTAAACTTGTATTTCAAAAGAACTCTTGGCTATTGCAACTGCTTTAAAAAAAAAAAAAAAAAAAAAAAACAAGGGCAAAATAAAATCGGACTATTTGCTTTTGAAATTTTATTTATTTATTTATTCATTTTTGCTAAAACTGAAAATTTCTGTTTTTAGTTTTAAGTGGTGTATATATATATATATATATATATATATTTAATCCAAATTTATTTGGTCTTATTGTTCTACAAGTGTTTTCTGATGTACATGAAAATTTTAAATCCTTTTACTTTTTCTTGTTGCTTGAAATAATGTAATTTGTTCTGCAGCTACATTTACTTTCACGCCTTGTGCTTGTATCACATTTTGCTTTACTTTTTAATGTAACATAGAATAAAATATCTCTTTTCTGTTGCTAACGTAGCTCTTGAACATACAATATTGTGCAACAATTTTTGTAATAAAAATAAAATAATTAGTAAATTAAAAAAAATGAAAGAAAACACCAACGTATGTATAGAAAATAGTCTATTAGTGTTAGTTTAAATCAGCGATTTCCAACCTTTAAAGATTGCACACACACACACACACACACCCAGAAAAAAGGATAACTTACGATGGTGCCCCCTCTCACATGCCTCTTTTTCCCCACCAGTTGCTGAAAGATTCTGCTCTCAAAACTGGAAAGCAGGAGGTGTCAGGTTCAGACCTTGATCACGCCTGTCGACCCAGCGTTTCGAAGTTTTTTGTGGTTTTCTCCGAAACCTCGCGTAAATATAACTAGGATCTCCTAAAAAGTTCTCCATGGAAGGCATTCCCCCTATAGGCCTAGGATCCTAATGCAGCCAATCGGCCTTTTCTGCAAATAATGTTATCGGTAAAGTATAAATAAAAATGCATGTTTTGGAATAAAAATAAGAATAAATAAGATGATTTTTTAAAGCATGCATTGTTACTTGCTCTTTGCCTGTTTTTCTTATGCCCCTCTTGTAAATGCTCTGCGTCCCACATGGGAGACGTGCTCCAGCAGTTTGGAACCGCTAGTCTAAATTACATTAATAGGCTTCTTTCAGTCTCTTAAGGTCGGTTTCTGCCTCGCATCACTGATTCTAAATATGCCCCCCCCCTCTTCCACCAAAAAATATATCATTTCGCCCCTGTCTTGCAAAGATAATTTCTCAAATGTGCAAGTCACAAGCCCTACTGATAATGAAAACTCAATCATCTTGAAAGTAGTATGTAAATAACTCATAAAAAAGTTTTTAAAATATATACCATTTTAAAATTCTACTGTACTGAATACTAACCAACTTCTTTTTTTTTTTTTTTAATCTTGCATTTGTTTATTGACTATCAATTTAACATTTTTGTTAAGTATGAAATCAATTTTAATTAAACTGTATGTAAAAAGAAAAAAAAAACTGAAAATGAATTGTACATAAGAAAAAAATTTAAGTCTAGTTAATAATATATAACAAATAGTAATAAATAACAAATGTAATAACACGTTTTTTTTGTTTGTTTTTTTGTAAGACTTATTAATTATAATATGTAAGATGGAACTGTTTTTCATCATCAAGTTTTTATTGCTAGAATAGGTAGTGGCTGCCATTCAAATACAGTCACTCTAGTGTTCATCAAGGAACCTGTTTCTGTACTTATATATTTTTAATAAATTTCATACTAGAGAAAGAAATCTCACACACATTTGTAGAGTTCAACATTTCCTTCACTTTCAGACGAACGTGGTCAAAAATTGGATATTTTTCTTTTGGGACAAAGTTTCTTTAGGCCAAATATTTTCAGAGGTTGAAAAAAGCGATTTTACAGATAAATAATTTTAAAAACCAATCCGTTCGAACTCCATTGCAGCATTGTCTTCTTGAAAATCAAAATGCTCCATGACACAAGTTGTGAAATCTTCAGCATCAGTTTTTAAAGAAGTAATTGGTTTCCCGTTCCAAATGAAAGTAATAAGATTTACTTTTTGCTTGAACACACTAGCTTTAGAACAGACCTAGCGTAGTACATATGTGTAAATCAAACTATCTAAGCTAGTATATCTTTAACATACATATGAGAAACATAATGTGCACAACCTCACGCATACATAATCAACTATGAAATAAGGCTGACAGTGGCAGTTACGCAGGAGAAGAAAGCAGTTTTGTTGTTAGCGTCAGCTCAGGGGAGGAACCAAGGTTACTGGATATTAACACGATCTACTGAAAATGTCCTCACACACTACTAGTAGCTCACAATCGACAGTTTTGTGATCACTAGCATAAATCAATATTGTACATATCTCGAATATATAGTCTTTTCTATTGAGCCTTTTCAGATTGTTTTTATTCAGAGGCTCTCCAGAACTAAATTTTAAACTCTTCCATATCCACTTTATCTGATGATCAAGGTTAATTTTAATGTTTATATTAAGGTTATTAATACTTTATATCTCATTAAATGCACACACATATAAATGCTAGAGATCAGAAGCAGTATTTAAACACGTTATATCAGTGATCTATTTAAAAAGAAATCGGTGCATTTGACCGTCAGTAGGCTTGTTACGCACCCTTTTGTTTATTAGTAAACATGGAGCAAGCCTATTATGGAAATGAGTGGAACTGAATACACATTTAAAATCTTCTCATTTTGAACTTTTTCTTAAAAAACAGATGAAAATAATTAAGTAGTGTTCATATTTATCATTTCCTTATATAATACTGAATTATAAAAGTGTAAGAGCAATCATTAGTTAATATTATAAAGAAGTGAGATCTAAAAGACAGAATTTATATTTTTTATGACAAAACTCACAAATAGTTTCACCTTTTCAAAATGGAATTTTAGCCAAACTTAGAACAGTATCAGAAAATACATTTCCTTAAGTACAGACATGAGACCTTGGAGCTCAAACTCCCCCAAAAAAATATTTTGAGTAAGGGTGAGCCCTCTCATTAATTTACCATTGGATTAAGAAAATTTATTTCACTCAATTTATACTATAAAGATTGAAAAAAAAATTAGAAATATACAAAAAAAAAAAAAAAAAAGACAAC
Source organism: Cheiracanthium punctorium (assembly GCA_038373885.1). Taxonomy (NCBI): domain Eukaryota; kingdom Metazoa; phylum Arthropoda; class Arachnida; order Araneae; family Cheiracanthiidae; genus Cheiracanthium; species Cheiracanthium punctorium. The sequence continues at coordinate 15,432 of JAWZYV010009928.1, read as the reverse complement.
TTCGCCTATCAATCTACAGCCTCTCAATTCCCTTTTATGTTTTCTTTTTACTGTGAATAATTTGTTACTTTAAAAAAAAAAAATCCATTTTCATAGTATTAACTGTGTTAAATTTGTGTGTTTGTTGACCCTTTGGTTTCTCTTTTGATAGTTCTAGTAAGTTATTGTTTTGTTAATAGTGATTGTACTTTAATTACATACTGCCATTAAACTGTAATTACATACTGCCATTAAAGTAACAAATATCTGCAAATTGACAACAGATAATTGTTACTTAAATTGGGGCTGCCACAAGTCAGGGGAAGCCTGTAACAGTCAGGGAATTTTATTTTGACTCAGAAAGTCAGGGAGAAATCCAAATCTTGTCCCAAATCGGAAAATATTGAAACAAGGCCTAAAAAATTATCAGAAATGTATATTTATAAGTGATTCTTTGTCTGTTGATTGATAAGTCTGGCAAACTGAATTATGTCTGATTAGGCTTAGCTTAAGTGTGCAAAATGTGAATGATTATATGTTTTGATGTGGCTGTTGAGAATTAGAAAGCACACTCGAATACATAGTCTGAAATTTTATCAAAGCAATTTGAAGAAGCTAAAGAATTTTGTGTCTGAAATTGAGTAACAAGATTTTTAAATAATAATAAGATTATTTTTCATTCCAAAATTTATTCTGTAATTTCTTCTGTATTAATTTATTCTGTATTTATTATTAAAATGCTTTTTATTTTGCATTTTTATGTGTTATTTATTCCAGATTTATTAGATGTATTTATATTTTTGAAAAGAAGCTCACTGTGATATAAATTGTGTATTTCTTGTGAATGTTTTTCAAGAATTTATAGTTGGATAGATTTATTTATAATTGTGGAAAATGTTATTACATCATTTTTATGTTTATGCTAGTCTATCATGTTCATGTATTACAACAAAATAAATGTTTTTGAGCAATTAATGTGTAATAAATTGTTTATATTGATTTTTTTTATCTTTGCCCTTTTTCTTTAAATATTAATTATATCATTGATGGATTAATCACTGAATAATACTGTGTTTACTCGCATAATAGTCACACTTTTTTTGCCAATTTTTTGAAAGTCTTGGTGCAACTTTTATGCAGGGAAAATATTTTGGCAATTTTTTATTCTTAAAAACGAAGGTGCAACTATTGCGCAAGGGCAACTATTATGCAAGTAAACATGATAGTATTATAACATGCAGTTAAACTCATTTATAATAAGCACTGATTTAACCAAGGAAATCAGAAATACAGAGGGTGTTTAAACATTTTTAGAACGATTTTGATAAAGAATTTAAAAAAAGTAAATGTTTCAGAATAAAAATTGTTGGCAGCAGCTTATTATTTGAAATGAGAAATATCATCTGCTACTTTTAAATTTATTCTTCTTTAAAAATGTCATATGTAAACAAGCTGTGCATTGAAGGATATGTTTTTGCGCTTTCCGAAGAGAAATATTCTTATTCCATAATTCAAAAACGTTGTGAAATGCATGGTATTAAAATTTCTAAGTGCAAAATAAGCAACATTATTAATCGGCAAGGTAAAAACCATCAATCATTATTTATACATGGAAAGAAGACTCCAAACGAATATCCGAAAAAGGTACGTACTGTTTCAAATGTTTCTAAAGTGAAATCGCTGGTAACAAGAGAAAATCCGCCAACACAGAGATTGATTACAAAGTCTGTAGATACTGTCTGTAGCAACAATAAATAAAATATTAAACCAAGATTTACAACTTAAAAAAGCTAAAAAACACAATGTTCACCAGCTTTTGCAGAGACATGTGGCTCAATGCAAGCTTTGAAACGTCATACTTCGAAAACTACCATTGCATTCCTTGAAAAAAATGAAGACTGATACAGGTGTTGCATATATACCTTTTCAACATATTCCTGCGAAGTCCCCTGACGTTTCACCTATGGACTATTGTGCCTTTGGTCTGTTAAAAAGAGCTGTTTCTAAACGCAAACCCACCACGATAGATGGACTCTGGAAACTAGTGGAAGAGGAATGGAAAGCAATAACCCTGGAAATTTTGAGAAAAGCTCTTCTATCATGGAAATCCCGATGCAGACTAATAGTCCAGAATAAAGGCTATCAGATCGAACATTTAAAAAAATAGTCTTTACATTTTAAACATTAATTAAATGGCCCCGAAATCGTTCTAAAAATGTGTAAGCACCCTCTGTACTTGGTTGGTACAATTGTTTACGAGAAGCATAACTCACTTTTAACCTGGCAAAGCCTGAATTTTTTTTTATCACATTTCATTTTCCTTGTCCACTTCTTGTCTTAGGGTAGCATAAAACACTTTGAATAATGTGACTCAGAAATTGCTGTTACTAAACAATACCACTAAGCTACTACACTATCCAAGAAAAATGAGGCTTGTATAAATACATATCTATACAACCTGCTTCCGAAAAGTTTGGTGAATGGTCCCATATTTTTTTAGGATGTTGTGCTCATACATAGGCACACCCACGGAGGGGGCTATGGGGGCTCAAGCCCCCCCTAAAGGTGGACAGTTAGAAGTGAAAAACTTAAAAAAATGAAAATTGTCACTAATGAATTATTACTATTATTATTATTTATTGTCTTCAAATTATTTCTAAAGTATTTTCTTTTACCTAAAAAGATGTTGGTTTTTAAATAAATACTTACAGAGAGTTTATGAAACACTGTTAAAGTCGGTTACAATATCACTGAAAAGATCACATAATTATTTATGAATCTATAATGAGTTTTTGCTTGTGGGCTTGTGTTGATGGGCAAATCAAGTGGTACAGAATATTTTGGCGTTATAAGAGGGTTGTAACTATTATCGATCTCACTATAACCGAGTTCAGCAGTATTTTCAGCCCAGCCGCCCCTAAACTAAAATCCTGGGTGTGCCACTGTGCTCATTCATACATAGTAAAAGACATTGGAATTAATGTTGTGAGCGTTTAAATCAAGACGTTTAAGTGGGAGCATGTGCTATGCCCAATTTGAAGCAATCAATGTGGGAAGGCGTGTCATTGCAAATTGGAGTAACACACGAACATCAACTTTTGTTTCAAATTAAGTGAAACGGCGAGAGAGACACATGAAATGATGTCATGAACTGAAATGTTAATGAAAATGTATGGTGAGGAATCAGTAAATAAAAAGTGCGTTTTTGGTGATTTAAATGTGTTAGAGTCGAAAACAAAACTGTTAAGGATGAGCCTATTGAGACAGATTTTGTAAACCCTCCAAATTCTCTAGATGTGTCACCTGCAGACTTCTTGTTCTCCTCCACGATAGAGTCTTGAAAGGCCTACACTTTCTCGACACAAGCAGTAACGATGACTGATTCAACTGTATGTGATAACAGTACTTTGAATGATTCCAAAACCAGCGTCGGCCGACAGTTTTCAGCAGCATGTCAGAAGTGTGTTGTAGCTAATGATGATGAACCTAAAAACGAGTAAAGCCATATTTTGTTTGCAACACTTGTTTCCTCTACCCTGATACCATTTACTGAACTTTCCAGACACACCTTGTACATATCGACCTCATATACTGTGGTCTAATATAGGGTGCGCACTGCCTAAGAGCTAAATGATACATGTGCAAGAATGATTTTTGGTCCTCTTTCAACAAAAATGGGTAGATCGATATATATTTTTATAAGTGTACTGTACTGAATGTATGTGCAAGGAGAAAAGTAGCATTTTATTTGCTGTACAAAAGTTATCAGCATATTCAAATGGCTAATTTGCATTCAAAATTACATAAAACCCACTTTAAATTGCATGTGTGTGGTTGCACACACCTTAGGTCGGCTCTGGCTTTTAAAATAATATATATAGTCTAAATTTATTTAAAATATCAAATTTTAAAATAAAATATACAGTGTGATTCGCTACCAGACTGACAAACTTGCAGGGGACACAGAGATGGTTCAGAATCACATAGCAATGCAGAGTCGGAAACATCGTCTTCATGTACCAGTTAATAATCACTTTAGAAGAAGTGTTCGAGTGATAGTAAACTTTTGGACTATGGTTTTTCAAAAACTAATCCTTCTTTCACTGATTGAACTTGATAAAAATTGTTATTTCAGAATTGCTTCTTTCATTACATTGATGAAATTGCCTGAGAAAAGCCCATTGTTTATGAAACTTGTTTAAGAAATGAGACGCACACTTCAACACTTCTTCCAAAAAGATTATTAACAGGTACATGAAGAGGATGTTTCCGACCCCGCATTGCTATGTGATTCTGAACCGTCTCTGTACCCCCTACACCCCCTGCAAGTTTGTCGGTCTTGTAGTGAATTGCCCTGTATATAAATTAAAAATACATTTTTAACATATATATATGGCTTTTAAAGTATACATGGTCTAAATTTAATATTTTAAATAAATTTAAAATGTAATATACAGGGTGTTCAGCCTTAATGTGACCCAATAGCTAATTCCTGAACCGTTCGGTTTAGATATGTACTTCCAATTTGAAAAATGCTTTTAAAAAGGTAAAGAATTTTTTTACGTGCTTTTCGAACCAAAAAACCCATTCAGAAAAAAAATTACAAAAATTAAATTTTTATACGGTCCCCAGGTCCTATCATTTATATTTAGGAAAAGATGCAGTACACAAAAAAACTTAAACACAAAAAGTTTCATTTAATTACCATAAAAACTGACCGAGTTATGGAACTTTGAAAATCTTACATTTCATTCATTTTCTCGGCTATTTTCAAGATGGTCCCTTACTAGCTTCTTGAAAACTGCCGAGAAAATGGATGAAACGTACGATTTTCAAAGTTCCATAACTCGGTCAGTTTATATCGTAATTAAATGAAACTTTTTGTGTTTACTTTGTTTTTGTGTACTGCATCTTTTCCTAAATATAAGTGATAGGACCTGGGGACCGTATAAAAATTTAATTTTTGTAATTTTTTTCTAAATGGGTTGTTTAGTTCGAAAAGCACGTAAAAACATTATTTACCTTTTTTAAATCATTTTTCAAATTGGAAGTGCATATCTAAACCGAACGGTTCGGGAATTAGCTATTGGGTCACATTAAGGCTGGACACCCTCTATATATTAAAAATGTGCTTTTAAAAAGAAAAAATGCTGTATTTGAAGAGCAGGGTCCGGTTTTGTTGACGGTTAAGAATTTAAAATGAGGTACTTTTATCTTTTACTGTCAAGAGAAAAAAAGCCAGAAATTTTACGATTGCTATCCCGCCGGACACTGGTCAGAAGATCTCTGACCCAAAGTGACGATGTCATTAAGACAGGAGAAGATACGTTTAAGTCTCGATAATCCAAGTTGATTGGGACTGAAACCAATTTGAATTACTGAAAACTCGTATTATGCGGACTACATAATAAAATGTAAGAGAAAAATTCAGTGTTACATGTGCACGTACAAAGGAATCAAATAGCGAAAAAATTAAGCGCATAGGTTTGGAAATATAAAAATGTATTTTAAGTAATTTGTTGCTAAAAGAAATGAATTTTAAGTTGTTTGTTTTTCAGCAGAAGGTTTACCTCGGATTAAGCGGAGCTCCGATTAACAGGACTCGGATTAGCTAGACTCTTCTGTACTATGTAGTACTGAGACTGCGGCAGTATCTGCGAGTGAATGCACTTCGATTTTATGACTCGAGTGGTGCTTGTGAAATTAAACCTTTATTCATACACTTGCACATATCTTACATTGAAAACAAGAACATGCTATTCGAATTAGTAGGAAAATAATAATAATAACAAATGTTTTTCTCTCTCAAAGAACGTCGATATCTGAGGTTGGAGCTTAGACCCCAGTAGCACATAAAAGCTTTGTAGTTCAAAAGACGTCTTTTCGATGTCTTTTGAACGAGTTGCACTATTAGAGGAGGTTCTTCTTTCTGTTGTGAACGGTCGAGTTGATGACAGATTCGAAGTAGAACAGGGAGTCCGACATAGTCTGCGTCATCTCCTGCCAGACCTGCTCCAAAATGTCTGGAGTCACACTGTGGGCAGTGGCCAAAGTGCTGGAAGAAAGAAAAAAACATGCCAAACTTATGGATTATAAAACATTTTCTAACACAACCCTGTGAAGCGCCACCATTTTCACATGAATAGAGAAGACCATAGACAGCCCAACACTAAAAAAGGGCAGCCGTTGCCATCGATCCATTGAACTACCAACAAAGTGGCGGTCGATCGGATAGCGCATCTGGCACCACGGAGCTAAAGAAGTTTTCTGACACAGTTGGCTGCTGAAAACCTCTTTAGTTCTGTGGATTGAATAGCCAGGCGGACTATTCAATCGACTGCCATGTCGTTGGTAGTTCAATGGATCAACAGTAATGGCTGTTCTTTTTCAGCGCTGGGACCATTTACCCCTATTTTTTGCGACTAGCAGTGAAAACGCTGAAATAAGGTGGTTTCACTGACCGCGTGTCAAAGGTTAAACAGATTACATTTTTTAAAAAATCTGGAGTGACTCCCAGAGGCGCAGAGAGCCAAGTCGGGGCCCCGGGGATAAAATCTTTTGGGTCCCTTTGCTATACAGAAATACTTTTGATGTCATATTAGATCAATCATTTATTCCTTATTAAAATTATTAATCATTTAAAGAAACTTTAAATTGATAGTAATTGGAAAATAGTTAATAGAGAATTCAAATTATTAATTTAAAAGAGATACTTTAATGAATATCCATGCTCTAAAAAATACCAACATTTTGTTTTGAAGGTTTCGTCACTTCCATAGAGAAACTGTATTTGAAACGTTAACAGTTTTGCATGGCATGTTTCCTCAGTATTGAAAAATTAATATTTTTTATTCATACTTCCATGCAAGCAGGCAGCCAAAAAAATTTCAGAAGGCCAAAAAAGTGGAAATTTCAAAATTTCTCATAGGAAGTCTTTATCTTTAACATTTTGTTAAGGAAAATTCAAAATTTCGGAGGTTGAGTGGGCCCATAGTCTCTCCTCTGGCTATAACCTTTCCTCCACTATTTAACAATGATTTCATGTTAAATAAATCTTTTCTACTTTTAGTCATCGCAAACCGTTGAATAACACCATCAATGTCTACATTTCTATTAAAAGAAGACTCTATCACTAACAGTCCTCGTTTTTGTCAAGTTGTTGGTTTATGCTCTAGCTGGCTTTTTCTAATTACATTCAAAAATTAATTTTGAATCATCCCTGGACATAATCTGAATTTGGACTTTTTTTTACAAAACTGACAACACACAATTAAGTATCATATAAACAGCCAAAGCGGGGCCCCTTCACAAGCTGAGGCCCTGGGGATTTTTCCCCTGCTCCCCCTCCCTCTCTGCGCCACTGGTGACTCCACTCGACTTTCCGAACACTTATGATTAAGATCATTACCAAGCATTTAAATAAATTTTAATCGGTGAATAATTCAAACATATATACCAGAAGCTCAATCGAATGCGCCGATTAAACGCTAGCGCACTCAGGGGCGGTTCCAGACTGTCAGTTTAGGGGGGGTCACTCCGAATGACGAGGGTCGTCTGAAGACTTCTTGAGGCACTGGACCCTTATGCAAATGTAGGCCCCAAAGAGGCAGATAACTAGGCAGGGCCCAATCTATCACCAATATGGGCCCCCATCTATGAAATTCGTCAAAACTGGGCCCCGTACACTTTGAACAACTTAATAACAATTCAACACCCCCCCCCAACCCTAAATCATTGTACTTTTCTAAGATTCTATCTATCCTCCCCTACAAAAGTGCTTTTAAAAATATGAAAAACAATAACGGTAAAATTATATTTAAACTTCTCGTGTCCTAGCTGAGTGTGCGCCACTTTTTCCGCTTGCATCCCGGGGGGGGGGGGGGCAAACCTCGCCAGCCCCTAGCTTCGGCTCTGGCCCCAACTGCGAGCTTTTTATTGAATTCATTGCAGATACATGTATTCAACAAAAGCACAATCCATAATAAAATTAATTTTTAATCGAAATTTCGTCTTTTCATTTCAGATAATTTTCTGAGAATGTGTCTGGAAATAACATTTGACGATTAAAATTATTCGGATCATCACTTATTCAGGTTGAGTGGAGAATGAGACTAGGCTTCCCTTAAGACCAAGGGCCTGGATCCGGGCCCAGCTTTGGCCTATGCCGGTCTCTGAGTACCCACTCTCTCCCCGGTTTGGCCTATCCCGGTCTCCCGCTATCTAAGTCTTTGCAAATACCTTTTCAGAGTAAAATTAGAGTTTATTGTTACAATAATGGTTATTGCTACGAGACTAGGTTATTGATTAAGGCAAAGCTACACGAGAGTTATATATCTAAAGGGGGATTATGCTTTAGGTGGTGGACTTTTGAAGGTGTTCTAGAGCATAATCACGTTACAACTGGAGAAAATCACCCAAAACTCTAGACCGTTAGATCGACAGCCACGTGGTAGCCCAGAACCCTAGATCTCTACACTTTAGCCATCTATTACTTTCAGTGGTCTTAAGCACTCGGTCACTGTTATTGTTTCAAATCAATTGGAGAATATACATAAAAAAAATTGTTTGAAATAGGAAAGAAAGAAAAATTGTTGTACACATAAAAATAAATAAAGGAAAAAGATTAAAAAATGAACAGTGATAAATTACCATGATTGTGGAAAATCACAAGTTGGACACCCCATAATAAAAAAAAGTAATATTATAAAAAGTTAATTAAATCACCCAAGGGGAATTAGCAAAAATCTGAAAGTTAGATATTTTTTTAAATAAGCATTTTAAAAAGAAGACAATGACACCTGTTTCAACTAGACAACCATGTTACTAAATGAATTTTTCTCAAAATAGATTTTACCGTAACCACTCAAAACAACCTAATTTTTATTAATTTTATCCAGCATTTTTTTATATTACTTTTTTTCAAATTGTTGGCAGTACTTTTAATCCTGCCGATTTCATTCTAATTATTACTTTGATTTAAAAGTATATATATATATATATATATTAAGACTATTTTATTTGAGGGTTTTTTTTCGTATTATACAGTTTGTTCACCTGATATGGTAAATGGGATTTAATTACATTTTATTAAGGGCTTTTTAAATCAAAGTAATAATTAGAATGAAAGAGTAAAAGGTTTTTCTTTCCCATTTAACAATTACCTCCTTAAATTAAGATGTTTCAATTATTTATTGCAGCGTTTTAAAAAAATCATCTTATTTTTACTCAAATATATATTCATTTTCGCTTAAAATGTTCATTCAAACTTTACTGATAACATTATTTAGTAGAAAATTCGACTGAATGTTCATTATTAAAGATTAAAAAACTGAATGTATGTTGAAAAATGTGAGGGGACGGGGGACGCGCCACCGTAAGTTAGCCTTTGTTGGGGGGGGGGGGCGACTTTAAAAGGTTGAAAACCGCTGATTTACTGTATAAATTTCATTGATTTCACTATAACCTCAAACTTACAAAAAAAAAAAAAAAAAATTAAAACTATTGACATGAATTTCAATGTTCATTTCTAATTTAAAACTTATCCAGGTTAAAATTTTAAAAAGGAATATTTTTTTAGTTTAAAATTTTTGTTACGAAATTTAATGCTGATTTTAAATTTTCCTTTTTAATCTAATCAAGCTTTTAGTTAAAAAAAAAATGCATGTTAGCAAATGATTTTTTTTTAACATCCTTTAAAAAAAACTATAATTATTTAATTTCTTCGCTGCTAGCAACTGACAATTTTTTAAACATCCTTTAAAAGCTAAATTTATAATTATTTAATTTCTTTTCATTCAGCATTTACTTTTTTGAAATAAAAGACAAGGTTTTGCTCTCCTGTCTGACAGATCGTTTGGAATTTCCTGTTCTTTTATAGTTAGCCAAACACACGGCATTCGCGCCAATGTTGGTAACCATTTATCTAAGGATGAGAGATCAGAGGCGAAGTTCTTGCACATGCGCATTACAGACAAGGAGAAAAGTACCTTTTTGAGTTCTAGCTGCTAGTCTAGTGCAGTTGTCTCCTCTTAAAATATAGGGACAGCGCGAACGCAGTCCCAGCTACCAAAAATTATGCACCCCAAGCAACCGCAATTTGCGGATGTGGCGAACGTCAACCCCTCGAAGTGCAATGAAGGGCCTCTGCTCGGGGGAGCCTCCTTCCTGATCAAGGCTGACCCCAGTGCCAGGTAAGTATGAATTCAAGAAATTCGGTTAAATTAGTATTTGTAAAGCACTGTATGATAAAAGTGGTGAGAAAGTTTTCAAGCTTTTCTTTTTTGTTGTTACTGTAAAGTTTGTTTATATAATACTATTAATACAGCAAATCATTCTCCTCTAAGTTATGCAGAGTTTACTTGAATTACTTTCAATAGATTTTTCTACTTTTTGTGAAAAAAAAAAAAGTACAGGCAGACAGTTCATCAAGTAGTGTAAGAAAAAACAGTTCGCTAAGGATATAAAAGTACAAATTCTGACAGTACACTTTGCGATTTCAGAAATACTTTGTTTTGGAATATCAATTATTCAAGTTCGGATTTATAATCTATTCATTTTTGGACTTCATAATCTATTTTCATTCTTGTCCGAATTTGAACTTCTGAAGGAGTAGCCAAAGAAGGGAATACATCCGGCTCTAATTCAAACATTTCAGTAAATCTGGATAACTGCTCAATTACTTTGTGATTTTCATAAACATTTTGTTTTGTAAATTAATTATTTGAGCTCAGTTTGTTATAAGTTATAATTTATAATCCATTTTTTCCCCCAAGAGAAATCTTTTTAACTATTGAAGATGTAGCCACCGATGGGTATACGCCCATCTCATTACAGCATTTGGTAAATCTAGAAAAATTGTTGAATTATTTACAACTTTAAAGGATAATTTGCTTGGGAGAGCAATTAATAAAATTAATTTATCATTAAAAGCTGAATTTATAATCCATTTTCCTTTCCAATCGTAGTCTATTTAGCTGTGGAAGGTGTAGCCGAAGTAAGATGATATACGCCTACTTTTCATTCCAAGATATCTGTAACTACAGATAAATTCTTGAATTATTTGCGATTTTCAGGGAGAATTTATTTTAGCGATTAATCACTTCAATAGATTTTTAATTAAAACTTGCAATTTATAATCTTTTTTTTTTCAGTCAATTTTTTCTAAAGGTGATACCTTTAATTCGAACTATTTTGTAAATCTAGATATGCTGAAGGATTATTTGAGGTTTTAACGAATAATTTATTTTGAATGTCAATTACTTAAATCAGTTTTTATTAAAGTTGTTATTTATATGAAGCTATTTTATATTAAGTCTTATTTTATAATCAATCTCCTTATCTAGTCATAACCTTTTTAGTTATTGAAGATGTATTCAAAGAAAGATACACGACCACCTCATTATAACGTTGCTGTAAATCTAGATAAACTGTTCAATTATTTGTTATTTAAAGAATAATTTGTTTTGGAATTCAATTAATTAAGTTGATTTATTGAAAGCTCTAATTTATAATTCATTTTCCTTTCCAATAGCGGTTGAAGGTGTAGCCGAAGGAAGGTATACGCCCACTCTAATTGCAATATTATTTTTTTGCACATGAACCCTTGAAATTTTGAGAAATATTTTATTTTATAGATAGATCAATCACATTAATTTATTTTTTTTATTGAAAGTTTAAACTGTATAAACAGCCCTATAAAAGACTAACGTTTGCCTTTATAGAGAGAATCAGTACTGCTCCCTGGATAGGTGGTTGCCTTGCGAATACGCCCACCTCTAATTCTAACGTTTCTGTAACTCTAGCTGTATTGTTTGAGATTTTAAAGGATAATTTGTTTTGGAATTCAATTAATTAAGTTGATTTATTGAAAGCTCTAATTTATAATTCATTTTCCTTTCCAATAGCGGTTGAAGGTGTAGCCGATGGAAGGTATACGCCCACTCTAATTGCAATATTATTTTTTTGCACATGAACCCTTGAAATTTTGAGAAATATTTTATTTTATAGATAGATCGCTCAGATCAATTTATTTTTTTTTATTGAAAGTTTAAACTGTATAAACAGCCCTATAAAAGCCTAACGTTTGCCTTTATAGAGAGAATCAGTACTGCGCCATGGATAGGTGGTTGCCGTTGCGAATACGCCCACCTATAATTCCAACGTTTCTGTAACTCTACTTGTATTGTTTGACATTTTAAAGGATAATTTGTTTTGGAATTCAATTACTTAAATCATTTTTTTTTAATTTAAGTTAAAATTTTTGCTTTGCTGTTTTATATTAAATTGTAAATTCTATCCATTTTCTTTTCCAATGTGAATCTTCTTTCTGTCGAAGGTATAACCAAAAAAGGTATATGCCTACTTCCAAGTCCATAATATCTTTTTAATTAAATTCTTGAATTATTTGTACTTTTTAGGTAAACTTTATTTTAGAGATCAATCACTTCAACTTATTTTTTATCAAAACTTGTAATTTATTATTTATTTTCTTGAATTTGTTTGGCTATCGAAGGTGTAGCCAAAGAAGGACATACGCCGACCCATACTTCCACAATTTCTGTAAATCTAGATGTACTGCCAAATTATGAGTATATTAAATTTAATAATTGATGGAACAATACAAATTGAAATTAAAATATAATATTGATACTTTCAACTGAATAAGTTTTCATACTGAACCACATGGACGTACAGTTTTTCGTCAATTGGATTGAGATTATTTCACTGTAAAGTGTGGACATTTCTGTCGATAGGTTGAAAGCATATAGGCTTTTTATAATAACGAGGTTTTTTTGTTTATTTGATTTTCTTTCATTTTGACCGCTTGAACTTAATGTAATATTTAAGTGTAAAATTGAAGACGAAAGAAAATATATATTCGGGTGCCTTCCCCTCAAGAGCCAGATGTTATGAAAGACTGAGAGGTGTCAAACGGAACTTAAAAGAATTTATCAATCAGAATTTGAAATGGTCGACAAGTGCCCGCCCGTCGTTAAAGAAAGAAAGAAAAATGAAGTAGAAACTATATTGGGGAAGACAGAGAATCTGTTTCATACAGTTTGTACATGCAGTACTTATAAAGTACTGTGTTGAAACTGTTTTATTCTATGTAACACGCCTGGATACGCCTACTGCGAATAGGCTGGTTACTTTCATACACATACATAAGTATAAAATGGTCTTGGGTACTCAGAATAAAGTGTAAGCCTTATACAGATATTTTCCTAGCCAGTTGATCGATTGTTTCCGTACTTGATGTAAACATATTTCAGTACCTATGCATTTCTTTCGAATACCCTCTGTATAATCTTTTTCAAAATATGCTCTCTTTTCCTTGTTTTCATTAACATTAATAAGGCAAAATATTGAGAGGAGGGAAAAGGGATGTGCCCCCATAGGTTGTGACGCCCATGTTCCCACTGGAATACTGAGGTGGTTTTGGTGTTTGGTTGTTAAACAGTGACAAATCTAGATTTATTTATCATTTTTTTTTAAGGAATAAATTTTGAAAAGAAGCTTATTGACCCAAACAAAACGTACAATAAAGAAAAATTTTAGTCTAAACCAATGTAAAAGTTTTTGGGAGAGGTAAGTTATAAGAAAAGATTATTTTACCGATTTAATGTGGACTATTTATAGCAGAATGTTACCCTTTACCGAAGCTGAAGCCCCTAGATCCTCCCTTTGATTCGCTATGGTTATAAAGCAGATACTGAAAATAACAATATGAATACTTTCATATGAAAATATATTGTATTGAAATTCTATGTTTCAAGTCAAATTTACTTAAGTTTCTAAGATTTTTTTTTAAATATGCGTGTGTAATTTTGCAAATCTCAAATTCCTTTCTAAACCAATAACCGAGAACTTACGCAGCAGACTAATTGAAAAACAAATCTTTCGCTATTTATAAAGAATAAAGAATTTTAATATAAAATTGAAACTTCTGATTAATGATTATTTCAATCTGCAAGCTTTTAACGAATAGGGGTGTTGCTGTAGGAGGGGTTATCAGAAATAATAACTTTGGCATTTTACAGGAAAATAGGATATTCTGAAATTACATATTTCAGGTCGAATTAATTTCGATTTCTAACAAGATAATCTTTAAAGTAGAAATTATATATATAAATTTCATAAGTTTAGTTAATTTCATAAGATATTCTCAGTCCTTAAATCAACAAATTTCAGTTTCCTCTTTGAAACCATCCATCATTATTTTTTACTAGAGTATTTTGTTTTTAATTTACTATTATTCCATAAATTCTCTGAACAATTTCTACAAATCTAAAACGAATTGCACTTTTGCACATAACTTATTTGTTTTAAGAGTTTATTTTTACCATGTGATCTTTTGTCTTAACGAAATTTGTAAAAGTGCAATTTATTTTAGATTTGTAGAAATTGTTCAGGGGATGAATGCGGTTATATTAAATTAAAAATAATAATACCAGTAAAAAATAATGATGGATTGTTTCATGGGGAAAACTAAAATTTTTTGAAAGATTTAATTTCATGTTCATTCACAGAACAAAGTAACCAGCCTATTGGCAAGGACGTAGCCAGGATTTTCATTAGGGGGAGGGGAGGGCAGGACATTGAGTCTAACCGGAGAATGCCCGGTTTGTCATAATCAGATACTATGACTAGCTCATTTTAGGGGGGCAGCTGCCCCACCCTGCCCCTCGCTGGCTACGCCCATGCTTATTGGGAAACTACATAGCCATTTTTAAAAATACAGAATATGATACGAATTACTTAGCAAATATACTCAAAGGAAATGCTTGATTTACTTTTAACGTGACATGAAATTAATACTGACAGTGAAGAATTAACGAAATAGGTACATCTAAAGAACTTCTAAAATATATCCCAACAAAGCTTCTAGCAAAGAATTATGCATTAAACAGAAACCACCAGTAAAATGATATAGAGAATTACAAATAGGTTTTTTCGAAGCCAATCCATTTCATACTTACTTGGCGTCAAAGATGCCCTGATCAGGAAGGGGGCTCTTTCGGTCGGAGGCCGTCCATTGCACACCGGGCGGCTGACGTCCGCCACTTCCGCAAAATGCGGTTGGTTGGGACGCGTTATTTTTGGTAGTCGGGACTGCGTTCGCGCTGATCCCGGTATTAGAAAGGTAGAACACTCTCCAGCGAATAAGGAACTGCGGAAGTCCAGGAAAACACTGCAGCTAAGTTGAAAATTGACGTCGTTTCCGATCTTCATGTGATGGCGTAAATTGAACAACTGTATCCGTTTTTTCTTCCTAAACAGGGGCGGTTCCAGACTGTCAGTTTAGGGGGGGGTCACTCCGAATGACGAGGGTCGTCTGAAGACTTCTTGAGGCCCTGGACCCTTATGCAAATGTAGGCCCCAAAGAGGCAGATAACTAGGCAGGGCCCAATCTATCACCAATATGGGCCCCCATCTATGAAAATTCGTCAAAAC